>CM008343.1:36482619-36504296 GCA_002525835.2 Ipomoea batatas
AAAATTATAAACTAAACAGGGAATTAATAAATTTTAGTTTTGAGTTTTGCATTACAACTAACAATATTTAAAGTTTTATTCTTTTTCCCATTTTTTTGTAAATCAATATGACGTAACAGAACAATTTTAAAATATGATGCAATAGTGAGAATGCTTAAAATGATATATGTTGAGATAGTAACAATGTAGAGACTACACGACTTTGAAAAATAATTAAATTGAAACATATACTCTATTTTTTTTTTAATTCTACGGACTCTATTACATTGTAACATATCTTCATACATATTTTCTCAGTCCGGAAGAGTCACTACATGCCATCTGAGCACTGGTACTTGGCAAATATACTCTATTTAATAAATCCAATTTTAAAGTACTATATTTGTGAATTTAAAAAAAGAATTTCTTAAATACAGCATAACCTCTATGTTTTAAAGTACCCACTTTGTTTATTAAATGCATTTTCAAGTACCTGCATATTTAACATTTTACCTTTAAAAAAAAAAAGAAAAAAAAAAGAGAGAGAGAGAAACATATAGTGCATGTGTAGATAAAAGGAGTAATATAAACCTTTTTTTATATCGTTTTTTTTTTGTTTTGTTTTTCTTTTTTGTTTTTTTTTTCTTTTTGTTTATTTTTGCCACATAAAACCAGAAGCTATAACTTAAAATAAATTATAAGTTCTTACCTAAATCACATTTTCAACTTCGAATATAAAATCTTACCTTAAAAACCAACTTCTCCTCCAATATAAATTAAGGGGTATTTGACGAATAATATACCATTTAATACATTATGAAAAAGGGAAAATTGTAATTTATGTCCCTCCATAATATGTTAATTATCAATGTCACCCCTAAATTATTAGTGGCATAAATGCTATCCTTCAATTTTCAAAGCGGTACATATATTGCCCCTCTTGTACGGTACGAGAGGGGCAATATATGTACTATTTTGAAAATTGAGGAGCAATATTTACACTTGGGAGGGACAATATATATATCGTTTTGAAAATTGATAGGTAACATTTACACCACTAATAATTTAAGGGTGATATTGATAATTGACATATTATGAAATGGCATAAATTACAATTTTCCTTTATGAAAAATAATTGTGAAAATAATGTTTTCCTTCAATTCTAGCAACATAACTAACAGTCAAATAAGTAGGCTTAAGAAAAGTTGTTGCACATTTATTCAAGTACTTGTAGCAAGGCTTATCCGGGAAAAAAAAAAGAAGAATAATTAGGTTTAAGAAAAGTTGTTGCACATTTATTCAACTACTTGTCCCAAGGCTTAATTACACCCCAAAAAAAAGAAAAAAAAATTGTTCTAGATTTGCATTTAGGTAGATTAACTGTTGCCAGTGAACTTGTGGTCAAGTGGCATGTATATAATGATTCTCCTAAATAGGTGGTTATGAAATTGAACCTTAGTGGAGGTGGTATTATCTCTTTCTACTCCAACCTTAGTTGAGGAACGACCTTTGATGAACCTGGATTGATTAATTTAAAATTTTCATTTTTGTTTAATATAGCTTCAAAATAATTGTCAAGATCTTGTCGTCTAGTAGCACCCGGTTGCACTTTGATATGGAAGGGGATGGGTTTGAGCCCTCCAATATTAACTTATTTTGTGCTTAAGTAGGTTGAGAAAGTAGTTATGAACAGATACTACATGAGTACTAGAAAAAAAAAAAGCTTCAAAATAATTATATCCATCTCAACATACCGGCTTCCTTTAAAAAAATTCATTTGATTTCCTTTCCATTTTTTTTTTCAAAAAATAAAAATAAAAATCTACATATTCAACAACAATTTTGTTGGAAAAATAGAAGATAAGTACTAATATGGAAAATTAATTTATTAAAAAGTATATAAACATTTAAAAACAAGTCATAAAAGTAAGGTAACCTGCAACTAATCTAGGAAATAGATTATTTTGGTATAATTATATTGCATGATTTTTGCCTGTTTAGAGAACCAATTGTTGCCAAAGACCTTGTGGTCAAGTGGCACCCGGTGTCTTGATTATATTGCTTCAGTAGGGTCAGTATTACTCAAAAAAAAAAAAAAAAAAAAAAGAGAACCAATTGTTGATTTTTTGTTTAATGACCTAATTACATTTTTGTATAGTGTATATATTGACTTATTTGGCCTCTTTTTTCTTTCTTAATATTGATGTACAATTAGGTCAAGAACAAAAATTAGGCACAAAATGTAAAGGGAAAAGGTACAAATAAGCCATTGAACTATTTTGGAATTAGCAATTAAGCCATCGACGAACTCGAATAAACTCCAAATAAGCCACTGAACTCAGGAAAACTAAGCAATTAAGCCACCGAACTCCAATAAGCTCCAAATAAACCACTGAACTCAGAAAAACTAAGCAATTAAGCCACTAAATCGAAAAAAAATATTAACAATTAATATTTTTAACAGGTCATTTGTCTATTCCGATCACTGGCGATGATTTTTCCGGTCACCGGCGAAAACTTCCGGCAGCGACGGTCGCAGGAAAAGTCGTCGCCGGTGGTTGGAATAGGCAAATAACCTATAAAAAATGTTAATTGTTATTTTTTTACGATTTAATGGCTTAATTGTTTTGTTTTTCTGAGTTCAGTGGCTTATTTGGAGCTTATTTGAGTTCAATGGCTTAATTGCTAATTTCTAAATAGTTCAATGGCTTATTTGTACCTTTTCCCAAATGTAAAAGAACACAAACAAATTAAGAACAGTAGATACGTGAATCCAAATAATAAATAAATAACTAAATATAGTGAAAAAACATATTTAAAATCTATGTTCTGATATCAAATTAATATGATGAATTTGTTAGGATACGATCCAATAATAGAGAAATCACCGGCAAAATACTCTGTGAACCCGGGTTCACAATTTACATACTGAATGTTCACAATTTGAGTTATGAACATTTAATATGTAAATTGTGAATATTTAATATGTAAATTGTGTATTTTATACCCAATTAAATGGTATAACACTATAACTATTGTAAATCACCTTAACCTTCAGCAACTTAAATTCAAGAACACATAGGGCCACTGAAATTTGATTTCCAATATATACATTTTCATTATCAAACTGCATTCTTCAATTCTCTCAGCTCCCTTTTGACAGGTTGGATAATTTATATATTGATTGAAGTTGTCTCCATATATAAGAACCATCCATAAAAAATCAAATATTATATCAATTACTTAGAACCAAGAATAGTAATAGTCAACTTCACGAATTTAGAGAAATTAAACTCAGTCACTATATGAGGATGTGCACATTTCGGTTTGTGACTTTAATTAGAAAAGAAATTATAAGGAATTAAATCAGCATAAGGTACTCATAGATAATCGTCTCAAACCAAGAAGACCAACAGATCATTCTCATTGGAAGTCAAACTTAGAACCTTATGGTTACCAAACAGACCATCCGACCAACTTGGTTGGGGTTACCCCATGTGTGTACGTTTATGTATATAGAGACATGCACACACCATAGTTAGGAACTAAATTCTATTGGCTTAGCTCAATTAAAGCATGTGTTCCATCTGAACTAAAAATGTCTCTTCACGTGTGGGGGGCTATTATTTTTTTATGAGTTCCAAGCAACACCTGGGCTATAGTCATCTCAACGGCAAATTATTGCATGGACCATGGTTCACACAGCTGTGTAGACCAAAAATAAAAAGTACATTATTTTTGTACTGTAGGTACATTATTTGATAGTATATATCAAATAATGTACGTTCAGTACAAAAATAATGTACCCTAAAATAATGTACCTACAGTACAAAAATAATGTACCTTCAGTACAAAAATAATGTACTTTTTATTTTTGGTCCACACAGCTGTGTGGACCATGGTCCATGCAATAATGATTGCATCTCAACTAAAAGTGTCTCTTCACTTTTGTGGTATACTTTTTTATGGGCTCCAAACAACACGTGGACTATAGTCATTTTTTTTATTGGGTGACGCCGAAATTCGAACTCTCATACCAAATTAAACCATGTGCTCCATTTTAACTAAAAAGCTAAATTGATAATTGGATTGGATATTTATGTTTATGTATTATATATGGCTCAACAAGCTCCATTATCCGCCCATCTATATGAGCAAAGGTTACGTTTCCATAAACAAAGTAGCCATGGCTTTTACCTACAAACATTGTGCTTCTAAAGTCACACTATCTACTCTACTACTACTAGTCTTGTTCTTGTGTTGCCCTAATCCATCATCAGCCACAGCCCCCAAACTATTCAAGAAAATTTATGCGTTTGGGGACTCGTTCACAGACACAGGCAACACAAACTCCAGCACTGGCTCCATCTTCTTCACCCATGTATCAAACCCACCCTACGGCCGCACATTCTTCCACCGCCCCACCAACCGCTACTCCGACGGCCGCCTCGTCATCGATTTCGTCGCCCAAGCTCTCTCTCTGCCCTTCTTGCCGCCCTACATGGACCCCAAGGCCGACAGGTCTCACGGTATCAGCTTTGCTGTTGCTGGCGCCACTGCTATAAGCTACAGGTATATATATAGAGTTGTGTGAGAACCAGCCTTTCCATGGGAACCTGCGAACTTTTGAAAGAATGCACTATAAGTTCTACATGAATGCACATCAACTACAATAAGACATGCCTTGAGGGCGTGCCCTAATGTCGGTCGTATGTTCATGTAGTAATTGTGGCGCATTCCTGTAGTAGTTGTTGTGTATTTATGTAGTAAACGTGGTGCATTCCTGTAGTAATCGTGAAGATAGAGTAATTGTTGTGCATTTTTGTGTTATTTACGGCGTATTCTTTTAGTTGGCTGATTCACACCTGAACAAGACCCTATATGTGTGTGTGTTTTGTGGGGTGCCAAATCTAAATCAACTTCCCATTCCTACTATACATACAAACATACATTACTGTTATTGGACAGACCAAGTCCAGTACTTGGTGATTAGGAGGTTGCTGGGTCAAGATCTAAAGGGTCAAATCCAGCACCCTGTCTCTTAAAAACTCAATCCTAACACGTGGTATCAGAGAGTGAGGCAACAAATTCAAATCCCAGCAACATTAAAGTTGCACCTTCACTACGAGTTATAATGTGTTTGATCCTAACAATTACACTCTGTGTTTACTACTATGCCTTCATCAGGTTCTTCGAGAAGAACAATGTTAGTCTAGACATTACTCCTCAGTCTCTTGGAACGCAGCTGGGATGGTTCAATAGGTACTTGGAGAGTGTAGGGCGCAGAGACTACAAAACCACTCCTAAGCAGTGTGGGGATGTGTTTGATGATGCACTGTTTTGGGTTGGTGCGATTGGTGCTGGCGACTATGCCTTTACCTCTGGCTCTTCTATACCAAGGAAAACTCTTCGCCGGCTTGCTATCACTAATATTAATGGCTTCATACAGGTAATTAATCTAATTTTTCTTTCTTTCTTTTATTGTTTTTGTATTAGTAATTACCAAGCGTCACATCCATGTATAATAACTAGAGGAATTCTAGGTGTGAATAGTTATGGGTGCCTTTGACTTTGACACAACATACTAGGTAATATGGGAATAGCCTCATAGACAGCTAAATTAGTTGTAGAGTAAATTTGTCCAAATTAAGGATCGAGTCCGTAAAAATCTAGTATCTATTGGTCAATTAAGTTATTACTATGATTAACTTCTCCACAAATTGTCGGTGTGGAGGTACATGGGGTGGCCTATTCCACCTTGTCACAAGGTAATATGGGAATAATAAATTTGGTCTTTTTTTTAGAGTTTTTTTTTCTGTTTTAAATCGCCAAGCACCTTGTGCTCAAATGACATATAGACCTTATGCTCAGATAGCATGCAGTGACTCTTCTATATGGGAAGTCATGAGATCAAACCTCAGTGGAAGCGATTGAAAATATGTATGAACAGTTACTACACTGTAATAGGGTCCATGAAAAATGAAAGTTTTATTAGTAGTATGTAAAACCTCACCCATTTTTCTTCCCCACAAAAATTGAAACACCACACTCTCGACAAAACAGGATTTGTAGAGATGATAAATCAATGTCTCAAGAGTCACCACATTGCATTAACTCTCACAACGCGACTGTTTCCTTACCATTTTTCTTCTTTGTTACTTCACCTTTTTTTCTTTCATAATAGCTAAAAGTACCATAAAAAACTTCTACTGAAAGTGCTCTGAATATTGATACTACTTAATATAACTCAAATAATATTATAAAAATGCACAGCTAGGAACTAGCATTGACAGATTAAAGTTTTCAAGAAAAAAAAAAAAAAAGCATTGACAGATAAAAATTTAATAAATTACAACTGTATATTGATTTTTGTCCACATAGTTGCTCTGAATTAATGTGCATAAATAGTCTTCAGATTTCAGATGCATTTAATTATGGACGGCATTATCCTTACTTTTTCGTCTTCATCTTTATAATTGCATGAGATTACACGTTTCGTTCTCGTCCTTTTAACAGTTAATTTGAACATCAATATTCAATAGCATCATATATATATATATATATATATATTGAGAATATCAATAGCATCATATATAGTATAGACAATTTTATATTCTCGTCCTTATAACGGTTAACTAGCTTGAATATCCTATATATAGTATATTAATATATATATAGAACAATCATGAACAAAAATCACTATACAATCATATATAGCTGAAGACCTAGAAATTGTGATTGTACAAAACTTTTCAATTTTTGCTTGTTTTATTTAAAAGAAGCAATTAATAATAATAATAATAATAATAATAATAATAATAATAATAATAATAATAATAATAATAATAATAATAATAATAGTCTGTATAACATGTTTAAGAAAATTCAAATACTAGTAAGGACATATGTATCCAAAAAACTTATAAGACCAATTATTATAGCACAATGTACAATTAATTTGGATGGAAAATAGCATAAATATAAAAGATAAAAAAACTTACTTTCTCTTAATATATAGTTGGATAGTCAACATTATATTATAGAGTTTTTTTTTTTAAATTAATATAATGGCTGGTTGGCATTGTTTGCATTAGCTTTTTTTGGATAGCCATACTATGTAAGATAAAATTTCACTTCTAGTAGTCTTACAACTTATGGAGTATATGACATTGTTGCATATAGTTCTCAAATTTTAATTTAGCTACATTTCGTTCTAAGAATTTAATAATAGCGTGACATTTTATCTTCTTTAGTCATTTTTGTCGAGTAGATGTTAATTGTTAGGACAATTTGATAACTTACCATTTACCCTTCTATTCATGCTAAAACTCTTCCTAAACCTATACTAAACTACATACCTTAGCAATAAGATTTTTCATTAAAGAAAAAAGTTTATCAAACTATTATTTATATGAATATTTTTTAACAAAAAAGATGAGGCTATTCTTGGAAAAAAATATTGTATTTTTTCAAAAATTGATGTTAATTTTAAAAGAATAATAATAAATAAATGACTAAATCTAAAAATAATATCAGTAAAACCATAGAACCAAAACGAGCAAATTAGAAATTAATTTAAGGACCAAATATGATAGTATCACAGTAATTGTGAGATAAAAAGTAAAATTTTTGTATAGCATCTAAGAAGCTATGAAGACATGAAGTTGGTGGTAATTACTAATTAAATTAAGTGCAATTAATAAGTATCCTCCCACGCACTAGCATATATTTTAATCACATAACCCTCATCCATTGCATGAAAGAGAAATGAAGCTCCCGAAAAGAGCGGCTAAGTGAGTAAAATATGATTATCATATATAAAAGTTACAAGTTCGATTATTGTCAACATTCTCTTATGTAGTATGTGTGTTATATACACAATAATAATGTTTATTCAGTGCACGCCCTAAAAAAAGTGAAACAAATTGTCCCACACCCACAGGCCACACCACCAATAGAGCATATGTTTTTATTATATATATCTGATTAAGTAGATAAAAAATGAAAAATAAAAATGGATTGTACCTAAATTTTCTATTGACATCATTAATTGATCAACGTACGGCAAAATTCAAAGTAAGCAGATGTAGTTGTAAATTTAAGAGTAGATTGGTCCCATCCTGCAAACCAGCCAGAAGCTACCTTATCCACTGCACGTTGAGTCTCTGACTCTATGTCTGCACTCTAGCATTTAATTGAAGATTCTTTAGCCAAGCTATTTCTGTTTTTAATCTTTTAAAGCTGAAAATCACACTTTTTGTGGCCACTCTTAATCGCCCAAGCGGGCGCATATAACACACACGCTCGTTGAGTCGCTTGTGAGACGCAACTGTGTATCTCAGGTTTTTTTTTTCTTTAATATTTAGCAAAAAATTACGTCTACATTTGTTAAAAACAAACCCTCTAATTTTTTACAGTTCTAAAAACTAAGAAAGAACCCTTATTGGGGATGCTCTAATTTATTTTCTTCTATTATTTATAAATGCATTTGCTTTTATCTTACTAGTTATTTATTCTGTCTCATTTTATCTGTCTTGTTTACTATTCATTGGTTAAACAATTTATTTTTCATTGTTTATTTTCTTTAGTAATTTTTAATTATTTTCAAATTTTGATTTTTTTTTGCGTTTAATAGTACTTTTAATGTAGTTTCTAAATATATATAAATTTTATATACTAATACTAAATTTAATATTATGAAAAAATGAATTAAAAATAACTTCAATCAATCCTCGTTAACCAAACTAGGGAAGGACAGTATTTTTTTTATGTGACTACTTTTATTCAAATATATTCATTAACTATTATGATTGATATAAAAAAAATTATTTTAAAAAAATAATATTTTAGAAATATTAGCTAAATCTTTCAATGTTATCATCCAAATGCACGAAATAAGTAAAGATAATTTCTCACAATTCTCATTTTCAAATCATAATTACATGTCCAAAAAAAGAATTTAGAGAAATTATCTTATCTATTTTCACATTTGAGTTAAAAGAACAAGAAATTTATTAGAGATTCAAGTAATATTCCTAAGTTCTTATTAGAAAACAAAAACCTTCACTCTTTATGATTTTGGAAATATCCCGTGAATAATCCATGGGTGGGATAAAAATAGCCCCTTCAAGAAAAAATTAGAGGGAAAAATGAATGTACTTATAATTTAGGGATGAAATAAGTTATATTACTATAGTTCAAAAGAGAAAAACATTTTCTTTAATTTCTTTTAAATATAATACAGTGATAATCTTAATTATTAGGTGCATCTCTTGTAATGTTGTGAATAGGAAACATCACAGAGTGGTATACATATCATAAAATGAACTATGTAATGTTGCATAGTACACCTATAGTTTAAGATAATTACCAAATTAGCATCACGTTTTCTCCTTGCTTCTAATCCATTGATCTTACATATTGACTTTTAGAATAAGTTCTTAATTTTTTCTAAGTGTTGATTCTAACTTGAGCATGTACACCTGTGTCCCATTTGCGCACTGTTGATCTTTGTTAATCTTGTGGTTTATAAATTTTTTAGACTTGATAAATAAATAAATAAATAAATAAATATATATATATATATATATATATATATATATATATATGTGTGTGTGTGTGTGTGTGTGTGTGTGTGTGTGTGTGTACCACTGCAAACATCTTGACATTCTGATATCTCATCTAAACGATAAATAGGAGTTTACAAGTTCACACCCATGCAGTAGTTCACACCAGGCTGTTGACTTGCTACCACACGGTTTCAAGTTCGACTCTCAGTGGAACTTCTATTGTAGATCAAATTTTGTCTTGCATACATAATTTATGATTCAATATATATACAAAAATTCCATACATCTAGCATCAAGAATGTCAATCACTATATATATATAAAAAAAAAGTCTTATATAGAATTTTTTATCAAAAGTTTAACCTCTGTTGATCAATTGAGTAAGTGATTTGCTCATAGATAATCTTGTCAGGCCGGGGTGTAAGGGCACCAGTAGTCAATCTCATTGTGACAAGAAAAAGTCCTATATAGAACGTTTTAGAGTTTTTATTATCCTTGATGGTATTGTTGTGGTTGTAGTCCCTAATCCCTATCTATTAATAAAAGTTGGTTTGAATTGAAATGGCAATGAAACTAACCCCCCACAAACAAACAAACAGGCATTGCTAAAGAAGGGCGCAAAGTACATGGTGGTGGAAGGCCTACCCACCTTAGGCTGCCTAACCGCAAACCTCTACTTATACACCGACCGCGACGCCATGGGCTGCGCCGCCACCGTCAACAACGAGAGCCACGCCCACAACGCCGTCCTCCAAGCCAACCTCCGCTCCTTCCGCGCCCATTTCCCTCACGCCACCATCGTCTACGCCGACTACTGGAGCGCCTACGCCTCCGTCCTTTCCAACCCTTCCAAGTACGGCATCGCCGAGCCCTTCAAAGCCTGCTGCGGCTCCGCCACCGGCGACCCCTTGAACTTCGACATCTTTCAGACTTGTGGGTCCGCCCACACCTCGTCCTGCCCGGACCCTTCCAAGTACATCAATTGGGACGGTGGCCATCTCACGGAAGCCATGTATAAGGCCGTTGCGGATGAGCTCCTCAATGGCACGTTTTGTCACCCTCCCTTTGGTTACTTGCTTAGCAAGAAAATGTCATCTGGTTAAGAATACTGCGTGGACTCCTATTTTCTACTCTCAACTTCTATTCTCACTTTTAAATTCTCGATCTGAACGAAAATAGTGGATTCTTAAATTGTCAGGTCAAGAAGTAAAAGTGGATGAGTAGAAGTCTTTTATGTTACGTGGAGTGTTGAATTTATTTATTTTTTGCTTTTGCTTTTCAATATCTTTGGCATGGTATGGTATGGTGTCTTGAGTTGGCATGTAGTACCGCTGGACCGTGGTGTTTGTGGGTTTTAGGCTATGTGTAATGTAATGTTTTCGTCTATGAATTGAACTTTTCTGTGTAAAAATATTGTCATTTCTATGAAATTTTATGCTGTTTATATTGGAAGGGAAATGTCTTTAGGAGACAATGGCATACACAGAAAATTTGAACCCAAAAAATGGCTAATGAAATTATTATTGGACCTAATTTTGAAATTGATTATTGGACCGATTTAATTAATCATGTCATAATAATTGAATTAATTTAATTAGCCCAATTAAATTTTATGTTATGTTATTGAATTAATTAATTAATTAATTGATCCAAGCGCAATGCATATTTGAATTTAATAATAATTATAATTGTAATTTAAATATAATTTTTAAAATTGTAAACTAAAATTGTGAACATGGACCTGAGTCCACCTTGCAAAGTAGACTCAAACCCATGACATAACAATCGCAAAAAATGGGTGTGAATTTCTCTCGTCATAAAAAAAAAAAATTAAAGCACAACGAAGTACATTAGTCCATTGAATCCAAGAGAGATTATATGCGTTGAAGCCCAATTAAAAAAGGCCGAAATGATTCATAAAAAAACATTATTCAACTTATTTCGGACCTTATAAGTCCAATAAAGTATAAAGTGGAGGTAAAATGTAATGTTGAATAGGAAAACAATTCAAATCCTTATTTAATTGAGTTGTTGGAATCTCTAATGGATGTTTGATAAGATGAAATTGTAATTTCATTTCTTATTTAATTCTATAGAATTTATATTTTTTTTATTTGATTGCAAAAAATTGCAAATTTTGCAGAATTGCAATTCCTTCAAATCATTAAATTGCAATTCTTATGAATCTCAAGAATTGCAATTCCACAACTTGTGGCATTGGAATTACAAAGTATTGCCCTTTAATTATTATTATTATTATCATTATGCAACGGTATTTTAGTCTTTATTCACTTTTTCGCTTTCAATTTTTAATAATTTTATTCCTGTCTACTAAACAATGGATTTTGAATTCTCACTTTATTCTTTTCCACATAATTACAATTCATTTTCCTCTAATAATTCTCTCATTCCAACCAAATGCCCCGTAATTATTTTTTTGAGAAAAGATCATGGCCCTGTTCGGTATATGGCTGTTAGCTGATTGGGTTAGAAGGTATAATTAATTGATAATATTAGCGTATTGTAGAAAAGTGTTTGGTAAATTAGCTGTTAGTTGATAGCTGTTTGGTATAATTTCTTTTCTCAAAAGGCTAATTGAAAAGGTTGCTATTAGTAGCCTTTTGAAATTTAGTATTTTGGAGTTACAAAAAGCTTAACCAAACACTTATATTAATTTTTTAACCAAATTAAACAAGTAATAATAGTCAAATAGGCCAAAATTGACTGAGAAGTTAATTATTTACCAAACAAGGGCATGTATGTTTAGAACCAAAAGAACCTTAACGTAAGCAATTCCATGTTTTTAATCTATGTATTTCACTCCTTGTGTGTTCTCAAAAAAAAAAAAAATCACTCCTTGTGTCTTTTCATTTCCAATTTTGATTTTTTTTTTTAGTATTATTGACTCTGTTTCAATTTTTAAAGACAATTTTTTTTTTTTTGTTTTAATTTAGTACACAAGGAAAATGGATAATTTGCCCATGTTGTGTTTGTTTCTCTATGCAGATTTTGTATTTTTTTTAATTGAGTTTGCATGAATAATTTGTGTGCCCATTTGTGTTGTGTTTGTCACAATTGAGTTTGCATGGACATTGGACAATTTGCCCATTTTTGCATATGTTCAAATTAATGTAGTACATTTGTTGAAAACAATTAAGGGTATGTATTCCATGCCAGCACTGAATTGAATGCTTTATCTTCACTCTACTTATCACTTACTCTTTGGGCAATAAATAATATTCTTTAAAACAAAATATTAGTTAAAATAAGGTTGCTACATTTGCATAATAAGTTGAGAAAATATGTATAGACAGATGTTATATTGTAATAGAGTCAGTAGTGCTAGAAAAAGTTGCTAGATGGGACATGGGAATCGAAAATATTATGAATGGAACTTTTCATGTGTAAAAATATTGGGTGTGTTTGGTTCGTACATGGGAATCAAAATCAAAATGGGTATCAAATACTTGTTCATATGGATTTTAGTGAAAGTATTTTGCATGCTTAGTAGTAGGGTGGAATGAGAATGATTATTAATAGTTGGGAACGCGGAGGAGGAAGGGAAATGAAACCTTATTTTATTAAGGAATGAGTTTTGCAATTAATCACGGTCCAAAATGTATTGTTCCCTAAAGACTAAAGCAACATGAGGGAGTAAATTAAAAATGATATTAAGTTAATCATTTTTCTTAATTTTTATTAACATTTTGCTAGTTTAATGGTTCAATTGCAAATTTTTTAAGGTCGACCAATAACTTAATTGCACAAAAGTAATAAGTTTAGTGGTCCACTTAACACTTTTTCCTATATAATTTATTTCAATATGCTAAAATTGCATACAAGTTTTTTTTATTGCTCTATTCTGTCAACATCCATATGAACAACCTTTCCAAAAAAAAAAAAAAAAAAAAAAAAACATCCATATGAACCAAGAGATGAACAACTTTAAAAATTATACCTGTAATTCAGCCGTTATTAAAACTGTTTGAAATTTATTATCTCCTGTGTCCAATTTTACCTGTTATGTTTACTATTCATTAGTCAAATCAACTCTTTATTCTTTACTTATTTTTTCTTTAGTATTTTTTAATGGTTTTTAAATTTAAATTTTTTTGTTTAATAGTATTTTTAATGTAGTTTCTAAATATATAAATTTTATATGTTAATATTAAATTTAATATTATAAAAAATTGAATTAAAAATAATTTCAGTCAAGTCACGTTAATTTATTGAACCAATAAAGAAAGAGGGAGTATTTATTAGCAGGCACATAGAACAACAATTTTGCTTTGTCTCAAAATCTTCCATGCAAACAACTTAGCCATTTTTACTTGTACAATTCAATAACCCATTCAGTATCCACAGGGCATATGAGTTTGAGAGCAGAAAATCCTGCCTCTTTTGCCAGGGCTTCAAATTCTCTGTGTGTTCTCCCCTTCCCTCCACGATTCATCGTCATCATGAGTATGTCAACGTAAAATGCATTATTGCCATAAACGACATCTTTCTCAGGATGTTCCGGCAGTATAGATTCTACTAACACCACCTTACCACCAGATTCTGGCAAAGCTTTCCAACACTTCTTCAGCAGCTTCAGGCAATGTTCATCATCCCAACAGTGTAGTATCCACTGCAGTTGTTTTCACAACGTAACCAACAATTTGCTTAGATGGATCATCTTGTGCATGTATAACAAAGATACCTTCTTCTTTAATCAGTTAGGTTGGCGTGAGTGGTCGTGCACTCTTATCCCTTGAAGAGAGATCGAGATTGAGGGTACACAAAGCGGACCGGACAGGCTTTGATACCATAATAAATTATTCACAGCTGTGTGAATCACGGTCCAAAACGACGTTGCTGAATTTTATGAGTTAGAATAATCTACATTATGTGTTAGAATAATGAAACTTCTGGTAAGATAATGTACATTATGTGTATAGAATAATGTACTTTATGTGTTGGAATAATGTAAATTATGAGTTAGCATAATGAAACTTATGGGGTAAGATAATATACATCATATGTTAGAATAATGTACATTATGAGTTATATTGCAGTCGGTCGCGTGAAAAAAAAAAAATTTTGCGCGAAACAACGTCGTTTTTAGATCATGATCCACATAGCTGTGTGGTCCGTAACTATTTGTTATAATCTAAGGTTGGGTTACGGTCACTTAATTGGGTTATAATGCACATAGGTCAAATAACATTAAAATATTAAATCCAATGAATTAGTTAGTCTAACCCATAACCTAGTAAATCCATATATTTTCTCTTATTTTTATCAATGTAAGACTCTTAACAAATTTTGTCTCTTAATTGAATCGGCTCGGTGTGGACAAAGATTAATCTAAGCATAACACCTCGTGATCTAACAAAAAAAAAAACCATTCTTTCGCAGGTTGTCTTTACACTAGTATGTATATTTTACTGAGCAATGAATGAGCACTAACCTTCATGAATATAATCTCTCCACAGGGAACACTATCAAACATATCTCCTGGAATATGCTCCACACCTAGCAATAAGTAAGACATTATCTTTGAGTTAGTATATTTAACTTGTTAAATTTGGTACCGTATTTTAACTCTTAAATTGTATTAAATTTATTATGTTTTGTTACATTTTTAATTATATATAATATAAAGAGAAAACGACACTTTTTCCTCTTGAATTATATGCTTATAGTATGTGAGACAAGGATCGGAGTGCATGTTCCCTGCCCTATGGCCATCGCTAATGATAAGTACATGCAGATCGAAATCCGGTAGACCTAAAGAATTTGGAATACATTACAAATAATAGAAACAATTCAAGTTTAGGGTACATACCAGGAATAGCAGGAGCCTCTTTAATAACATAGGGCAAATCAAAGTTGATGCCCTTGATGTTAGGGTACTTGGAGACAATGCAGGACAGTGATGCACCAAACCCACCACCCACATCTACCACTTCTTTGGCTTCCTCAAAACCCTTGTAGCATTCCACAACTCTCTTCATAGCAATTGCACTATGGTCATGCATTGCTTTGTTCACTACCTCTTTGTATCTAATGTCTTTGCCAGGGTTTTCAAATGCATGGGTCCTATTGAATGGGACTCCTCCTTCAAGCACTGCATCTTTTAATCCATACCTTCAAACAAAGGGGTGTTTTGGTAAATAGAAGTTAGTTGATTGAGTTAGTTGATTGTGTTAGTTGGTTTGAATAGTTGATAGCATTAACTAATCGTAGAAAAATATTTGGTAAATTAGCTTTTAGCTTTAGCTTATTACATGCAAAATGACTTTTCAAAAAAACATATCGAAAAGAGCAGCTTTTTGAATTTTAGCGTTTTGAGCAATAAACTGCTACAAAAAACTAATTAATCAAGCACTTATATTCGCGTTTTAGCGTTGCGGCTTCAGCCTTTTCGCAGATTAGTACTCTGTCCCACCTGACTTTATTTCTGCACTTTTGCATTAATCATATTTGCTGATTGTTTTCAAAAAAAAATAATCAAGCACTTATATTGAAAGCTTAACCAAGTCAATAGCTAATAGTGATCAAACAAGTCAAAATTAGCTGACAAGCTAACTATGTTACCAAACATGGTCAAACTCACACCTCTATGTAAAATGAGTAAAACAAGAACCATTGGCAGGATGATTCTATGCCCAAAAAATGACATTTTAGTTAAGTTCTACTACATACTCCCGATTCTTATTCTTCCCTCAATTTTTACTCCCTAATGTGGCGGGCACTAATAAGCTATTTTGTTCACGTGGATCCCATTAAAAGTGTCTAGGACAAGATTTTGAGTGTGAGAGTAAAAAACCTAAGAGTAGAAAATGAGAGTACACATTTTCCTTTTTAGTCTTTGAATCATAGAGGTATAGTAGATTCAATCTTCCGATCTTAGGCACATCTACCTTTATCGTAGCATTTTGTTCAAGTTATATACCATTATCTAGGTAACATGAATATAATAATGTTATATAACTTTGTTTGGTTCAAGTTATATGATTATTTCAATAAATTTTGATAATACGAAACTAATGCAAAATAATTTCAACAGAACCGAACGTATGTGAATTGAATTATTATTTGGTTCACTCAAAATTTTTAAATATTCAAAATAAAATTTAATTATCACTTGAATTTAACTAAAAAGACAAAATGTGAATTTTAGGTTTCAAGATATTTACTTTTTTAGATATATAAGTACGCCCTTCACGAAAGCTATGGCTTAAGGAAGAGGCTCCACCCTGTTCTCACTTGAGATATAAATCAAAGTCACTGTGTGAATTCACATTCGAACTCGTTATGATATTTTAACATGATAATCAATCTCTGTATACTTTGTCATTCTTTTCCGAACATTAAATAGTTAGATGTGCCAAACAAATTAAATGTACGTCCTACTTACTGTTTTTTCCTCCGTGACTAAGAGTTTTTTTTCCCTCTTTTGATCCATAAGATTATGTTTTGCAAGATTTAAAATAGTCAAATATAGTGTGTTTGTGTGTGTGTGTGTGTGTATATATATATATATATATATATATATACTAGTAAAATTATGAAAAATGTCATAATAAAAGTTAAAAGATAAACGTCAAAAACACTAGTAAAATTATGAAAAATGTCATAAAAGTTAAAAGATAAACGTCAAAAACCAAAAGTGTAAAATAAAAAAATATATACTCTTATCTCAAAAGGTTGAATTCTCAATCTCAAGGGCTCCACGCTCGGACCCGACAAAAAATATATACTCTAATTCTACACATGATAATGATGTCATTGCATGGTTTCTTAATATGTTAAGGTTTTGAGTGGAGAATTGCTTACTAAGTTTGTGATGGCTTGTTGGGTATATGATGTAGAAGAAATGAAAATGTTTGGAAGGGTGTGATCTTTGATATGCATGTGATGCTTCGTAGGGCCCACGCCTTTTTGGATAATTGGATGCATGCTAATGCGGTTAGGACCACAAGCAGTGCGGCAAAGTTTGTTGCACACGAGACTAAACACTGACGCGGCATTTGATGTACATAACAATGCAATGATTGAGGGATGATGAAGCCAAGTTCTTAGCGACCAAAAATGTTGTGAAAGAAGCTGAAGCGTTCAGTTTCAGAGAAGCTTTTAGTTGGCTCAAAAGATATCAGAATGGGTAATATTGATGTGAAAATGGATTCACAAATACCTTTTTCATGTTATTTCTTCCTCTCGTTTAATTTTACTTTTGGACTATTAGTTGAGGATGTTAAAGAATTGGCATCATAAATTGACAATGTCAAATTCCGTTTTGTCAAATGATCTGTGAATTGTGTCGCCCACACTATTACTAAGGAGGTCTTTTCTATGTGAAGTTGTGGGTCATATTTATTATTTATTGGTTAAATAATTTTTTTTCTTTACTTTATTCATTACCTAGTATTAATTATTTTTGTATTTTACAGTACTTTCTAAATTTATAAATTTTAGATACTAATACTAAACTCAAATGCTATGAAAAATTATATTAAATTTAAAATAACTTCAATCAAGTCTCATTAATCGACTGAAAATGGTACGAGAGGAGTAGTTCACAATATCCACCCAAAAAAAAATGCCTATAGACAAGGGTTACGTTACTATTAGGTAAAAAAATCTATTGTTGAAACCGATGTTAAAAGTCACGCTCAAAGAAAACATTTGTTAACATTTGTCTTATATATCAAAAGATAATGATTTTTACCGAAATGTTGTCATTAGTGTGTTGTCTTTGATATATATATAAGACATACAATGGTTAAAAACCATTGTCTATTCAAGTGTTAATGAGACCAGTGTTGTTAAAAGTCACACTCAAAGACAACCACTTTTAACCGTTGTCTTATATATCAAAAACAATTGTTAAAAACCATTGTCTATTAAAAACAACACACTAAAGGCAATTGTTCGATAAAAATCGTTGTTTTAGACAAAAGTGTTGCATCAAAAACAACGGTTTTGGAACAAACTGTTGTCTTCTATATAAAAGACTAACACTTTGTCAAAAACTGTTGTTCTGTAGTGTTGTTTTTGTGCATTTTTCTTGTAGTCATCTCAAACAACCGAAGTAAGATGAGAGAAAAGTTGATACCAGGAATTAACAAATGCTTTGTGAGTGATCAATTGTATCATGGAAGAAAGAGACACCCCATCTTGATTAGGGACAAAGTTGTTGCTGATTGGTGTTAAACTGTATGAACACTGATGGTCCTGTGTGAGTGTGCACCTGAGAATGGAGTGGTTAGCAAGAAACTTAAGCATCCTGTCCAGCATGAGTGGTGCATTAGGGTTTTGTGTGCAGGGAAGACAGTCTGCAATTTGTTGAGCAGAAAGCTTTGCTCCTTCACCACCCTTTGCAATGATCTCAAACACCCCAAGTTCAATGGCAGCTTTTGAAACCATCACCACTGCTATCCCACTTTGCAGCCCCATGGCTCTCAAGAATCCCACTTCTTCTTCACTTGGAACTTTTACCATTTCTTCCATTTGAGCTTTCTGGGTTCTCAGAGATTTGGGTATTAATTCCAAAAATAAAAAATAAAAAAAATTGGGTATTAAGCTCTGGAAATTGGTAAAGTTACTGTAGAAAGTTGGACATGCAACCTGACAAAGGTTTTGTCATTTATTAATAAAGGCGCAGATGAGATTCCGTGCCAACCTTTTCTTTTTTTGGAAAACCAAACGAAGCATATTTAATTAACAAAAGCATCCTTACAAATTGAAACAGAGAGAAGGAAAATACTCCAATATCAGGATGCCAGCATTATCATCCAAATTAAGACCAGGACAGCCGTGTGGAACATGAGTTCTACTATTACACGTATTTCTAAAAAAAACGGCGTAGGTTTTGGACCCAGGTCCACCTTGCAAGGTGGACTGGGGGCTGGATCCACGGCATAACTACTGCCAAACACTCATATTGGCTATTTAACCAAGTCAAACAGTTAATAATGGTCAAACAAGTCAAAATTAGCTATAAGCTAACTATGGTACCAAACAAGGTCTAAGGGCATTGCAATGCTAAGAGATTTTTTTTTCCTTTCACATCATTAAAAAAAAGGATAAATAAGAATAGGAATTTGCGTCAAATAAGCCATTGAACTACAAACGAAATTGTAATTGGGTCATCAAACTTTAAAAAAAAATTACAATTGCATCAAAAAGTGACTTGTTGACCTAGTATCAATCTTTATATCGTGGACCAGGGTCCACAGTACATTGTGGACTCTGATCCAATACACAGAATTTAACTTCATAATGTACAGAATTCATGCTTATAATACACACACACATAAATATGATATAATGAACATAAATTATGTGCATTATGAACATGAATTATGTGTATTATGTTAAGTGTTTAATTCATGTTCATTATACCGTTTTATGTGTATGTAAACAGTGACGTATCCAGGATTTCTTTTGAGGGGGGCGAAGAAGCAAAGGTAAACTAAATTCAAAAATGTTTTTTAAGTACTACTAACTCTATTACAATGTAGTATTGTACAAAGAGTCCACAGTCGCCTCCACTGAGACTCAAACCCACTCATTTTCATGTGGGAGTGTAAACCGAGTGCCACAAGGTTCAAATACAAATATCAAATACGAATAAATTGTTAAATTACAAAATACATTATAAATTTTGTTGGATATAGGCGGAAAATAAAACACATCAAAACTTTATAAAAATATTCATAACGCTATATAAAACATAATTCATTTGATAAAATAATTCAAATAAGAAACACTTTATAAATTATACATCTTATTATATATATTAAAAAAGCAATGAAGAAAGCTAACGCTATATAAAACATAATTCATTTGATAAAATAATTCAAATAGGAAACACTTTATAAATTATACATCTTATTATATATATTAAAAAAGCAATGAAGAAAGCTATATATGTACGTATACAATTGAAAAGCAACAAAGAAAGCTTGGGCCTAGGATTTGAACCGTCGCCATTTCCTAGACTACACCACACACCTACCAACTCTGCAAGCTTAACAACTATTAACTTTTATCTGTTTTCTTATATGTATATATAAAACATATACTATATATACATATATACATACAAAGACTATATATGGGGTTGGGGTGGGTGAGTGGGGGCTGCCCCCACAGTGGTTCCGTCCCTCATGTAACAGTATAACAGATGTAACAGTCCATCATTATTGTTATCATTATTGTATCCATTATTACCTTTGTATAATATATATATGTTGTAACTTTTGTACATGGTGGATGATGATGGAATGAAAGAACTACACTTTGGTCCCTCCTTTCTTCCCTATATTTTATCTTACTTAATATATTTGTTGGGAGCTAACTGCCAACTGGCATACAAATTTCAACAAATATGACTACTGTCCACAATTTTTAAAAATGAGTATTTCAATTTTCAAGGATGCCCAATAATGCAATTTTCTTCGCTAAGACTTTTTATTGTTTTCACAAATTTATTGAAATTTGGAAAAGGTAACATATCGTTCGATATGAGAGAGGTGATAGTATAATCAATATACAAACTTGCCAGAAAGGGCAAAGCCAAAGCATCAACAACAAAATGGTAAAATTTGACAATATTTTCTATTGTTTATAAACCAAAAACAAAAAATAAAAATAAAAACAAAAAAATTAAACTTCTGCTCTATATATTAAGCATCCATGATTCACAAAAAGCTGAGGTAGCTCTATTTCCAGTTACCTACTCGAAGCCCGTTTGCCTCTTAGGCTTTTGCTTCTTCACTTGTTTCAGAATCTCCCGTTTTGCTTGCTAATTTGACAATATCTTCCACAAGGATTTTTCCTTCTGTTATCAAATATAAATATTAGAAAAAAAAATCATGCTTTGAAATATACTAGCCCAGAAAATGAAATTGCAATTAATATCACTATATGTAATTATGTATTAGATTTGAATTAATGCCACTTTTGGTACCTCAACTACAATTAATTTCGCCAACAAAATGCAGTTCCAAATACCCTCACATGTGAAGAATAGATTGTCCAAGAGAGGGCATTTCAAATATTTTGTAGACTAAATTTGGTGGATTAAAAAAAGTCATTTACTAAATTTGATCAAATTGTTGATTGAGGACTAAAAGTG
>CM008343.1:36504384-36534941 GCA_002525835.2 Ipomoea batatas
ATCATCTATATTCGGTAATTGATGAAATGTAGACCGGCTCCAATGAGAAGAGTTATGAGTTTTAGAGGATTCTCGGTTCTCATAACCTGAAAAACTTCGAACCAAAGAACAATTTTGGTTGAGGGAATGAAAAAGGCTCTTTTTCCTTCGCAATATTGCCCTTGATGCCATCAGAAAAAATCCTGTCTCCTTTATACACAGTTAATGTAACATAATCCACCAACCCCTTGTGAGAAGCCAGTCTGTACAAAAGCCAAAATCACACTGCATGGAGGAAAAAAAGAATCGATCAAAAAAACGATGACATCATAAGCATATTGGTACAGCAGAAGTTCATGTCTCCTGCAATCTAAGGCTGGCTACCACACACCCAAAAAGATAGTTTTCTATTTATTTGGTATATACTATGATTTGTACCTTCTAACACTCAACTACAAATATTGGTTGCTTCCATCTTAGGTTAGGTTCATATTTTATCTGTCTTAAAATTCCTACTACTGTAAATTGTAACTATGCAATCACTGAGACTGTACTATTGACATTACATCCCTACTGTCTTTGGATTATCTTCTAAGCAAGCATAGTATTTGAATTATAGGGATTTAAAATTCTTTTAGCAAAGTGGCTTTGGAATGTATAGTACAAGAAACAGAGTTCAGCAAAACTACAAAAGAATAAGTTCAAGCAAAACCTAATTGGCATTCAATCAAATACGTGATATTCTAATAGCGATTGTCCCATCCTACGAAGAAAATGTGTACAATTGTAATTTACACGCACGGACAACTAAAATAAAGCATCACACACTGACACACATGTCCAATATATACTGAGTCCACGCCAAAACCACAAGTGAGGAAACTTTAAACAAACAGATAAATGCAACTACGAATCCTGAACTCGTTTTTGTTCAGTTTTTACAGAGAAACAGAAAAGAAGTAGCAGAGAAAGAAAATCGAATCACGGAGAATAAGCGAGGAAATAGACTGAAAACTGCTAACCAGAAGAATGATTGAAAATCAATGATGGCTGAAAAAAGATGAAGATGCAGCTGGCTGGCGATGACAATAGTGATTGACTGATTTCCCGTTCCTGGAGAAGTGTGGAAGAGTCTTCGCAGCAATAGGCAATAGCGAGTCTAAGCGGAAAGTGACGAAATGAGACTTGAGACGAGAGCTGGGATGGAGACAACAGTAAGTCAGACGCATGAGAAAAATGGATCCAAGAATATACCGTATTGGATTGGGCTTTATGTATCAATCATTATTGCATGGTTATAGGCCCAAGGAAGATTTTTTTTTTATCAAAGGCCCAAGAAAGATAGAAATGCAAAATGGGCAAATGATCATTGTTTGAGACAGAAGGCATGTCTGGTCAAAGCTTATGCTAGACCATGGTTCACACGGCAGCGTGGATCATGATTTTAGGGGTTGTTTGGTTGGATGTAGTTAGGGTGTAGTTGTAATTCATTGAATTGTAATTCAATGAATTTGATAATTACAGTGTTTGGTTGGAGGGAATTGCAGCGGAAATGCAATTCCCTCAAAATGGTGAATTACAATTCATGGGGTACCCCCCATGAATTGTAATTCGGTGGAGAGGAGGGGCATTAAAGACCATTTTGCCCCTCCTCCCAATCCTTCGTCTTTTTCTTTTTTCTTTTTTTTTTTAATTTTTGACATTGTTACGGTTGTAGATAAAAGATCGGGAACCTAACGCTAACTGATACCAGATGAGATTATCAGGAAATTGAATTCATTGTGTTACAACTGAATGTTACAATCCTATATGAATAGGAAACATAAAACTCTCCTATAAACTAGGAAGCTAAGTCAAGTAAATGTACATCACATAATAAACTAAGTACAAATTAAAACTCTAATATTATTCACAATCCTTAGGGTTTTATATGTGTAATTAATTTGGTTAATATTTTTAACGTGTTATAGTTAGAGTTCTTAGAGTAAGATAATGATACTTGCAAATAATATGGTAATCGGATGAAAACTATATAGTTTGGAATAATTTTTTTTTAACACAACTTAAAAACTGTTTCATCAAAATTCCAAAAGTAGCTCACCAAATAACTCAAAACTTTCTGCAATTTCAAGGTTTCTCGAACTCCACAAAATATATTTGGTCTTCTTCCTCACATTTGATGAAAATGAATCATCCAAGGTACTTAACGTTATGGTTGGAAGATCCAGATTCAATAACATCATTGTCAACATCTTTTTTGGGTTGTTCATTTACTTATGTGATGACCTCATCACCGCCAGAAGATAATTCCTTAAAAAAAACAATAAGTGTATATAATTTTTTTCTTATATTTACCAAGTTAAAAGAATAAAATATAAAAATAATTTATTATGCCACAATAATATATGAGAAGAGAAATTACCACCATATCGTACAATTGACTAATGACACCAAGATAAAAGTACACACCTCAGGAGCATCGTACAATTGACTAATGGTGCGAATATTCAGTGTCACATTGTTTATCTCATCTGCTATCATTGATGATGATTTGTTGATGTACTAAGTGAAACCTTTGGTGTACGATTCACTTCCAACCTTATAATGAAATTTAAAATTTTAGATATTATTTACAAAACTATAAATATTGTTAAATACTCAAAATTAATAATAGTTATAAATTAGTATATATTAAATAGCAGTATTTTAAAATAGGTAAAATATTATTGAGTAATGCAACTGGATGTGCGTGCGTAGTATTTATATTTATATTTACATACTAATGCGATTACCGTGAATTTAGAAAGTATATTACCGTGAATTATGTTATTACCGTGAGAATTACGATATAATTTATGTCCACCATGAGAATATGTATAATTTGTGAAATTGGAAACAATATTACTAATTAATAGATATTAATTAATTTTCATATAACATTTTCTTACCAATTAAGCTAAGCTTTATTAATTATTTTACCAATAAATTATTAAAGTTGAAGAGGAGGATTTTATTTTTATAAATAGAATATATAGATAGATTAAAAATTAATAATTAATAAAAGAAAATATAATTAATATTAATAGAATAGAATTAATAGAATATATAAATTAATTAATTTATTATTGTATACTAAATTTATTAAATATTAAATATTATACAATTATTAATTATTAAATATATTTCCTCAAAATTGATTTTCATTCCTTATCCTATTTTATTTATTGATAGTTTAAATAGACACCATTTAAGAATGAATATGTTCTATATTTATTGTTAATATATCAACTGATTGGTCATGATCCCCTAACATATTTTTAAAATATTATAATTATTGCACATAATAATTTATTGGAACTGGATGTGCGTGTGTTAATAACGTATTGTTGATGTTATTAACGTGAATTTGCAAAAGAGTAAAATAAATGATTATTTCCTTATTGGTGTAGATTTATTGGAAACAATATTACCAATTAATAAATATTATTTAATTTTCATATAACATTTTATTTTACCAATTAAGCTTTATTAATTATTTTACCAATAAATTATGTAATTAATATTAACAAAAGTTTGAGCGGGAAACTTTTGGAGGAGGATTTTACTTTTATATATAGTACTAGTTATCACACGCGCGTTGCACGATTAAACCAATGCCCAATGCGTATTTTTAAATTAGTCTTCCTTAATTGGTTAGAGTATAGTCATATAATAATGAGAGAGGCAAAAATCCTAAATTAATAAAAATCAAAGAAGTAGTCTCGATGCTTATATATTTTAATAAAACATAACGAAATTGTAAATAGCTAAATTACAACTAAAGTAAGTAGAAACAAATAAACCACTTACTTGGGAGAAAATGGCATGTCATCATTGTCACTTGTTTGGACACCAGTCCGACAATTTAAAATCCATGTGTAATTATATTTGTGATCAAGTACTTTATAGTTCGTCCGGATAGGCTTGACAATGACATTTGAGATGATGTACCATTTATTGGTTTATAAAGTGATATCATACATTCTAATGTTATTATCAAACACTATTGATTGAACTTGAGTTCCTTACATTTAGATATAACATTTATAATGATGTTGATGGTGAATGAGAGCATCTTCATAATAATAATAGTACTAATAATGATAAAAATAATAATAATAATAATAATAATAATAATAATAATAATGGGCATATACTTACAGTTTCATCCTCAAGGACGATGAGCATATACTTTTTTTCAGGCGTTCCAATAGCGTTTTTTGGTTTGTTTTTCTTAATGACATGAACTGTACAACTCCAACCCACAGTTTGTATGTCAATGTCAATTAACTTTAGTGCATTTGTCATGACTAATATTATTGTGCCATGGAAAATATGTTCATAAAGGATGTTATGAAATAATATAATGTGAACCACAACATAAATTCAAAAATCATAGCTTATGGAGTTTTTTTTTTTTGAAAAAAAAAAAAAACGATATTTAAGTTACTCCTAGCTTATGGAGTTAGGAGTAACTAAAATGTGTAGATTATAGAGGAATATAATGAGAACCACAACATTACTTACAAAGATACAAGTATAGATATAGATGAACAAATTATACAATAGATATATTTACATAACGATATTTAAGTTATACTAATTAATGAGTATATACCATCATTGATTTTTAAAAAAAAATTGTAATCATTATGTGTACAAATACAAATAATAGAATTAGCATGATAATATTTTGACAATCATATCTATAGAATGTCAAGTAGATGGTGTGCTGTAGAATATGTTAGGTTTAGTTTTTGATAAATACCAGTGAGAATGGGGGGTTTATATACTGTTGTTTTGCGTAGAATAATGGTTTAGTTAGGAATCTATACAAAATTGTATTATAGAATCCTATTAAGAGTTCAATATTATAATTTTAAGTTAGGAATCTATACATAATTGTATTATAGAATATTGCCAATTTGTTTGAAAACTGCAATAGAAAAACAAATTGCCTAAAGAATTTAATGTTAAACTTCCGTTATATTTAACGGAAAGAATTTGGTAAAATTATAAATGATTAGGATATATTAGAAATTTAATTGGAGGTTGCACAATAAGAAGAACACAAAGTACAATATGTTATAACAAACTATTACACCAACATTTTTTCAGTTCCAGTTAGGGGTCTAACATTATTGGCTCTTGTTATAAGTGTAGATAGATTTGGTTAATTCATAGTAATGGTTTTAATTAAACTAGTATGATACCCGTGCGATGCACGGACTAACAATTTGAAATATTTAGATTATTTTCATATATAAAAAGAAGATATGAGCTTTATTCATTTATATAGTTTTGTTATTTAATAGTTATTCTTTTCAACACGGTATTATGTTATTACGTTAATACTTGAATATAGAAACAATATTACCAATTAATAGATATTTGTTAATTTTCATTTTACATTTTCTTACCAAATAAGCATTATTAATTATTTGACCAATAAAATATTTAATTAATTGACAACAAAAGTTTGTGCAGGAAATGAAATATGAGTATTTTACTTTTATATATAGTATAGATATAAATAGTATGGCTAATGACCTTGTGATATAGTGGCACCCGGTGTCCCGGTTTACATTCTCACATGGATGATGGGAGTGGGTTCGAGAAAAATTTATAAAAACGTAAAAAAAAAAAAATGCCAATTATATTATAGAATAACATACATAATATTACAATTTATGATATTAACGCTGAATTTGCAAACAATAATAATATTACCAATTATATTACAGAATATCATACATAATATTACCATTTATGTTATTACCTAATTAATATTTTTTTTTACACAGTATTATGTTATTACGTTAATATGTGAATATAGAAACAATATTACCAATTAATAGATATTAATTCATTTCCATTTTACATTTTCTTACCAAATAAACTTTACTAATTATTTGACCAATAAAATATTTTATTAATTGACTACAAAAGTTTGGGCGGGAAAATGAAATAGGAGGATTTTACTTTTATATATAGTATAGATAGTATAAATGTATTGTACCAAAAGTGCAAATTCAGTTGTTATACCATGGACCAGGGTCCGCCTTGTAAGGTTGACCATGGTCCTTACCAGACATTGAATTGTGTATTTTTAGCATTGAAGTTGTGAACTTTCAGAATGTAAATTGTGTTTCTAAGTCAAAACACACATAACAGCTGCGTTGTACCAAAATTTTAAAAAGATTAAATTGTGTATTTTTAGTATTGAAATTGACTATAGTATTTGAAAGGAATTTGCGAATACAAATTAAAACAAGGAAATCAGGTCGAAATGGAAACTTAACGTCGAGTACAAAACACGTCATTTCATTCAAAGCTGAGGGGTAAAAAATAAATACAATCATAACTGAGCAATTGAGTCATGGATATGAAGGTAAATGAGAGGCTAAATATTACATTTAAAAAAGAAAAAATTAACAATCAGTATAGTCATAATTTGCGGTGCAGCAATCAAGTACGTGCAGACGTTGAGGTTATTGGTGCAGTTTTTGGGGCTAGATTTGTGCTTGTATTTTTACCATGCATTAAACGCACCGATTTTTCAGGGTAGGTAGTTGCAACGTTCAAACTTTAATGCATCCCATTTTTCTCAATCACCAACTACTGCTATCCAACCCAAAAATAAATAAATCATCACATTCTAGATCTTTCCTTGGAAAGATAGTGTATTTTACGGTATTTTAGATGTATTTTATTTTTGCCAAAGACCTTGTGGTCTAGTGGCATCCGGTGTCCCGGTTAACACTGCTACATGGATGAGATGATGGGAGTGGGTTTGAGCCTCAGTGAAATTGTTGACTCTCTGTGCTTCATTAGGTTGAGAATTAAAAACAAAAAAGATGTATTTTATTTTCAATATGCATTTCAAATAATAATGAAATTTTAAAAATTATCTAAAATACACTTTAGGTGAGTTGCAATTAGAGAAATTAAAACAGTTCATAATTTTTGTACTCTCCCATCTGACTAAAAACATCTATAATAGCAATGATTTTTTTCGCAAAAAAAAAAAAGAAAAAAAAAAAAAGAGTGCCGCACGAGACCGGCTGGGCGCAGTCTGTGCAAGCCACACACGCCATCCCATCCTCTTTTTTTCCTTTTCTCTCCCCTAACGGATCCTACAAAAAAACTATTCTTGCACGAGATACCTAACTTTTCTTTGTCCTCCACATAAGTCATGTTGTCTTAAAAAATTGTGAAAAAATCATAGATGGTAATATGGGATGTTCTATATGGTAAACTTTATTAAATAACCTAAGGGCATCCTATCAATTTGATTTTTACACAATTTTTTATAAGTGAAATAGGGGAGAAATGAGGGAGAGAGATGAAGAAAAAAAACAACCAGATGCGCCAGCAAGCGCATGCATGGGACGCAGCCAGCAAGGCGCCTGCATTCCTAGCGCGCGAAAGTGCTTTGTTTTCCTTCCTCAATCAGTGGTCTCCACAAAAATATATATCTTGCAGGAGTAAAATTTTCTCAAAATCTCATCCCTATCAATAAAAAACTATGCCCTTTTTTTGTATTGTTCCAAAAATTACCAAAATTCATTGGAGTGGACCGTGTGGTTGCTCTAATGAAGTTGTACTCTCTTCCTGTGCTAGGCATAGGTGAAAGGCGAAGATCATAAGGTCTCTTTTTGAGCCATTAGTGACGCACCACTCTAAAATAACTAGCTAGAATTATAACTTTGTATCATTACTTAAGGGCTAGGAAACAACTACAAAGTTCATAGTACAATTTTACGGAGGGGTGTTTGGCAAATAGATGTGAGTTATTGATAGCTATTAGCGTGTTTGACTAGTTAATAGCACTAGTTGGTTGTCGAAAGATATTTGGTAATTAGTTGTTAGTTGATAGTTGATTACATTCAAAATAACCTTTAATGGTATAATTTATTTTTAAAAATATTGATCGAAAAAGTTGTTTTGAGCAGTTTTTTTAATTTTAGCGTTTTGGAGCAATAAGCTGTTACAAAAAACTTATTAACCAAAAACTCATATTGGTTGTTTAACCAAGTCAAAAAGCTAATAGTGTTCAAACAAGCAAAAATTAGCTGATAAGCTAACTATGGTGCTAAACAAGGCCTAAGGGCATCACAATGCTAAGATATTTTTTTTTCCTTTCACATTATTAAAAAAAGGATAAATAAAAATAAATTAGCCAAAAAAGTAGCGAACAACTCGCAGGAAATAATGTGACAAACAATGATAAGTTATTTTTATCATGGATTATTAAAGAAAAAATTTACATACAAAATTTGAGTGTGGTGTAAAAGTTGACAGTAAAAATTGAGAGTCAGATATAATATATTTTCCGTTTTGGCAATACAATGGCGTGTACCAAAAACAGGCAGGAGTAGAGTACCATCCTCCTAGTAAAGATGGAGTAATGGACAATCTTGAATGCACGATCAATGCTCGAACTCCAAACGGCTTGATCGAGTTGGCATATTATGAATCATCAATTAAGGGTTAAGGGTTGCCTTAATTGTAAGAAAGCTCCATGCCTCCCTCAATAATGCACATATCAATCATTAATCAATAATAAATACAACTAACCTTATTACATAGGCTAAGGACCTTGTGGTCAAGTGGCACCCGGTGTCCCGATTAACACTCTTACATGGATGATGGGAGTGGGTTTGAGCCTCAGTGGAGACAACTGTTGACTCGTTGTGCTTCAGTAGGTTGAGAAAGTAGCTATGAACATATACTACATTGTAATAGAGTCAGTAGTACTAAAAAAAAAACCTTATTACATTGTAATATCTGTTCATCTATACTTTCTCAACCTATTGAAGTAAAATGGATGTGTCATTTCTCCTCCACTGAGACTCGATCTCATTGCACAAGGTGTTAGGCATTAAATTTCTATTTTCATAGCACAATATCATCATGATTTATTAAATTTATATACGTGTTGAGATTGAATAATAATCAATTGATCGAGTTGGCATATTATGAATCATCAATTAGGGGTTAAGGGTTGCCTTAATTGTAAGAAAGTTCCATCAATGCCGATATCAATCATTAATCAATAATAAATCCATTAAATTTATCAATTAGTGGTTGGGAGCAAATTTCTATTTTCATAGCAAAATATCATCATTATTTATTAAATTTATATATGTGTTGAGATTTATTATAATTTAACAATAAGTTTAATTTCGAGTTATTTTTAGACCTTATATTTAAAATATTTTAAAATATATTTGGTTTAAATAGAATAATATAATTTTTACTATTAAGTCCAACAATATATGTAAGATTTTTACATTTGATATCTGAACCAAATTTATATTTGTATATAACATAAATAAAAATATATCCAAACCAATAACCTATTAAGTTCACATAAAATTTAGTTTAGATAATATTAATATTTTTTGAGCTAGCCTATATTCATTTGAATGACATGTATATAATATATAATTTTTATTTTGAATTCTAATATAGTAATATATGTGAAATTTTGATATCCGATATCTGGACCAAACTTGTATATGATATAACATAATTAAAAATATCCAAACCAATAATCAATTGAGTTCAATCAAAATATAAAACGTGATATAGATTTCAATTTTTAATTTGGATAATGTGAATAATGTATAATTTTAAGTATAAGCAAATAAGTTATGTTTAAATAAGTAATGCAAGTAGAAAATATAGAAGATGATGATAAGTAAAGGAAGATGATAATGAATGTAATCATAGTAATGAATAAATATGTAAGTAGATAATGGTGAGAATGTGGTTATAGTGACATTTAATCTAATAGGTGATAGATTATTCTGTTTTCCATTTAGAAAACAGTTTTAATAGTGTTCCAGCCAGTTTTCTATAAAACTGAAAAATTATTTCATGTTTTCAAAATGGAAAACTGTGTCAGTAAACATGTTTTATGTTTTCTAATTTTCCAGAAAACTGGAGAAAATTTCCAGTTAGTAAACTGGCCCATAGTGTTTACACAAAAAACCCTGAGATTTAGATACAGAATTCGTAACAAGAATGCACATAAAATCAAAACGCAAAACACATAAACTCATCACAAGATATGTATAACTCATCTTAATGATTACACTATTCAAATGATTAACATACAAAATTCATGACTATAAAGTATATAAAATGAAAACACTAGATACAGAAGCTCATCACAAGATACATGTAACTCATCTTACTCTACTCCAATGATTGACATACATAATTGATGACAATAACATACATAAAGTGATAACACCAAGTACAGAAACTCATCACACGAATACAAAAACCTTAATCACAGATACACATGCAGCACCTCGAATACAAACACAATCAGACTAAATTTTCAACAACAATCCTATAAACTGTTCTCAATTAATTGCATCAACGTAACAATGAAATATAAAACAAGTCAAAATCAATATAGATCACAACTGTAAAATTTGTTCGAAAAAATATGAAATAGATTCGTCTGTCACTTCCAATTCGACCGGAGCATTAATCTCGTCTATCACTGTTAATTCCACCAGAGAATTAATCTCGTCTATCACTGTCAATTCCACCAGAGAATTAATCTTGTTTATCACTGCCAATTCCACGGACGCAATAATCCCATACATATCGAGCACACACAACGCAATGAAGATCAAATAAAAAAATTGCAATGTTTGAAAAATTACGGAGAGAGAACAAAGAGTAAAAAAAATAAAGAGAAGTGCTAGTTTAAATTTAAAAAAAAAAAAAAAAAAAAAAAGAAGAAGAAGAAGAAGAAGAAGAAGAAGAAAGAAAATAGCAGATAACGGGAAATGGCACTGCGAAATGAAAATCTTTTAAACATAATATTCAAAACATCGTCGTTTTAGACGAGTAAATTTTCCTTACACCAGAAAATTTTCAAAAGGAGTAATACACTATAAACCAAATTGGAGTGCACCATAAAATATAGTGATGTTTAATTTATACATAGATAATAAATATAAAATATTTTCGTATCTACAAATTACGTCAAATAATATAAACTTTTGTATTTTTTAAACAAAAAAAAAATACATTATGCGAATGGCATTTTTCATTAAATAAAAGTGTGAGGTGTAATTTTTCTACAACTGCCACCGGCACCGGTGGCACTGTCACCTCTCCCCGCTGCACACACATCGTGGACTGCATTTATTAACTTTCGAACAATTTTGGGAGCTTTTATGTAAGTATATCATTGGAAAAATAGTTAAATTGGTTGACCCTTCTGGTCTAATTACACTCAGTTGCATTTTATATGTAAAGAGTGTGTGAGTTTAAGTCTCAATGGAGGTGGTATTGCATTTATTAACGTTCGAACAATTTTGGAAGCTTTTATGTAAGTATATCATTGGAAAAATAGTTAAATAGGTTGACCCTTCTGGTCTAGTGACACTCGATTGCACTTTTATATGTAAAGAGTGTGTGAGTTTAAGTCTCAGTGGATGTGGTATTAAAATAGAGCCATTATTATTGTATGTCTATATATATATATATATATATATATATAGCCAGGATCATGTGCAAAAAGAGCTTCCCGTGCGAAAGTGCAGTGATCAGTGGAGCTTGGACAATTTGGGTGAGAATTTCAAGTAAAAAGTGATGACTAATCTGATCCATATAGCTTTGTAGATTAATGGTTGAGGATTGTTGAAAAAAAAAGGGACATGACCAATTTTATAAATATTGTAAACTTTATAATTTGTAACACTTTTAAAATTAACCCTGCATTTTTTTTTATTAAAACCATTGATAGTCCTCATTTTTTATAGGAGGATCATGTTATCATTTGAACCCCTTTATATTGAGTAGTTTGGATGGATTTGATAATGAACACAAAATTAAAAGGATCGGCATTGTTGTTGCGTTGCGGTGGAAGTGTGGAACCCCCTTTGCTGCAAGCCTGCAAACCAAGTCCTTGCGATGTGCATCTAAATCTTCTCTCTACTCACCTTCTCTTCGTCACATAAACTTGACTTCCTCAAAATCACACCAAAAACCACAATTATTAAATATGTTCTTACTCTATTTTTTTTTCTTTTCACCAAAAGCTATCCAGAATTACACTTTAATTTGTCACGTTGTATTACATACACTTTTGCTCTACTTTGTGCATCATATAATTAATTAATATTCAAAATAGCGTTTTGTATGTGGGTAAAAGGTTTGGGTAATTGGGTATAGGAAAAAGCTTCTTTTCCAATATGTTTTTTGCCTTCTAGAATTCCTCCTTAATATATAGTAATTACAGGGTCTACTAATAAATAAAATAATAATGAATAGTTAAAATATTTTTCATCAACAAAAGAGATGATTTAACTTTTTCCAACTTATCAGAAGGTAAAGAAATGAGGTGAAAAGTAGAGGCCAAGGAAGCCTAGTATTATTCTTTTTTAGTATTACTGACTTTATTACAATGTAGTATTTATGTATATATACATTTTCAATTTATTGAAATATAAAGAGTCAATGTTTTCATTGGAGTTCGAACCTTTGACCTTCCATTCGGAAGAGCCACACAAGTGCTATTGAGCCTTGTAGCATTGTAGCCTAGTATTATTCTTTAACTATAGTTAAGAGTTTTTTCGACTTTTGGTCATATGACTTTAGTGTCTCCCTCAATTTAGGTACACAACTTTTATTCCTGATATAAGTAGTGCTTGACTTTAATTTTTTTTTCACTTTTAGTCCTTGACTTTGATTTTTTTTTTCACTTTTAGTCCTTTCGGCCATCTGAACGACAACTTTTAATCGGAATCAACAAAATATATTCTGTCATTAAAGGTAAATAACATTTAATGTATTTAGGGCTTTATCAAAAGACACTTTTAGCCTTAATGGCACAACAGTTTGTTGATTCCGATTAAAAGTTGTCGCTTAAAAGGCGAAGCAGAACAAGCAAATAACATTTCTTTTCCTATTTTTTCTTTGATTTTATTTATAAATCTATTTAGGGCTTTATCAAAAAACACTGTTACCCTTAATAACACAGTAGTTTGTTGATTCCGATTAAAAGTTGTTGCTCAGATGGCCGAAAGGACTAAATGTGGAAAAAAAATCAAAGTCAATGACTAAAAGTGGAAAAAAAAAAAAAAAAAAGCAAACTCAAGCACTACTTATGTCAGGAATGAAAGTTGTGTACCTAAATTGACGGAGACCCTAAAGTCATAGAACCAAAAGTGGAAAAAACTCCTATAGTTAATACCCGATTTTGTCCCTCGACTATTAGAATTTCACCACTTTGATCCTCAACTTTTAAACTTGCTCAATTTCATCACAACTATACAATTTTTAACTAAAACAGTTTCTTGTCCCAACCAAAATAGTTCTAATTGGGAATTTTAGTTAACAATTGCATAGTTCATAATGAAATTAAGAAAATTTAGAAATCGAATATTAAACTGGTGAAATTATAATAGTCTACTGACTAAATTGGATATTAAGTTTTAAGTATACATGTATAGTACATTAGTACTCCTTTTAACTATATATATATAGTACTGTAATGTTGCACCCAAACTCCATGTTCAAATTCTAGTCCACTACACCTATGTAGTGTAAGTGCAGGTATATATCTTCTCAATTCTCGATCTTCAATCCACAACACAGAAAAAACCATGGCGGCTTTTACCTCCAAAATTTCTTCCACTTCTCAAATCACACCACTCTTCACCCTCCTACTCATCATATTCTCGCCATCCTCCTCCTCAGCAGCCAAAAGCTTCAAGAAAATTTATGCGTTTGGGGACTCGTTCACCGATACCGGCAACACCCACTCCACCTCCGGCCCCAGCTCCTTCACCTACGTCTCAAACCCACCCTACGGCCGCACTTTCTTCCACCGCCCCACCAACCGCTACTCCGACGGCCGCCTCGTCATTGACTTCGTCGCCCAAGCTCTCTCTTTGCCCTTCTTGCCGCCCTACCTCAACCGCAAGGCCGATACCTCTTACGGTGTCAACTTCGCCGTTGCTGGCTCCACTGCCATAGATCACAGGTAGGCCGCTAAATCAAATTATTACATTTTTGACATTATATTGTTAAATTTTTTAAAATAATTTAAGAATAATGTTATATTATTCTCCTTATTTTGTTATATACTTTCTCAATCCTTTCTCGCTCAAAAATCAATTTCACCTAATCCTAAAATAATTTGGAGGGATTATTATTATTATTATTATTTAATATCTTCAATTAATTTATATATAGATAAAAGAGATTAATGATATAAAATAATTTTTATTAATAAATTTTTTAAGGTGATGTAAAAGTGGAATCTCTTTTGAAAGTGGAGAGAATTGCATGAGGCAAATTATACCATGGATCACGGTCTACCTTGCATTGTAACCCGTTTGTAGGTCCTGGTCAAAAAAATAACCTTCAGATTTTTTATTTGAAACATTCTGTATCTACAGTTGATATTTTTTTTACATGCATCTTGTGTCAGCAATTATAAGTTATTTGTTTATATGTACAGAAACTTGTTAACTGTAGGCACAGAGAATGTGTTAACTAGGAGATGATTTCATGGATGCAAATAGGCTTAAGGATGAACATAGCAATTCAGATATAATATATATATCTAATCAATACCTTCTTTTGATGTAATTATTTACCTATTTTACTTCTTGATTATGAAACATTATATGATATGAGGGGTGTTTGCTGCATTATTGGATCAGGTTTTTCGTGGAGAACAATATAAGTCTGGACATTACACCTCAGTCTCTGGACACGCAGTTAAATTGGTTCAATCGGTACTTGGAGGGTGTTGGGTGCAGAGACTATAAAAGCACCCCAATGCAGTGTGGGGCAGTTTTTGATGATGCATTGTTTTGGGTTGGTGAAATTGGGGCCAATGACTATGCTTACACCTTTGGATCTTCCATTTCACCCAAAACCATTCAGCACCTTGCAGTCACTAGTGTTTCTTCCTTTATACAGGTACTATCAACTCTATTACGGTGTAATATCTGTTCAATATATTTTCTCTATTAGTTATGGTCTAAAGAGTCAATACTTCACCACCATGACCTTCTCCCAAGGAGAGTCACAGAGGTACCAATTGATGAGTACCAGGTGCTTCGCTTGCGATTCCTTTATCATTACTCTTTAGAACATTGTTTAATTTCACCTATGAGGCATCTTATTGCAATGAAGGAACTACAATTCTTCTTTACCAAACATGTTAAGATTTAGGAATAATAATACGAGGCGTCTGGTTGCAAGGAAGGAATTGCAATTCTTCTCTACCAAACATGTTAGGATTTAGGAATAATAATACGATATATCTGTTTGCAAGGAAGAAATTGTAATTCATCTTTACCAAACATGTTAAGATTTAGGAATAGTAATATGAGGCGTCTAGTTAATTGCAAGGAAGGAATTGCAATTCTTCCTTACTAAACATCTTAGCATTTAGGAATAGTAATACGAGGTGTCTGGTTGCAAAGAAGAAATTGCAATTCTTCTTTACCAAACATTTTAAAATCATTTAGGAATAGTAATACGGGGTGCCTTGTTGAAAGGAAGGAATTGCAATTCCTCTTTACCAAAGGTATTGTTAGGATTTAGGAATAGTAAATCACAAGCACTATATCCATAAGTTTTTTTGTCTACTTTTGATTTTCTTTCAAACTAGTGGACAATTGGACATATAACTATAAGGAAAGATTTTTGGTGCCACTACTTTTGGTGCTACCCTGCCTAAAAAGAAATAGGAAACAATTTTTTTTCTTTTATTTTCTAACTATAATTGTTTTGCTTGAAACGATAGGAATATAAATAAAATTCAATTACAATTTCAATTATCTATAAATTGAATATACTTGATAATTTCTAAGCACCAATACAACCAATAATAATAATAATTATTAGTGTACCACCAAATAAAGCAAATTTTACCTTTAATTCTCGACTATTGTGGTATTATAACATTTAGTCCTACTTTTTTTTTTTTAGCTTTGTCTACTTACATCATTGATTTTCAGTTGCTTGCAACAATTAGTTCTTCATTTAAAATTTTGTCATTCAACCATTTAATAAAAGGACTAACATGTAATTTTATTACTTAATTAAGTATCTTGTCCCAACATGTAATTTCTTTCCCTTTACTGTAAACTCTTATAATTGAATGATGAAATTACATGTAACCATACTATTAATGATAAAATATAAACGGATGACTAATTGTGGTAAGTAACTGAAAGTCAAGGATATTATAAGGTAAAATTAAAAGAGTGAGATTAAATGTAGTACGTGCCAAGCACCTTGTGCTCAAGTGGCATGTAGTGGCCACCCTTAGATGGGAGGTCATGAGTTCGAGTCTCAGTGGAGGAGATCTCGAAATTGACTTTTTGTGCTTCAACAGGTTGAGAAAAGTATAGATGAACAGATACTACAATGTAATAGGGTCAGTTGTATTAAAAAAAAATGTAGTATGTAATATCACGATAATGTGGATGACTAAAAGTAAAATTTATTTTACTAAATAATAACAAAAATAAATTTCTTTTATTAAGATTACTATTAATAGAACTCAAACATTGATCTTTAGTCAAGGGTATTTCACCTATACCATTTGGGCTAAGGAACATGGACAGGTAATAATGTCTTTATAAAGCTTCAATTCATAAATAAATGTTCCTTGAAATTTGTATGCTTATGGTATAATATAATGCAGTTTCCGGTTTGTCCACACTAATGTATAATACATTAATTTAGTCATCAATAGTAGCATGAGTAGGTGAAGACCACCTATCACTGGTAAAGTGATAGGTGAATTAAATGCCACCTTCTTTTAACACTTTAATGAGGACTACTATTTGGTTGGGGGTTTCAAAAATTTTTGTGAAAGAAGGTGTAATACAATCCTCATGATCCATCGTTGTAATCAAGGCAAATTATACAATGGATCAAGATCTATCGGATTATAATTCAAAACGATATTCAAATTATATACATACAATTAATCTAGTATGTACATCAAGTTAACAGATTATGTACATGTAAATAAACTCTAGGGTGTGTTTGGTTCACACATGGGAATCGAAATCAGTATGGGTATCAAATACTTGGTAAGGGTAATGAGTTTTGGTGAAAGTATTTTGCATGTTTGGTAGTAGGGTGAAATGAGAATGATTATTAATAGTTGAGGAAGAAATGAGGAAGGGGAATGAAACCTTATTTCATTAGGGTATGAGTTTTTCAATTAATGAGGTCTTCCAAACTCATAGTAGTATTCCAAAAACCAATCAACCAAACAATAACAATCACTTTGATACACATATGCCTAAACCCACCAACCAAACACACCCTAAATGTACATAATATGTAGTATGTTAATTGTAATAGTTACATAATTTATTAATTGATAATACATAATATGTTAATTTAAATAGGTATATAATTATCAATTGTAGGTACATAATATGTCAATTGTAATATGTACATAATTTATTAATTGAATATAGTACATGATAGTTAATTGTAGATGTACATAATATGAATGTTATTTTGAACCATGGTCTACACTGCAACGTGGATCTTGGTCAATATAATGGTATAGCAATTGGGTAATCAATACTGATAGTTGAGTTTAGAGCTAATTCCATTTTTTGTCCTAGATTTATAGGTGACAATACATTTATAGTTCTTCTTTTTCAAAATACTCCCTTTGATCATAGTATTATTGTAGCATGAACATTTTTTTTGGGTCCTCTATCAACAAAATCATTGAAATGTCGTTAAATAAAATGACATTTCAATCTTATTTTATACAAAGTGGTATATATATATATATATATATATATATATATATATATATTCTTATTTATTTTAAAAAATCATAATTGATGACCTAATTGCCCTTGTATTTTATGGAATTTAAACGATTTTGTTGATGGATGACCAAAAATAATCCCGCTACAATAATAATAGGACCAAAGAAGGCTGTTGTGAAAAAAATTGACTAAACGTATATTGTTACCTATAAATCTACAATCAAAAATAAAATTAGCTCTTTATATATATATACTTATATTAATATGAGAATCATGCCTTTAAGTGAGAACTTACGAACTATTGCATAGTGCCTACTATCTACTCCAAAACATGGCTAAACTATGGTGAAGACCCTAGAATAGATTGTGTGCATTCAGTTCTCACATTCTCACCTAATTAAAACAGATTCTCATATGATCGAAATTATAGTCACATGACTATATATATATTGTGACATTATAACATTCAGTTACGTTGTGACTTTTAATTTGACCTTACCACATTTAGTCTTTTATTAAAATTTCAATTAAAGTAACATTAATTGAGAATTTGGTACCCGCAGGCATTGCTAAAGAAGGGAGCAAAGTACGTGGTGGTTGAAGGCCTACCAACCACAGGCTGCTTAACACTCGCTCTATACCTAGCCCCGCCGGCCGACCGAGACGCCATGGGCTGCGTCGCCACCGTGAACGACCAAAGCCACACCCACAACGCCATTCTCCAGTCCAACCTCGCCGCCTTCCGCCGCAGCTTCCCTGAGGCCACCATCCTCTACGCCGACTACTGGAACGCCTACAAATCAATCCTCACCGCCGCCAAAAGCCACGGCATCACCCAGCCCTTCCGAGCCTGCTGCGGCTCCGGCGCCGGCGACTTGAATTTCGACATCTTCGCCACCTGTGGGTCCCCCAACGCCTCCTCTTGCCCCGACCCTTCTCAGTACATCAACTGGGACGGCGTTCATCTCACGGAGGCCATGTATAAGGCTGTTGCTGATAAGTTCGTTAATGGCACGTTTTGTCACCCTCCCTTTAGTTACTTGATTCGCAAGAAAATGGCGTCCGCTTTGCTTGCTTAGTCTATACAGTAATTAGGGTTTTCACAAGATACTGTAACGCACCTTGATATGTTCTCTTCTCGCGGGGAAGGCTTTGGTTTATGAGATTTGGGAGATTTTTATATGGATTCAAAGTGTTTTTGAGTACCAAATTTCCTTTTAACTCCCACTTAAAATTTAAAATTAAAAATTCAAACATCTATACTTTGTGACAAATTATATCTACACTATTAAAAGTTGTGAAAAAAAAAATCAAACCTTTGTGTTTTTAACATGGGTGGTGAGTTCTTGATACATATAAGAGTTCTTTTAACTCCAAAAGTTATGTAATTAGTAGCTCTTTTATGTACTCAAGATTGGATAATGTGCAAACTGCAAAGGACTCTATTTGAATGATAAAAGATTTTAATTAAGCATGATATTGCTCGACTTATAGGTAAATATACCACTTTTTTATTGGCTAAAATTCATAATTTGTTTTTATACTTTTCTATTTTTGAATTTGTCGAAAATTCAGTTAGACTCTGTGATTGATTCATAGAAACATAGCGCAAGTGGATGAATTTATAGATTTTGATGATGCTAACTCTAGTGAATGTTAGGAAATTAGGACTCCCAATTCAATACTTGTAATTTATTCATGTAGACTTAGAAATTCCTTTAAGTGCTACACCTTTTGATCCCAAGTAGTGACCATTTATCGAAAGAAACTACACTCAGAAGGAAGTTGAGCCGGAAGAAAGCTAAATGGGAAGAAATGTCGATTAGAAGGATGTCACAACAGAAGTACTACTCGCAAAAAAGAACGTAATCAGAAGGATTGTTTAAGGCCCTGTTTGGTAAATAATCAGTCTATCAGCTAATTTTGACTTATTTGATCATTGTTAGTTGTTTGATTAATAAGCTTTTTGTAACTTTAAAATACTAAAATTTAAAAGGCTACTCAAAGCAGCCTTTTCAATTAGCTTTTTTGAGAAAAAAAATTATACCAAACAGCTATCAACTAACAATCAATCTATCGAGCAACTTTTTACAATCAGCTAATGTTATTAACAAATCATACCTTTTAACTCAAACAGCCAACCCAATCCGCCAACAGCCATTTACCAAACAGGGCCTAAGTATCATAAGGAAGCATTCATATGTTTTGTCTATACTCAATAGTTTCCAAAAACCCAACACCTAGGGCATGTTTACTAACAGAAAACTGTTTTCTGTTTTCTATTTTCTATTTTTCAGTTTTCATTCTTTGTTTTCTGTTTAGAAAACGTGTTTACTTAACACTTATTTTTTCAAATTTATTTTTTTTAGATTAACGTTATAAAATAAACAATAAGTTTAATTTCAAGTGATTTTTAGACCTTATATTTAAATAGAATAAATATAAATTTTACTTTTAAGTTCAATATATGTAAAAATTTTACATTTGATATCTGAACCAAATTTATATTTGTATATAACATAAATAAAAATATATCCGAATCAATAACCTATTAAGTTCACATAAAATTTAGTTTAGATAATATTAATATTTTTGAGCTAATATTTAAAATATGTTTAGATATATTCATTTGAATGACATGTATATAATATACTAGTTTTTCTTATGCGCGATGCGCAAAAAGTATGTGCCCAATATTAATATTTTATATTAAAATTTTAAATTTATGATTTTAGATTTATTTAGATTTTAGATATTTAAATTATTTTAAATAATAATAATAATAATAATATAAAATATTTTTATAAATGTTATATTTATATTTTAGAAAATAACTAACATATAAGTATATAGCTCTAATATATAATGTGTATATATTATTATTATTGAAGAAAATAAGAAAATATATAGTGGATGCATGTGCATGGTAACAATAGTGGAAAAGATAACGGAAGTTATAACGGTAGGGGTATGTTTGTCAAATATATTGTAAAGTACAACTTTTATAGCATAATGTACAAAAAAAAACTTAACAGAAAAAACGGACATAAATGAAGGGTATAACCTTCATTCACACTTATTATGTTTTTAGATAATTTTCATTTTGAATTCTAATATAGTAATATATGTGAAATTTCGATATTCAATATATGGACCAAACTTGTATACGATGTAACATAACTAAAAATATCCGAACGAATTGAATAATCAATTGAGTTCAATCAAAATATAAAACCTGGTATATATTTCAATTTTTAATTTTGATAATGTGAATGATGTATAATTTTAAGCATAAGCAAATAAGTTATGTTTAAATAAGTAATGCAAGTAGAAAAGATAGAAGATGATAATGAATATAATCATAGTAATGAACAAATATGTAAGTAGATAATATTGAGAATTTGGTTATAGTGACATATTGTCTAATAGATGATAGTTGATTCTGTTTTCCATTTAGAAAACAGTTTTTAATAGTGTTTCAGTTTTCTAGAAAACTGAAAAATCATTTCCTGTTTCAAAATGGAAAACTGTGCTAGTAAACATGTTTTCTGTTTAATCTAGAAAACTCAAAGAAAAGTGTATGACAAAGGAGAAAGATGAAGCTTGAAGTGAGGACTAACACGACCTAGAACAGCAGTAGGCATCTTATTAATCAGGTATACCATTGTTTCAAACGCAAACTCCCAGAACCTAGATGAAATCGAAGCCTGAGCCATCAAGGCAAGACCAATCTCAACAATGTGCCTATGCCTGCGCTCCACACGCCCATTTTGTTCATGCGTGTAGGCACAGGAATGGCGATGCACAATACCTAACTCAACAAAACGATTATGTACTTTTTGGTATTCGCCCCCCAAGTCAGACTGAACAGATTTTATCTTGCATGAAAACAAACGCTCGACCATTTCACGAAAACGCTAAAAAATCACATATATATCATACTTTTGATGCATAGGATAAAACCACTTAACCCGCGAAAAATCATCAATAAAAACAACGAAGTAACAAGAACCATTACTAGATAATAAAGGCGTTGGGCCCCAAATGCCCAAATACAATAGTTCAAGAACATCTGAACTAGATGAACTAACACGAGGAAGCGAAAAATGAGCTGACTTCCCTAATTGACAGGTAGAACATAAAGACTCACTAACACTAGACGATGTAGTCGGACATAACTTCATAATCTTACTGAGAACACACCGGTGAGAGTGACCTAGCCGGTTCTGCCAAACTGAGGGAGTGGCCCGAGTAGACAGCAACGCAGCAGGATCGGACTTAGACACAGGAAGAGAATAGAGGCCATCAAAATTGGTCCCCTTGAACAGAACCTCCTTGGTGACGAGATCCTTCACAAAAAAATAGGTAAGATGAAATTCAGAGAAAACACGATTATCAGTCGCAAATCGATGGACAAACAATAACGAGGCAGACAATCCAGGAACATGTAAAACATTAGATAGTAAACGAACAACACAGAGTAGAAATAGGTGCATGGCCAACACTATAAATGGGCAAACCTGTACCATTCCCAACACCTAAAACATCAGGCCCCGTTTACTCATCAGCAGTAGATAGCAACCTAGAATCAGGCTTCACATGGATGGTTGCCCCGATATCCGGGAACCAATTGTGCAATCCAACAGTAGAAAGAGCCTCCTGATTAGAATAAACCATGTGCGCCTGAGGTCCAGAAGTAGTGTAGCGCTGGTAACATGCAACTATCGTGTGGCCAATGTTGCTACAAATTTGACACCGCGGTGAAGACTGGCGACTGCAACCACGGCCACCTCGCTACCAGCGTCTGCAACAGCCTCCACGCGAAGAACCGCCACCATGACCATCTTTGCTACGCCCACGCTAAGCCACCATAACAGCTAAAGTCGCTATAGCACCACCAGTGACGTACTCATCACCACAGATAAACTCGTTCGCCACCAGGAAATTAGAAAGCTCGGCTAACGTAACCAACTCCTTCCTCGCCGTCAACGTGGCCACCAGTAGTCGAAACTCTGAGCTTAGCCCTCGGAAGATGTACAGGTTCTGGTCGTCGAGTGTCATTGCCCGGCCAACCAACGCCTAATCCTCAACAAGCATTTGGGCTCGACCGAGATAGTCTGCAACGAACTCATCACCCTAGCGAAGACCTTGAAGTTGACCCAGTAACCAGAGCGCGCGCTCGCGTCGCCGATCCTAGCGACTGCTCAACAGAGAGCCACACTTGCTGGGATGTTGTCATGCCAACCGCCAAGTGCATGACCATGTCTGACAGCGACGAGATCAGCATAGAGAGTATAGCCTGGTCCTGTTGGAACCAAGCGGCAATGGAGGAATCAACAGTCGACCCCGAAGAAGAGTAGGGCGTCGTCGCTGGTGGCACATCAAACGTTGGACAAGATAGCGTGTCATTGACAAATCCAAGCAGATTCTGACCTCTCAGAAAGGGCACCGGTTGAGTTCTCCAAAAAGGGTCATTTCGTGATGTCAATTTGATAGAAATAAAATGGTGGACAGAGGAGGAGAGGTTATTGTTGGAGGTTACGGGAATGGGAAAAGCAGCACCAGAAACAGTCCGCTCGGAGGATATTCCGACAAAGCTGTCACGGTTCTCAGCCATAGGAAGAGACCTAGTGACTGATACAGATGAGGACGTAATTCCACGTATATTGATAATAGGAAACAGAAATATATTAAATACAATAGGAGTCCTAAACCGAATACAATACTACTCAAAATAAATACTGAAGATATATTTATTCCTAATATATATTTATCCCTAATAATGCTCTTTGTTTCTTAGTAATATTATCCTATCATCTTGATAGGAATTTATAATTAAAAAAATTTAATGTCCAGGCCAATTTTATATGTAGCATTATTATTTTACAAGATCTAAGTTACACAAAATTAGCCCAAAAACTAAATTATCTTCATGTGTAAAGGTTTTCTGAAAAAAAAATATTTAATTAATTAATTTTTAAGAAATTAAAAAGTTGAAGAACACCCATTTCCAAATTATAGATGAGCGGGCTACACAAGATCTTATCTGGGCTTTGTTAGAGAAAACCACTCGTTGGGCAAATGATTTTGGGTTTTCTGTTGAAGGTGGGGCTCGAACCCACGACCACAAGGTTAAGAGCCTTGCGCTCTACCAACTGAGCTAGACGGGCTTGTTGGGTAGTATTATTTGGGGAAATACTTTTGACGTTTCTAGTGAAGAGGGGAATTTTTAAAAACGCCCACCGTGGGGCTCGAACCCACGACCACAAGGTTAAGAGCCTTGCGCTCTACCAACTGAGCTAGACGGGCTTGTTGAACTGTAGTGTTTTGTTTATGTTTATTAACAAATGGAATAAATTTCAGGTACACTAATCCTAATTTAGTCCTCACTGAAGGCAGAATAAATAAGTGACATACAACTACTCAAAAAAATAAGTGACATTTCTCAAAAAACAAATAAAATAAGTGACATACAACTAAATTTCACTTTTGGTCCCTAACTATTATACATAATTCATATCCGGTCATTGATTATTAAAACTTTTTAATTTTGTGCATGACTATGTAATTTGTATCGGCGTTTGATCGTACTGTCTAATTGTCGAAAGTGCTAATTCCGAAAGAAGTAAATGTAGTGCTCTTTAGATGAAGCAAATGCAGTGCTCCTTCCGGAAGTACTCCTTTCGAAAGGAGCACTGCCAACAATAATTGACCAGAACATTGGACGACAATACCAAATATGATACAAATTACATAGTCATGCATCTAATTAGAAATTTTTAATAGTTAATAACCAAATGTAATTCATGTATAATAGTCAGGAGATCAAAAGTGAAATTTTCTCATAACTAAATTTCAATTCTCACTAGAAATAATAAAAATTGAATTTATATCAATAAATAGTCATGGAACCTCCTATATATGTTATTGGTTATGTCCTTGTCCACCCTTCGTTTTAAAATATTACATAACATTCATAATAAATAACTAATACCCAATTCTCGTTAGAAATAAAAATTGAGCCCATAAATTAATAACCATGGGACCTCCTCCTACATATAAAAAAAAAAATGGCTAAGGCTTCATTCACCTATCATTTTAAAACATTAACATTCATAATAAATCATTTAAGGTGCGTTTATCAAATGGAGAAATAAAAAAAATAGAGAAATAAAAATAGAAGATGCATTTATTTATACATTTAGAAAATAGAAACAAATAATGAAAAATAAAAAACTAGAGAAGAAAGTTTGAGAAATAACGATTATTGACTTAGTAACCACAAGGTTTCAAGTTCAACTCTCAGTAGAAGCGGAATATTGTCTTTCTTATGATAGTTAATTTACGCTAATTTACCTCCGTATGATCCTTTACTGACTAGGGTTACCATGCGAATTATGTTTCAAATTATTGCATATGCCCAGAGTTTCAAATTAACACCATACTTTAATTATTATGTGCAAGTGCAAAGTGACAAATCACAAGTATACACTATGTATTGATGATTTTCATAATTCAACTTAATATGATGTGTAAACTTATTTATGATCAAAGATTCAAAGTACAGATCTAAATTTTACAAATTAATTATAAATAATCACATGTACATTATGATATAAAGACAAACAAGTAATGTTGTAAGAGTTTGTATAGTTAGATGCTATAAGAATGTGCAAAAAAAAAAAAAATGCCTTGAACCATGTTGGGGGCATTAGATTGGGGTAGGCTTTGTGCATTGCACCAGTCAGTTCAAATGTCTAGAAATCAAGTACTATACAGATAAATTGTTTTCTTTCGATAACTATTTTCAGACTAGAAATGTGTATTAGATGATAGTGATTGTCATGTTGTTATTGGCTAATGCAGTGAACACAGCCTTAGCTTGCCAAGGTTAGTTATCTTACATTCTTGGTGCAAACTGTCTCCACCTAAAACTAGGTATTATGTTGGTGCAATGTTTGTTTGTCTGCCAATTAACAATTCTTTAATTTCTAACTAGCCCGGTTGGTGTCAGAGGCATTGCACTCTTATTCTTTAAGAGAAGTCGAGAGTTCAAAGTCCCTTTTCGTATGGAAAAACTTATATGTCTAGCATTTTGTACTTAATTTGGTCAGCTCAGTACGAACAATAATTAATCTGGATATGATACAGGGGCTTGGTGTATCCTATAGTTATGGTCTACTCAAGACGCCTCATAATCCTTGTAGTCTAGTGGCACCCGGTTGCACCCCCACATGGGAGGGGTGGGTTCGAGTCTTAGTGGAGACGATATTAGCTCTTGCTTCATTTGATTGAGAAAGTAGCTATGAACCATAAATCAAACCATTCCAAACACTTTATTGTTGATATGCCATGTGCAAAGACATGTAATGAGTGAGTAGTGACTTTCCCTTATGGGAGGTCATGAGATCGAGTTTCAGTGGAGGCATTGTTGACTCTTTATGCTTCGATAGGTTAAGCCAGTACGTATTACGTATTGACTTTTTGTGCTTCGATAAGTTAAGGCACAGATACTGCAATGTAATACAGTGAGTAGCATTCAAAAAAAAAAAAACCTAAGTTCATCCAAACAACTTTCTAAAGCAATAGGAAAAGTCTATCACCCTTTCAAAGGCACATTAAATTAAACCTAATAAGAAAGAAGATACCAAGACTTGAATATAATCTAAGTATATAACTTAATACAAAGCTCAATCATAATTAAATTATTGAAAATCATCATTTTGTCCCTCAATTGTTTCTCAACTGTCAATGTAGTCCTAATTTTCAATTTCAACTAATTTGATCATCGAATTGTTTAAAATTTCGTCAATTAAACCCTTCAGAAGCATCAAAATGATGATTTTCTCATTTTTAAAATTTTGTAAATTTGATCCTCAAAAGGATTAGCTCATTAGCTCATCCTCAAAGGGTTTAATTGATGAAATTTTAAACAATTTAAGGATCAATTAGTTGAAATTGAAAACTATGGACTACATTAACAATTAGAAAACAATTGAGGGATCAAAATGGTGATTTTCTCATTAAATTATATCTCAGCCTCGTTTGTAGTCAATAATTATAAGAGAGTTCTACTACATGTATTTCCGACCTATTTTTACTCATTTATTTTACTCCCTGATATGTCAATGAATGATTAGTTATCTTCATCATGTGAGTCTCAACTAAAATTTTGTGAGAGGGTTAAAAGTTGGGAGTAAAATTAGTATTTTCCTAATTAGAATCATCAAAAACTCGGAAAATAGACAAATTGCGACATAAGTTGGACCAAACAAACACATAATGACATGTGGGATGGTTTTATTTTGCCAGCTTTTTTTTTTTTTTTTTTCCTTTTCTCTCTTGAAATAGCAAATATATTTCTTTGGGCTTTGTGTATCATCACAACCTAACAAAAGCAGTGTGGCAGATCCAATTTTGATCCATTTGGATATCATAGGAGCCATAAGCTATGCCCACATAATACTAAAAACCACTGTCTGTGGGCTGTCTTGGCTGCTTTCCTTTGTCCCCATCCACTTGTTCTTCACCTTTTGATATTATTAAGGTTAATTATGAAAATAGAACTTACTATATCTATCTGTCAAAAAAATTGTCATAATTGTTTATCCATTTGTTTTTCTGTAATGATTTTTTTGGATGCAAACAGCTAGTACAAAAATATTATGAAATTGTGATATTCCATTGTTAAGAATAAAAATATTTTTTGTCCTGAAAAGAGTGACTAGTAAGTGGAGCATGATTCTTATATCAGAAGGTCATAATTTGGATCTTGTTAACACCATCTTAGTTAAGCCGATCACGCAGTGTGCAAATTACTTTTCTTGTTTGATTTACGGGGTCAAAGTTTATTACCAAAATGGTCCATCGACTATTGTGAAATTATCAATTTGGTCCTCAACAATTTTTCCTGATCAATTAAGTCCCTCGACTTTGAAAAATTTAACCAATTTGGTCCTCCGTTTATTTTTCCGTTAAACATCCGTTAAATCAGGACCAAATTGGTAATTTTGCTATAGTCAAGGGACCAAATTGGTAATTAGTTTTTCACTGAAATGGTCCCTTGACTATAGTAAAATTACCAATTTGGTGCCGATTTAACGGATGTTTAACGGCAAAATAAACGGAAGACCAAATTGGTTAAAATTTTCAAAGTCGGGGGACTTAATTGCGCACGAAAAATTGTTGATGACCAAATTGACAATTTCGCAATAGTCGAAGGACCATTTCGATAATAAACTCTACGGGTCATTATGCAAAAACAAAATTTACCTAATACATACTATCATATAGTGACAACGAGTTTTTTTCATCAGTCAAAATATAGATTTTAAAAAATAGAATTAAATTAAAAGAAAATTGGGATGAGGGAAAATTGGGCAACGTGTAAAAAGGATCGAAAGGAATAGCAAAAGAAATGTTTTGGAAGAAGGGAGGAGGGAAGAGGCATGTGGGGAGTGTTTGAACTTGACAACCAAACACCCTACATCCTCATAATTTCATGTGATAAAATAGAAATAGTTAAAAGCTCCAAACAAAATTAATTAAAGATGAATTTGTGGGGACCAATGAGCTTGAGAGGTGTGACTCATTTTGATTAGCCCAAGTGCCAATACATCATTAGGACTAGTAATTATAGCATTTCATATTATATTTAATTTCACTTTTAATCTATTTTTTTTTTATAATTGATGTAATACTTCATAATTGATTCAGTAGATAGGAATCACAATTTTTTCCTTTCATTTTCTTCCTTTAACAAAATCACGATATGTTAAAGCATCCTAATAGTTTTAGTTTTGAGAAGCGAAGTCTATGCAGATGTTACTAGAAAAGAGAAGATGGAATGGAAGAGAAAAAGAAAAACAAAACAAAAAACAAAAATAAAACAAATCTGGAAAAAAAAAAAAAAAGTCATATTAATATACCCGACTAAGGGCTATGGTTGTGCCTCACGTGACCAAATGTGACCAATATTTACACATGATGAGGCCAACTTCACAGACTAAAAGTCACCTCCTTGCATGGAGAGCTGAATTCTTCTCTCTCCTCTTCCTCTCTTCTCCGATCCACGTAAGCAATGCCTCCTCAAAAATCACACCAAAAATTACTAAAGCCTTCCTCAATAGTGGTAGGTTTTAGGGAATTTTACAGGTGTGAGTAAGAAAGAGAAAATGAGAGTGGAGAAAAAAAAAAGCAAATTAAATTACAAAACTAAACAAATAATAATAATAATAATAATAATAATAATAATAATAATAATAATAATAATAATAATTTACGCGCCCAAGTGTGGGCGCGAGACCTGCGCCTCACGTATGTGAGGCGCAAGTTTCTTCCCACAAGTGGGCCCCACCCTCACTGCCAAAAATCTCAATTTGCAGAAAAAAAAAATCACAATCCGACATTTTACTATTCCAAAATTTCCACAAAATCTCCTTAATGGGGATGGCCTAATAAAGATGCCCTAAAATGGTAAAATTGTTGGTTTCAGGTTCACATTATTTGCTATAACTATGGGACCTCTGAGAAGGATGGGACCTCTGAGAAGGGCTACTCATCGCTAAAAATCGGGCTTTAGTAAGATCATTGCATAAACAAATTCTTATGCGATGGTTCAAGCTTTGAGCAAAGACACAGATTACAAGCCTGAAGCTGACACGTTGATAGAAGACTGCACATCATGCATCAGCTCCAAGAATGTGAGATCACTCATGTGTTTCGTGAGGGCAATCAATGTGCAGATCACCTTGCTAACATGGGCCAAGACAACCAGTGGGGCACTTCGATCTTGAATTTCCCGCTTGATGAAGTGAAGGTCATTCTCGACCGCGATGCCAACAATATTGCCACTAGAAGAATTTATTAGAAAACATGTATTTAAATACATGTTTTTTAATAAGCGTAATAGTGCATGTTTATAATTTGGGATGGGGATTTTCAATAAATGGAATTGAGCATTTTAACACACGTTGTGGTGCATTTTAATACGTAGAATGATGCATATTTTAGCACATGTTTTCTAATATATGTAAATAGTGTGTGTTTATAATCTAACATGAGGCACGTTGTGGTGCATTTTATTACGTAAAATGATGTGTTTTATTACGTATACTGATGAATTTTAAGTGAATACGTGCATTTGATTATAGTGCGGAATGGTGTGTTTTATCGGTCCTTTGGTGCATTTTAGTACGCATATTGCGTGTTGATTTGATGGTTTGACGTAATCTAATGGCTGAAAATAAGCCGCACGGCCACACACTAAAATTACCATATCAAACTTCTTCAACTTTTTTATTATTATTTTTTGTTTGAAGAGTATCAAAGTTCTTAAAATAAAATCTTGATTATAATTAATACAAATCTTGATTTATGATATAAATGCGAGTATAGCATCTATTGAAACCATAAATTTTCGACTTATTTTATAGGGATATTTTTTTTTTTTTTAGTCTTTTGAGTTATTTATGACTAGTTAATTTGATATTTTATAATTGGGATTCGTAAATTTAGTTTACAAATGTGTCAACTTTGTGGAATTATGGTCCTTTTGCTACAAGCTAAGAAAATGCTGAAATACTTACAAATTTATCTATAATTAAATACAAGTTTTGTAACAGAGTCAGTAGTACTAAAAAAAAATACTTTCAGTTTAAATATGTCAACAAATTTTATTGATTTACCCATAAATTTTGTATTGATAAATTTGGTTTTTTCATATAATGTTATCTT
>CM008343.1:36535350-36545789 GCA_002525835.2 Ipomoea batatas
AGTTAAATAACTTATATCATAAGGTCAAATCTCACTAGTAGCACTTGCCCTAGCTTTTCTCTTTTATTTTATCAAGACAAATTAAATGTTTTTTAGTCATCATTGTAGTATACAAGTTTATATTATACTTCATCGTATTCGAATTAATTTAGAAAAACTTAAACTTGATCTAACTAAAAGAGGTTAAAATTTAAAAAAAAAAAGTATTTATGAATATAGTGTCTTTTCTATACAAATTATTTTATCTAATTGGTTATGTTTCATATTTGTCATAAATATTTTTATAGTATTTCAAAGTGTTTTAAAATTTCACATTTTCACCCCACTCAAGTATATTTTTTACCACGCCCCTAACTATCATATAGTCTATCAAAAATATTCTATTGTAATTTATAATGTATTTTGTATTTAAACCTTATTATGAGTGGTGTTTGATATTTTGTCATTAACATTTATAACGCTATTTAAACTTCATCCCCACTCAAATGATTTTTTGGGTCCTGCCCATGCTTTTTGGTACATTTTACAGTTTTTTTTGTGATTTATGTATTATTATACAGAAATAAATTTTCCCAGTTAAAAAAGAATAATGTTCAGCCCGCACATGTTGTTTAGTTAGTTTCCGAATGGTAAATTGTGGACAAGAATACATGAATCTTGACGGTCCTAATAGACCGTTGAGTTACTTTGAGAGGAGTAAATTTCTGTCTTTTAATTTATGGACAAGAATAATGTTAAAGAAAATAAAAGAGATGTGGTTAAAACTTAAAGTGAGATTTAAATAGAGAAGTGAGGGCAGCCCCCACATTCTTCTGTGAAGGATACCTAGAAACCAGTGCAGCACTCACCAAATCCAACCACTAATTATTAAGTTTTGAGTCTTTTCACTTACTTAATTCCCCTCCCTATGTATGAATATGTGAAATGGATGCATGTGAGGCAGCGATCATTCACAACAACTCCAACATACATCACCACTACGTACATATATAGTGGGTAGATCTCAAGGAATTCAAACTTCACATAAACACTCTTTTCTTCCCAATAAATACTCTACTTAATCAACTTTAATGACAGCATCCTTATCAATGGAATTTTTTCGCAGTTATTGAGGAGTTTTTGTAAGTGTAATTAGGAAAAGGAAAATGGGATGTGAAGAAAAAAAAAAAGCAAAAAAATTTAAAAGAAAAAAAATTGGAGTTGTTAGGCGTGCCTGATGCGCACACGCCCACTGGGCGCCTGCTGTGTGCGAAACGTGCACAGCAGATCCATTTTCTTATTTATGATGTTAGTAATTACTGTAGCATTATCCCTTCATTGCAGATGATGCTTGGTCTTCTCTCACCTCTCTTCTCACTCATCCATGTGGCATTATTTTCCTCAATTACCGTGAAAGCTCCACCGGTGTAGATGCTCTTAGTTATTGTGAAATGAAATTTTTATTCCTTGAATTATATGCTTATAACGCTTTTCTCCTTCAAATATTAATGTATCAACATTAATCTCTTTAATTATTTTTAAAATAATGGTATTCTCCTTTTCTGTTGAATGGACATTTTTACCTTTAAAAATAATTAAGGACAAAATTAAAATATAGTATTTCATTTATTTTTCTTCTCTAACATATTATTGTTTATATGTGAAATCATAATAAATACGAAAAAAAAACATACATCATTGGCAATATTGCCAAAGATCTTGTGGTCAAACTGCATAAATGTAGCTCTTCAAAAAAAAATCTTTGGTAAATATTATAATGATAATTTTAAACTAATGCTAGTAAAAACTTATACACAAATAATTCATTAATGCTAAATTAACATTAATGAATTATTTGTGTTTAAGTCTTAATTCAGTTTGTGGTCAAGCGGCATGAAGTGATTCTCCTAAGTGGGAGGTCATGGGTTCAAGCCTCAATGGGGGCAATGTTGACTGTGTTGGGCTTCAGTAAGTTAAGAAAGTATATGGACATATACTACATGTAACATGGTCAATAGTATTAAAAAAAAAAGTATTAGCTTACAATTATAATTATAATATTTGCAAATTCTGTTACTCGTTTTTGCATTTATTATGATTATCTCATATAAGCAATAATTTGTTAGATAAGAAATATAAATGAAATATTTATTTTGTCTTTATTTTTAAAGGTAAAAATGTCCACTTTACATAAAGAGGGCAAAATTGTCACCTTTAAATAATTAAGGGGACTAATGTAGATACATGGATAATTATGAGAAAAAAATGCTATAAGAATATAATTCAGTGGGGAACAAGTGTAATTTTTTGTTTAATTATTCTATTTACTATTTTCATGATTAATTTTCTTAAATTTTAAAGATTATGTTATATAAGCATCTTATTTTTGTCCAAAAAATCTTCTCCCCTTCGATTAGGTATATAGATTAAAAAGAGTTTATTTAATACATTGATTAAGTGATGATTTTTAATTAATTAATAATAAATACTGTGAAAATGCTCTGACTATTATCCTTTTTATGGGTGATAATATTATTCCTTTAAATGCTTCTCCTAACCTCCTAGTCACTCGTTATACCGTGGACCATGGGTCATGACTGATACTGCAATTGTGTTAAACTAATACTGCAGTTGTATTGAAAGGTAATTACAGTTGCGCAGAATAGAGACCGTTTCATCCGTCTGAAACTGAAGTTGTGTTAAACTGATACTGCAGTTGTGTTGAATGGATAAACGGCCTCTGTTCCGCGCAATTACAGTTCCCTTTCAACACAACTGCAGTATCAGTCATGACCATGGTCCACAATATAATTTGTGCATCCTACTCTCCTAGTGGTCAATGTTATAGTTATGGATAATGTTAGTAAGGATACTGTAGTGATTGGTCGAATTACGTCGACATAATTAGTTCAAGGCACTTGATGCTAATGACATTTCACATTGTTTCTCGTCTAGGGAGTAGGAGATTTACATCTTCTCTAATATGCAAGTATAATGACATTGGAAGATCTGACAAAGGAAAATCTTATTGCTAGTTAGTTTTGCTGCGGGCTTGTTCTCGTTTCTTTGATGGTCAAATCTTTGTTTTTCTTGGTGTGTTTACTATAATTAGTTTCTTAATTGAAAAAACTATTATAATGATAAGAGTACAATGGTAAGAGTACAAGACACTTGGTTTTAATTTAAAAAATATCTTATACAATTGAGTTAAAAATAATGTTGTTATATTTATAAAAAAAAATTGAAAATTTTATTGACATTCAATATAGCTAGTAAGGAGTATCATTTTTACAAACAGATAGTACTTTTTTCCTCTTATGCTCATTCCTGATATCAGAGCAAACTGGTGATAGGTTAGATACTATGTATAGGTTAGATTGTAGTACTAAAAAAAAAAAAAACTTTTGAAATTAAAAAAGTAAATATTAAAATGTTACCATGTTACACAGCAAGTATTACTTGCCTTTAGTATCACAACTCGAGTACGCGGCCTAGTGAGTAGAGCAGGAGTGGTTATACACTTATGCGATGGACCAGAGTCTACTTTATAAGGTAGACTCTTATCCTAAACGACGTAATTCTGCGTCAATTGATGTGTATTTTTAGCATTGGAATTGTGAACTTATAGAATATAAGTTGTGTTTTTAAGTCAAAACATATAACAGTTGCAGAAGGAAATTTGTGAATACAATATAGGGTTATCAAATCTTAATCTGTTAATATTGTGTGAGTGCAGTATTTGAAAGTAACTTGTGAATACAAAACAAGGTAATTAAGTACATATACTTTAACATTGTGTGTTCGTATAGTATACAAATTATAAATTTTTAAAAGATAAATTGTGAACATTTAGTATGTAAATTGTGTATGATCCCACCTTGCATGGTGGACCTGGGTCCACATAATAATTTGCAGTAGAGCCTAGTTCTTTCACACCCTTAAGTAGTGGATACGACTATACGAGTTTCACTCATAATCTAAAGGGAAAACTTGTGTGAGACCGTCTTAGTGTGAGACAGGTCGGATCGGAACAATATGAAAATGTAATACTTTTTTTTTTGAAAACCATGAAAATGTAATACTTATACACACAAATGTCATACTTATATGCTCAAATGTAATACTAATCATGAATAAAAGTTTTGTTACTTATAAGGACAAATGTAATACTTTTAAGGGAAAAATGCAATACTTTTACATTTCGATTTAAAAGTATTATATTTTCCCTTATAAATAAGAATCACTTGTCAACATTACTTATTATGAAAAATGTAATACTTTTGATGAAAAATATAATACTTTTACATCAAAATTCAAAAGTATTACACTTTTCCTCAAAAGTATTACATTTTCTCTTATAAGTGAAAAGAAATGTATTCCTGATTAGTATTACAGTTGATCATATAAGTATGACATTTGTGTGTTGCTCTGACCCGACCCGACCCGCCTCATGAATAAGGATATGTGAGACGGTCTTACACATGTGTGACTATAATCTAAGAGGAATATCACAACTCAAAATTCTTTATAAGAAAAAAATAGTTTAAAAATGTTTATCAAAAATTAAATTATGATGAATATCGGAAAGCAAAAGTGGCAATTTTTTTTTGTAAAAAAGAAAAAAAGTACTAATTTTTATTTCAAAATAGTTAAGTTCAGATCTTATATACATATATACTATTATACTATTTTGATCTATAATTTTTTTATTGTGAAAAGATTTATATATATCATTGTAAATCTTTTACGATCTAATATGTTATTATTTTACTCTACCTAACTCTTGAAATATTGTGTACCGAAAGACAATATTATTATACTAATATATGATATTATGATACTTCAATCCACACTAATCCCAAGGGGATATATGATACATGTTATTTAATGTTAATAAACCGACTTCGCTAATCCAAAGGACATAATTTTGGATTACATTAAAAGAAATGTTTATTTTCCACCTACTCACATTGATCCCTCCATCATCCCTTCAAATGTTGGTACTTTTTCCTTATTCTACCTAATATTAATTTGGAATAAGGTTTAAATTTGCCATTGAACGAAACATGAGAGTGTAATTTGACCACTAAATGAAAAATAAATGCAATTATATTAATTTGGAATAAGGATCCCCTTCGCAGTGTACTACTTTGGAACTAAATTAAGCAAAAGGTGGACCAAACACTACTTTGGTGCTAAAACCTCTCTTCCCTATGCACTTCCTAACATTATAATTTGTAAAAAAATTGTTGTAGTACCTAGTGCTCTTGTATGAACATATACACCCTCAAATATTTTTCAGCGAACCAAACAGATTATAAGAAATTGAAACTCCAAATTGATGAAGCTACGAATTGATAAACTTCAATCTGATGAAACCTTGAAGCAACAACGAACCAAATAGGGATTTCAGGCGTGATTTGAGAATTTCACGTTTGATTTGGGAATTTCTGATTGAAGCTTCTTTATTTATTTATTTGGTGAAAGAATGATTGAAGCTTAGTTTGCCTAATTTGCCTAGTACATGGTGAAAGAATGCTTGAAGCTTAGTTTGCCTAATTTGCCTAGTACATGGTGAAAGAAAGAGTGAAAACTGAGTAAAGAAAGAAAGGAAAGGACCAGGTGCATACTATAACAGATTTTATGCAATAAAAGGGTTTTCAAAAAGTTTAAAAAAAAAATGAAAAGGAAATTTAAAAAAAAAAAATGCCAAGTCATTTTCCATGTCAACATGCAACATGTTAGATGAGCGTTAACATGCTATCATGTGAAATTGCATACATTTTGAGTGTTGAGTGGCTTAATTGCATTTTTTTTTTCATTCAATGGCCAAATTGCACTTTCACATTTCATTCAGTAACCAATTTGAATCTTATTCCTATTAATTTACCAAAAAAAAAAAGTATATTCAATCAAAAATTTTATAGACTTTCGAACAATTTTAAAGTGATGGATTTTAAATAACTTTTAGAGAATCTTTATAGGTTTTTTTTAAAAAAAAAAAAATTAGACTCTCATCGATTGTACAAGTCTATAAAAGTATAGGACAAACATTTATAAACTTTTAAAAATGTTTTTATATTGAAAAATCTATAAAAGTCATTAACTCATTAAAACTCTAAATTGAATACATGTTTGTAAACATTTCATAACTTCTATTAATACATTATTTATAATTTTCTTACAAAAACTTTTATAATATATAATATATTTTTACAAATCATAAATAAATTAATGCATTGCAAAAAAAAAAAAATTGATTGCCAAAAAATAGAATTTATTTTGCGTAAAGAAAATACCAATTAATTTTAACTAAATGATATAACCAATAAAAATATTTCTTGATCTAACGAAACAATTAATGTTAAGTAATATAATTATCAAAATGTCTAGAATGAAAAAGTATGAATTATATTAAAATATTCATCTTGTTAGTACTATATAATTATATTTGATTGGAATTGATTTCGCATTGTTGGGTGTTTCTCCACATATCCAAAACTATTTTAGCCCTCCATTCATTTGCAATTTTGCATACTCTCGTTGTTTCTCTTGACTTTCAAACAGCTGTTCAAAATTATCTACCTCGTTGGTTGGTAAAGGTGAAGGAGATTCATCATTATCTCGACACTTCATGTGAAGAAAATTATGAAGTCTTGCACAAGCTAGTCCAAGTTTTGCTTGATTCTTATAAGGGAATGGAGTTACTGACTTGAAGATCATAAATCTCGTTTCCAATATACCAAATATCCTCTCAATTACATTCTTTAAAGAAGCATGTAATAGATTTAATTACTCAACATCATTTTCAAGGTCACGAACTTGCCTGACAAAATCTTGGAGATGATAACGTATACCTCGATATGGAGCTAAAAAGTATTGTTGATTTGAAAATCCACAATCCACTAAGAAGTATTTACCTATGCACACTTAACATATTAAAGTATCAAATATATAAATTTATTTAGTATTATTAAAAATAATAATAAAACTAAATTGAGCTTGTGACACTTTTAGACCATTCCTACTTGATAAACTGTCACTTAGCACTTTGATCAATTTTATACTGATTATTTTCTTTCATCATATCATAGATTCTTGCATCAGTTTCATTGCCTAATTCGATTGAGTTTTTTTTCTAAGGCACTAGTACTCCCAAATATAAATGTAGTATATATCTTTCAATTGCTATAAATATAATTCTTCAATTGTTAATCTAACTGCAAATTTAATTCTTCAATTGTTAACATAATTGTAAATATAGTCAGATACTCAAATTTGCAGTTAGGTCACTAAGAGCATCAATATCAGTGGATATTAAATGCATATTGGAACAGTGCAATGCCAAGTGGAGGAGAGAAGGGCAAAGAGAGAGAAGGATTCCCTTCTCCTGCAAAGACCGAGATCATAGCACAGTAATTTTGCAGGAAAAAGGGAAGGCTTGTTGTGCTTGACGCGTGTCAGGCGCAACAAGTGCGCCCAGTGGGCGCGTCAGGCACGCCTAACCCTTTAACTTTTTTATTTTTTATTTTTTATTTTATAAAATAAAATTTGTTTTTTATTTTGTTTTCATCCCCACCCACTTTCTCTTTCCTAATCACACTTACAAAAACTCCTCAATAACCGCGAAAAAACTCCACTAATAAGGATGCTCTAATTAAAGAACTAGATTTACAATAATCTAAAAACAAATACTACATTCATAACTTTTAAACATTAGAGCAATAAAAATTGTGATTTTTTCTAATTTTTTTACTAAAAAAAAAATTAGGTAATTACTGTTGTTTGTGATCTAACATTAGTAGGGGTGATAATTCAATTAATAATGGGTTAATTTCAAACCAAGTTAACCAAATTAAAGTTTTTATTTTAGTAAAACCATTCACCAAACCAAAATACAGTACAAGTTATTGAATTAACTAAAATGAATTGTATTTTGAATAATAATTAACTAAATGGAACAAACTTTTATTGTATATAATATATTCTTTAAAAATATATTATATGTTTTATTTTTCATTAATTTGGTTAATTCGATCAATTTGGTGGATTTTGCATTTTTAACTTAATTAACTGATCGAAAACTAAAGTTTTTAAAAAAAATTAAAACCATTAATTAACCAAATCAAAGTAATTTAATAACCAGCCAAATTAATTTAATTACGAATTAATCAAAATTGTTTTAATTAATTAAACAGCCCATTCCTCTCATCCACGCGGATCTACCTAAGTATATATATTAGATGAAGTAAAAAATACAATACTAATTTGTTGTACTTAAAAAGTAAAAAAAAAAAAAAAAAGTAGGTTCTAGGGCTCTTCCTAATAGTTTTTTACATGGGGTAATCTAGCTTTGGCCACTAGTAGACTGACTACTTGTGATTGGGAAATAATTTAATTTATATGTTGCACAACTTTTTAAAGCCCTACCAAAGAAATCTTCTTAGCATCTAATCTCAACAACCATAGGCATAATCAATAATATATTTTCCTAAAGCCCCAAAAATGTTTGAGTAGGTGAAATATCAATCATTAAAAAAACATAAATAAAGTACATTATTATAACTTATATTATAAAATACATTATCTTAATCTATAATGTTCATTATTCTAACACGCGTGCAGAGCAAGAAAAAAAGTTTTAAACATCAAAACAATGTCGTTTTTTTGAACCGTAGTCTACACAGCTATGTGGACCATTGTTCATGCAATAATTTCCCGTGACATATGATATTCATACCTGAAAGCCACGAGTTCGATTCTTGACAACACATTCTCAACCAAACACGTCTCACATAATCTTTCCAGTACGGTTTACTAGGTTTATTCAATGTACAATCTCAGATTCTCAGGTAGTGGATGTGGGTTTCCTTCGTCACCAAAAATTAATTTTTAAAAAAATCTAATCGTCATTTTAATTCTTTATTTAGAAAAGAAAAAGGAATAATGTCTAAGTATTAATCAAAATTAGATTATTTTTAGATTATTGATGACATGCAAAAGTATTAATTTAGCATCTATACTATATTATTTTTATCAAAATTTCTCTATGTTTATTTGGTCATCTTTTTTCTAACTTGGCCTAATTTAATTTCATCCAATTTACAAAAAATTAATAACAAATAACTTTATTCAGATCTCATTAATTAAACCAAATACATAAAATGAGATTGAGAGCAAGTTACAAGTATATACAAGATGGTAGGTTGAATCATATTTTATAATTAAAGTGACAATTTAATATTCCATCCGTTCCATTTTATGTGTCTAATTCGGTTAACGAGACTTGATTGAAATTACATTTAATTTAATTTTCTCAATATTAAGTTTAGTATCAGTATACAAAATTTATATATTTAGAAATTACACTAAAAATATTATTAAACCCAAAAAAATTAAATTTAAAAATAAGTAAAAAATACTTAAAAAATAAACAAAGAAGAAAAAATTTGATTTACCAATGAATAATAAGTAGGACATATAAAATGAGTCAGGAGTAATAAAATTTGAAACACTAGTGCAATTTAAGTCAACTTTTACATGTAATGTTGACAAAAATATACATAATTGAATATACTAAGTTGACAATATATTATTAAGAATGTTTATATTTTCTCAATTAAAAAATAATAATAAATTCAGAAGACGCATGCATGGTGGCGACTGGACAGGAAGGCGACACGCATGTGAAAAGAAAGAAAGAAAAAAACCGGGTAAGAAATAAGGCTGACATTCACAGATGAGAGACCCGGTTGGAAGACGGGGCGACCCGTGATTCATATTTCATATTTCATATTCAGTCGGGTCCCCCACAGAAGAGGGGGCGGCGACAAGTTTGACCAGAGCAGAAAACATTCATAATGATGCCCAAAAGCAAACATAAAATGAAGACACCACCTAACATGCTTACCATTTTTAATCATTGTCATTCCACCTTCAGAATCCTATGAATTACACTTTTTTTTTTTTTTTTTTTTGCTTGCACCAACCACCCAACTAACCAGATTCCCATCCACAACAACTATTAACTTAGACTGGTTCTGGATCAAATTAGATTAATGCCTCAAATCAATGAAAATTTTAAAAAAAAATGCGTTGTTATAAACCCACGATCTACTACTGGTGCTCATCTCTTCTCCTCTATGTTACTTTGGCAATGTACATTAATGATTGTGAAAGGATAGTGGTTGTGTTTTGGAACTATGAAAAAAAAATTAAAGGTGTGTCCTCAATTAAAGAAGTTATAAATCGTAAAATCACGCACCCTAAGAAAGAAAATAACGCACATTAAAAAGGAACACAAAACACCTTAAGAAGGAACAAACGCACCTTAAGAAAGAAAATCATGCACCTAAACCTTTAGGCCGACCGACGCACCTTAAGTTTCAATAAATGACACACCTTAAAGCACACAGCAGCACAAAAATCACGCACCTTAAGAAGGAAAACCACACACTTTA
>CM008343.1:36546115-36575703 GCA_002525835.2 Ipomoea batatas
ACAATTTTAAAAAATGTGGTGGCATTATGGTCATTTTGCGTAAGGTCACAACTTAAGGTACGTAAGTTCAAAGCTTAAGGTGCGTAAGTTTATAATTTAAGGTGCATAAGTTTATAGCGTTAGGTGCGTAAGGTCATAGCTTAAGGTGCATAAGTATAAAACTTAAGATGCGTAATTTTATAAGTTAAGGTGCGTAAGTTTATAGTTTAAGGAGCGTATGTTTAAAGCTTAAGGTGCATAAGTTTATAGCTTAAGGTACGTATGTTTAAAGCTTAAGGTGCGTAAGTTTTTTTTTTTTTTTGGAAAAGTAGGTGCGTAAGTTTATAACTTAAAGTACGTAAGTTTATAGCTTAAGATACATATGTTTAAAGCTTAAGGTGCGTTACTTTCTAGTTTAAAGTGCACGAGTTAAACTCTTAAGCTGTGTATGTTTAAAGCTTAAGGTGCGTTATTTTCCAACTTAAGGTGCATAAGTTCAAAGCTTAAGGTGCGTTAGTTCAAGACACTTAATTAATCATTTGCATCCATGTCACTAGGAAGCATTTTTTTTAAAAATTTTCCTTTAGTTTGAGCCATTGATCTAGATTATATCAACATCTCAGATTTCATCCCATTTTTCACCTGGGAGAAGCTTCGCACGTGAACCATCCTATATGTATGTATGTATGTATGTATGTATGCATGCAGTGGATCAAATGAGAACAAGTTCTTTGGAGATACATACGAACCAATCTTAGCCTTATATTTAGAAAAATTGGACGGATCATATCAAATTAAAAACAAAAAAATGTGGTAGCATTTTCGTGATTATCACCAACTTTACAATGCGAACTTGAACACTAAGATCTGCAAGACTTTTTCAGGTTTGCACATTTTGTATTAACGTTTTGCATGTTTAGTATTAAACGATTGCCTTGGCAAATATGTGAAAGTGCATTACACTTAGGATTTCGATTTTAGAGTTTATGACTGAGTTTTTGATTTTATTTGGTTTAATAATTCTCTTTTTACTGCTTACAGTCTAGCATTTACGGTTTAGATTTAAAATTTCTTTTTCGTTAATTTTATAAAATTTACCAGGTTTGCATATTTAAGTATTAACGTTTGTATAGTGAAGTTAATGATAATTACGAAAATGTCACCGCACTTTTTTTTTAAATCTTATTAGATCTGTCAAATTTTTACAAATGTAAAGGTGATATATATATATATATATATATATATATATATATATATATATATATATATATATATATATATATGATCAAATGAGAACTACTCTTTAGATGAGAACGTGAGAACCAACATGAGTGCACACAATATACTACACAAATACACATAATCTACTCCAAGGTAGTAGATTGTGTACATTCATGTAGTAGATTGTGTACATTTATGTAATAGTTTACATTTTCTCACCTAAGAAATGGTTCTCACTTGAACGCAAACATATAAAATGTGTAAATTAATCTCATTCATTTATTTGGATTGATCAATGATTACAAATTAAGAAAAAAGTGTGGTAATATTTCTGTAATTATTAATTGCAATGACGCATTTGAAAATCCTTGATAGTGTATCAACATATAATTGACTTTGTACTCAAAATTTATAATAGTGCATGCAAGCGTGTGCACTATTAATTATTAGTTAATGCATTATCAAGTGTTTCCAAATGCACCTTCATAATTACATAAATGCTATCACATTTTTTTTTTTAATTTTTCGTTAATTTTCAATCCTTGATCAACCTAGACAAATGGTTAGATTAATTCACACTTTTTTTTTTTTTTACATAGAGCATGTATTCTCAGACAATGGCTTTAAAGTAAGAGAAAAGTACTACAAAGTACAACTTGCAAAGTAAAATATATAGTTTTACAAAATACACGACAATGTAATTTAAGATATTGTAAAATTTTCATAATTTTTAGTTGAATTACAACATAGTATTCTTTAAAAATATAATAAAACTCTTTGCATCATGTGATAGATTGAATAAATGAAAGAAAAATGGTGGATGATAAGGTTAAATATAGTTAATTAGATAAATTATCTTCTGATCTATAAAATTTAAAAATATTTTTAGTTGAGATGGAACATAATTTAAAAAAAAACAATGTGATAGACATTTTAATTAACTAATCATCTTCTATAAAATTTGTTTAAACTTTATTTGAAACGAGACATAATATTCAAAGAAACAATAGATATGTTATATCATGTGACAAATCAAATAAATGAAAAAAAAAAAGATGATAAAGTTAAAACATAGTTTATTATCAGTCATCTATAAAATTTGTTGAAACTTTTATGCCTCGTTTCAAATAAAGTTTAAACAAATTTTATAGAAGATGATTAGTTAATTAAAATCTCTATCATATCGTTTCTTTTGAAAATTATGTTCCATATAAATTCAAAATTTATTGCCAACTATCATGTAGTATGATGGCATCCTGATTATCGTTTCAAATGAGTGATTATAAGTTCAAACTCCAGTGGTGGGCGATTAGATTTTGTTAAGAATCAGCTTGAATATTTCAAAAACAACTAAAAATTTATCCAAATTTTATAGAAGATGGTTTAGCTAATTAACTAGTATATTTTATTAGTTGGGATATATCAAACATAAACTTCAAAAAATGATAAACACTTTACATCATGTATTCATGTGGCAAATTGAATAAATTATTAAATGCAAGAAAAAGTAGGAAATGATAAAGTTAAAACATAATTAGATAAATCATCATTTATAAAAATTGCTTCGCAATAAAAATTTGCTAGAGTGGCTTAAATATAATAAATCTCAAAAGAGCATTAAACAAAATGCTTAATGCACACGCAAACAAAGGCAACAATGGCAGCATATTTGGATTCTGCATGCACTTCAATTTTAGTTTTGATCGAATTGTGATTCTTACGGCATGTTTGATTCATAAAATAAATCTTAAGAAAATAAGAATCTTTGATTTCCTGGAAAGTCTATAACCGCTATTGATGATACATACATTCTAGATAAAATTCGACTTGTGACTTTAGCAAATAAAGACTCACGAAAAGGTAAACCAATCTAAGTTGTCTACAATTGACTGGATCAAACCAAAGAAGATCAATAGATCATTCTCACGGGAAGTCAAACTTGAAACTTTGTTATTAATAAGTCAATTGTCCGACAAATTTAAATCTTATTTTATAGGAATGAAATTGGTAATGAATAGAACCATTATTTGATTTGTCGAAGGAATTATTGATTTCAAGAATTATATTGATTGGGTTGACGAATTTATACACACACACAACAACAATGTTGTTGTTGCTATTATTGTTATTGTTATTGTTATTGTTATTGTTATATTATTATTATTATTATTATTATTATTATTATTATTATTATTATTATTATTATTATTATTATTATAGAATACATTTATAATACATAACAAAAATAGGTAAAAATAAATTAGGTAAAATAAAAAAGGAGTTATTCTTGAGGAGTTAGGAATAACCTAAAACACAGCCTTGCAAGGGGAATAACTCATTCACAAGAATACTATTTTCAAAAATAAAATGACTTACCAAACAATTCAATTGACCTATTCACGGGAATGCTATACAATTCTCGACATATTCCAAAAAAAAAAAAACATATTGTTAATGCAAGTCATATATATTTAACATATAATTTTTTACATTTAATTTTAATTTGATAAATTAAACATAAAGATCTTTAAAATTTAAGTATTTGTTAGAAAATTCAGAAAATATTATTTAGAAAATAATTTATGTAAAATTACTAGTAAATAGGGGAAAGTTGTTAAAGTGGAATAATGACCACTATTAATATATAATTATTTATAACAATAATATAATAGTACAAAGATAATAATTTTAATTAGAAAATTACAAATTCAAAATTTATTTTCTTTGAAACTACCAAAATAAGTAAATAAATGTTGATAATTAAAATTATTTAAATATTATAAGGTCACAAATGAGCATAGCATGATTCTCATACTAAAAGGTCACAAGCTTGATTTTTGTCAATACCTTTTCAGTTTAGTCCATCACACAGAATGATTTATCTCTCATGTGTGGTTTGTGAGATACTACACGAGAGTGAGATTTAGCTATTCCACACTATCGAGTAGTGACTGCAAATTTTCTTCGTCACTCAAAACTAAAATTTGATCATTAAATAATTTAGTTTGACACAAATTACGTACCATAAAGCGTCACGATCCATTTAGTTAAATGTTGCTTTCAGATTTCATTTTTGGCACCAAAACTACGACTCTACGAGGAAGCTTTATCATCAGAGCCAATCAACATTTAAACTGTTCCAAAGACATTTAACTATATATATATATATATTTCACGATGGAGAATTTGTATGAGTTGTCTAAAGTAATAGATCACCCTAATTGCAAAATTGCGAGATTAATATTTGGAGAGTGGTTAGAGCGATTCATCGCTTTGATTGCTATAATTTTTTTATTTTTTTTATTTACATTAATCTAAATCAGCTACTCTAGTCATGATGTAAATAAGCTATTCTTATCATTATGTTTGAATCAACGCACTACTAGTCATAAAATATTCATCATAATCGATAATAGTGTATTTTCCAACTAAACCAAGCCAGTCATTCTCGTCACTATATAAATATGTAAATTCACACATAAAATAGTGTGGTGATATTCTAGCATTTGTTTTCTCCTTCGGTTACATGTTTTTTCAAAGATATTTGGTCATTTATGGACAATATTGTCTTGACTTATGAATATAATGGTTTGGTCCCTTTGGAAATGATATGGTAACATGTAGTAATTCATGGTCAATCATGCGCGTGCACACACATAGGGATTTTGCTTTTCATGCCAAAAACGGTCCAAAGAGGGGAATCAATATTTTCCACAATAAAATTCAAAATAAAGTGAGTGCCAAATTTGATCAAGTATAATAGGTATACTCATTAATCGAAGGTAGTGGAAACTTTTTTTCCCCTAGAATATTTATATCATAATTTATATAATATTTTTAATATTTTGTTGGAGCCCACAATGGTGTTGGGTCAAACAAGTGGCTAGACGACTACAAGATTGGAGGAACCACCGGACAGGGAGATAAGAGACATTTTACCTCAATACTGACAAAGCGTACCAACTAGAAGGATTAGATAATCGAGTAGTAACAATTCTATTCATCCGAATGATAACTCGAGAGGTCAGTCGCAACAAACAATTCAAAGAGTAACCTAAGTTGTTATCTCTCGAATAGCTCAAGAAGAAGAAGACTGAAGATTCGAAGAGTAGAAGACTTCAAGACCGAAAGGTTGCAAAGGCCGAATGGTAGAAGGGTCTACCTTCCGAAGTGTTAGAAGAAAAAATGGTAAGGATAATCATTCGTAACCGAAAGGTTGCAAAGGTTAAAGAAAAGGAAGGACCTACTTTACAAGGAGTATAAGGGACGGATGGTAAGGTCAACCATTCATATTCAAGAGATTTAAGGTTCGAAGCGTTAACCTAGTTAACCATTCGAAAAGACTGCTTGACACATTCTCTAGGCCTACAATCCGAAACATTAACACTTGCACCTATGTGTCCGAGGAATAAAAAGTCCTAGAAACATATTGACCCCAATGAAGATTATTCCTTAATTAAAAGCATAGACAATTTGTACAGAACAAAAAGATATGTACAACGCAAAAGTAGTCCACAACGGCTGGAAAGTCTGAAAAGTCACCTAACCTCCGGATTACCTGCCGGTCTCTATAAGCTGATCCGATAGATGTTTTGAAAATAATTTTTCCATCCAACGGAACTATTTCATTCGCCTATAAATACCCTCTTCTAGGACTGAAGAAGGTGCTGGTCATTTAAAATTTTCAAGTGTTAAAAAGTATTAAACGCTCTTATCTAGCAACCAGTGTTCATTTGAGAAAGAGAGACAAAGCGTAAAAGATTACATCCAGAAACTCTAGAGACTTGTGCTGCTCAAACGTGAAAATCCAGATTATCAAAGCCAAGATCTCTAGTTGGAGAAAGAAGAAATCATTTTCTTGAAGCCATGTAATCTCTACTCAATAGCAATAGAAAGAGGCGAAGTAAACTCGTTCAAGGAGTTGAAAAACCTGGTGTTGGTGTTGGAGTTCACGACTGGCTCTGTGTTCAAAGCGTGAACTTCAGGACTTGTACTGGAAGATAGTGCAAACCTCCTTAGGAGTTTTAAGGAGATGAGTGGAGTAAGCTGGTTATAGTCGAACCACTATAAATATATATATATCTCTCTCCCCTTATTTATTTACTGCTTACATTGCATAATTATGACCAAACCTAAAACTTAACAAAGACAAAATTACGTGCAAACAATATAAAAAGGATTAAATAAAATTTTCACTGTGCATACTCACGAGAAGCTAAAGTTACCACTCGGTTGCTTTAACCTTTCAAAACTTACAAGTCTATTCATAATCCCTCAAAACTTGTACCCCAACCCTCACGGGAACCAACAATGTGGGACTACTTGGCTAATGTATCCTCATGACCAAAAATTGCATGAAAGTAGGCAAATAACGTGATTAAAGGCCTCTTCTCATCCATATTTATATGGAGATTGATTATTTATCTTTCTAGACAAAGAATCTATGTCAACTAAGGGTGTGTCTGGTTTGAATATGGAAATCAGAATTGGAATGGAAATTAAATACTTTGTAATTGAAATGAGTTTTGGTGAAAGTATTTTGCATGTTTGGTAGTAGGGTGGAATTGGAATGATTACCAATAATAATGTTTGGTTATGTAAGATCCTATAATTGGAATAAAGGTTTTAAAAATATAAAAATAAAAAATCAAGGCGAGTTCTGTAATTATAAGGGAAGTCAATGAAATGAGGAGGCGACGAAATGAATAGGGGATAAAATGAGAAAGGATAAGGTTGAATTAAAGAAATGATACCTGATTTACAATATGTAATGAGTTTTGTAATTATAAGGGAAATCAAATTTTAGTGTTTTAAAAAGTTATCAACCAAACAATGTGTATGATTTTCATTCACATTTATTATGTTTAATTCCATGAACCAAACACACCTTAAATCTTTATCTCCACATGAATGGTAACCATAATGTTATATGCAAAAAAATGTCAATTGCACTTTTATGCAGAGTGATTGCATGCTTGCAACATTTGAGCTCAACTAAATTTATGGATTCCGAAAGTATTCTGGGGTATTGATTCACAAAGTCTGAGGTGTTAAGCACTAGTTAGGATTGATTATTGCAAAGTTATCTCAATCGCAACCGATGAAAACAATTAAGTTAAATATAAACTAAATGTAACTAATGAAGAGCGATAAAGAAAATGTTTCGAAGGCAAATGACATGGATTGGTATAATATAATGCCTATCATGAGCTAAACTAAGGTAAAAATGCAGTTTAATCTCTCACAATGAGAGAAATTGCATCTAAAGCTTGAATCTTGCACTTACTACCTTCTTATTACAAAATAAAACGTAACCTACTCCTAAACTATCAAGAAATTCCTCTTTGTTGACTACATTTTGGAAGAAATCCCTATTGCCGTTACATGAGAGTGTGCACTGGGAAAAGAACATGGGTAATGGGCTCGATAAAAAAAGTGTTAACAAGAATTGAACTCATGACCTTTTAGTATAAGAATCATGTTTCACTCATTCGCTCACCCTTCGGGCCTATCATCCCAACATTCGACACTATAGAAAACATGTTCCAAGCTCCCCATCAAAACATGAGTCGTGTCATTGACTTCTTCTCCCAAAAGGTTGAATCCTCAACCCCAAGGACCCCCCACGCCCCGATTGCAGACGTTATACCATAGACCATGGTCCACAATGCATTGTCATGGTTGATACTGTAGTTGTGTTGAACTGATACTGCGGTTGTGTTGAAAGAATACTGCAGTTGTGTTGAAAGGAAACTGCAGTTGCGCGGAACAGAGGCCGTGTCATCCATATGTAATTGCAGTTGTGTTGAACGGATACTGTAGTTGTGTTGAAAAGATACTGCAGTTGTGTCGAAAGGATACTGCAGTTGTGTTGAACGGATGAACGACCTCTGTTTCATGCAACTGCAGTTTCCTTTCAACACAACTGCAGTATCTTTTCAACACAATTGCAATATCCTTTCAACACAACTACAGTATCAGCTATGATCATGGTCCACAATATAATTTGCGCCCCGATTGAGCTGCCCATGCGGGCACAACTGGCCAAATCTTTACCTATTCTTCAACATTTAATTTATCATAACATGAAGTTTAATTATTTTCTTTCACCGTTGATTCGTTGAAATCAATTTCCTAACAAATAATATAAACATGAAAGCTGTTGAAAAAAAAATTGGGAAAAATAGATTGATGAAGAAATTTAATTGATTAGGGCACCAAAGGGTGTCTAAAATGGTAAAATCAGTGTAGCTATGCCCAAATGAAAGCTTGCTTTGGGGTGGTACCAAAAGCAAAACTCTTCTTTAATACTTTTTAAGCTTTTAGGACAATCTCTTTTTCTTTTTTATTTTTGTGATGTTTTCCCAACTTTTTCCCAAACGGTCCTTTGGATAAATTAAAATACCAAGAGCAATAGAAGCCCTAATATCTTGAAAAAGACCAAATATTCTCCACTTTGGTGATAGAATTTAACCCTTTATCCATATCCTATCAACTTATATCAAAATAAAATGCATCCAAATTATACTACAATAAAAATATCCTATATTCATGTCCCAATTATAGGAAGTTTTAAAATGATTTTTATTTAGGGTATTTTAAAAAAATAATAAATATTATAGCAAGAACCTTGCATGCTTTAATCAAAGAGGAAGGCAATAGTTATACCCTGGATCTGGGTACACCTTATAAGGTGGAAGGTGGAACCGTAAACATTCATTATGTAAATTATGTATTTTGGACTACCGACCTAAGGTAATATAGATTAGAATATACTCTCTTCGTTTTATTTTATGTATTTAATTCAATTAATTGAATTGAATTATATAAATTTATTTTTTTTATTTAATTTAATATTAGTAAATACATTTCGTGCGTGCATTTATTTAAAAACTGAATTAAGAGTTATGTTTTTAGACAAAACTAGTATGCGAACTCATTTTTAAGCGTTTAAAATAATTAAACAGGATAGTAATTTTTATTTTTTGATATACAACAAAACTGAGCAAAATGACAAAAGAAATTAAACAACTTAAGGTCGTACAATGAAGACAATATCAATTAACACCAATGTTGCAAAAATTACACTTAGGCGCTGATTAATCCCCGCTTAGGTGCTAATTAAGTTCCGGTCGACCGCTTAGCCTATCACTTTAAATGGTGTTCTAGGCGGCTGGCCGGCTAGGCGACCGCCTAAGTTCCGCCTAGGTCTCTTAGACGCCGACTAGACCTCCTAGGGACCTCCTAGGCCGCCTAGTCGGCCGATTAACTATTATTCTTTTTTTTGTTAATGTGTTATTTCACTCAAAACAACAACGTTTTGAGCAAAATAACCCTAAATTGTACAAACTCTAGATTTTTAAAGTTTAATATTTAATATTTTAGTATTAACTATTAAAGTATTATTATATAATTTATAATTATTAGTCTTTAAAAAATAAAAATACTTAAATAATTTTTTTTAAAATAAAAAATAAAATAAAAAAATACACGAACGCTTAAGAGCCGATTAATCTCCGCCTAGACGTCCTAGGCGCTCTCCGAGCGTCCGAAGAGCGCCTAACGATTTTTTCAACCATGATTCAGTAACGACTTCACAAGGGTGTTAAAACTTAAAACTAGAAATTGAGGGAGTAGGAATCATATCGTGTCACCAAATTAAGAACGATTTTTTTAACAGTTAAGTTCCCTTAACTGTGTCACGAAGTTAAGAATGCGAGTATCATTTTCATTAAGAATATAGGGTAGGCTATAGATCAATAAGAATCGTTATTAACTTATTATAGGTATTCAGGGGGCGTTTGGTTCACGGAATGTTAGATTACCTTAGGGAATGTTAGATTGCTGGGAATATTAGATAACTTGGAATGTTAGATTCCTGTGTTTGGTTTAAAATTGAAGTAGGTAAATAAGACAACGGAAATAAGATAAATTGATTAAAATGCCAAAAGCTCAATATTAGGAATAAGATAAGGGAATGTGAGATTACCTAAGAAATCGGGGTGTATCTCACATTCCCTTCTAATAGCTAAAAACTTCATCGGGAGGTTATATTACATTCCCTGAGAATCTTACATAACTTGAACCAAACATGAGAATCTTATATTACCAAGTAAATATAACCTTAGTTATTTATTTAATCAATTTACAAAAAAAAAAAAAGTTATTAGACACACACAAATACACAAATTCAAGAGAAACAAATTTAAAAAATAGTTAATTAAGCAAGTACATTCTAATTGTACTATATATATAAATATAAAATAAAGTTTACTACAAATAATAATAATGAGTAAATGCCCTATGAAGCACTTCGAATATAATAGTTTTGTCACGTTTAGTCTTAAACTTTTAAATTAACTACCCTTGTGCTTCGACGTTTAAATAGTTATCATCCCTGGTCCAAGTAATTATCCATGATCCTTCAACTTTCAAAATTTAACCAGCTCTAGTCCTCTTAAAAAGATAATAACTGGTTAAAATTTAATAGTTGGAGGACCATGAATGATTAACTTAGACCATGAATGGTGACAATTTTAAAATCGAAGAACCACTGTTAATCAATTTGAAAGTTTAAGACTAAATGCGATAAAATCATTATACTCGGAAGACTCCAGGTGACATTAATTCTAATTAAAATTATTAAATATTGTAAATTAGAGAAGATAAATTTGCTTGATTAGAAAAAATAAAAAATTTATAGGAGTGAAATTGAAGTAGAGTTAAAATAGTAGGGGTGGTGGTAGTATTTAATAAAGTATGCACATGTGGGCATGGTGTGAGGAACAGTTGCCATCACAGCTGGTCATCATATCAACTTTTCCTCATAATTAATCTCTTCCCACACTCCAAAAGCTTTCTCTCTCTACTCTCTCTCTCTTCACTGTCTTCTACACAGGAGAAAGAATGTCCTTCTTCTTCCATTCCTTTACCCACATATAAATACTCAAACATTTTTACATATAAATATACAAATATATCGCTCCCTTTCAGCTCGATTTTAATTTTCTGTGTGTTTTTTTGTTTTTGTTTTTGGGCTGAATTTTCTTGATAAATACAACAGAGTGGGGGTTTTTGTGGAGGTGATTGCAGATTTGTGTGTGTGTATATATATAGGAGGAGAGTGGGGGGAGTGAAAACAACATGGGTGGGGTGACGTCATCAATGGCGGCGAAGCTGGCGTTCTTCCCGCCGAACCCGCCGTCGTACAAGGTGGCGACGGACGACGTTACGGGGCTGCTGCTGCTGGAGCCGTTCCCGCACAGGGAGAACGTCGACGTTCTGCGGCTGCCGACGCGGCGGGGCTCGGAGATTGTGGCGCTGTATGTCCGGTATCCGATGGCCACCTCTACGCTGCTGTACTCCCACGGCAACGCCGCCGATATAGGGCAGATGTACGAGCTCTTCATCCAGCTTAGCATTCACCTCAAGGTGAATCTCATGGGGTCAGTTTCTCTTCTCTTAGCTTTCCGGTCAAGCTTCTTCCTTAAATTCCGCAACAACGAAACAATATATATTCCGTTAATTTGGGGGATTTTGCTTATTTAATTAGTAAATTAGTTGCTTTCCTTGGTAAAAAAGGTACTGAATGGACGGACTGTATTCTCTCTCACTTTCGAATTATTTAATTTATTTATTATAATCGAAATGTTCACTGAAATTTTTGGATTACGGACAGATATGAATGGTTTAATTTTTTTGTTTTTTCCTGGTAATAGCGTATTCCAGATTGGGACTAGTTGATTTTGGGGCAAGCTACGGTTTATCTCTTTAGATCTATTCATTTTTTGGGCGATATTGTGCAGAAAGGTCAGAGCTAATTGGGGAGCGTTTTGGCTACATTTGATAGATGTATTGGATTGGATTATAATAAGCAGGAATTCTTTTTCTTTTTGCGTGGTTATAAGAGGCATCTAGGTTGATTTTGAAATGTGTGCTGTGGTATTGGTACAGTTTTGGACTTCTAGATGATTATGGGTTCACGAGCATGACAGATCAGCTAGTAGGTTTGATTTTTGATCATTGCTTTCAAATGTAAGGTCAATGATAAATATGGAAGTTTAGATGAATCAACATACTGCATCGTGACGTGGCTGGTGTGTGATTTTGGACATTAAAATTTGGGGAATTTTATTCTAGCCCACAAAAGGAGAAATCCCTTGCCCCGGCCCGACAGGATTTGTGGGGTTGGTATATCACTGTGACTCAGTGGCTCATTAGGTGGGAGGACCAGTGCTGGGTGCCCACTAAGAGTCCACCACATTGGGTGCGACTAACTGACTTCCATATTGCTGTTGCCAAAGCTCGATCCTGCGTCCTTGTCCTCCATCTGTCACTCAAGAACCAATTGAGCTAGCCGTGCGGGCTGTAGGATTTTATTCTGCATATATGGAAAGGTGTACTATGTTTTAAAAGTTGATTGAAGGAATGATAAAATGATGATCTAATTTAAAAAAATAAAAATAAAAAAGGTTAAAAGGTCACCGTTCTACTGTTAGCTCCTAGTGTCTTCTCTGGTTGAGTGGGTACAATATAATATGGTAACTTGTGGAGGTTGGCATTTGTTTTGCTTTTACCTGTTATTCTGAGAGAAGAATCAGATGGAAATTTTAGTTTTCAGGCTATAAGTGATATATTAGTGGATTATTAACAAGTTGGCATGTGCTTTGCCATTATATTTAAGAACATTGGGAGTATAAAATTGCAAGATCCCTTATGAAATCTAGGCTTTTTTTCACTGGTATTGTACAAGTTGATGGCTGAAATAGTTTTCAAGCCTAAAGCCCATATGAACCAACTGATTTACATTTTGTAGTCATAGTTTTTCAAATCCTATCTTATGTCCCTTTATTTGTAATATTTGGGTTAGGCAGTTGGTTGAGCTCGATTTCATGTGTCCTATAGGTTTACCATTCAAGCGATTGACAAATATAATTGTGCTTTTCAACTCATAAATAGTATGATAGTTGTTAAATGTGGGAAGGAAAGACAAAAGTACTGTTTGTGTATTTCATATATTAACACCGTATAGAGATGCTGCCTATTTATATACATAGTAACATAGGTAATGAACTACTGCCACACAATTCAAAAAAGAGAAACTAGGCTAGGAGGAGAGCTCTAACTGCCCCCTTAATTCTCTAACATTTCTTATTCATCTAACAATAGTTTTGGATAGAACAGATTTGCAGGATGGGCCCTCTGTCCTCCTTGTTAAACTACTCTGCATTTAAGCAAATCCTAAATACTGCAAACACCCTACAACTTGTTATAAGAGGGAAAATGGACTTTCAGGATAGGACCTCTGTCCTCTTTGCCTTTATGATGATTTTATATTGGCTTTTTTTGGGTGACAAGGAAAACCCGTAATGACTATTCGAGGGTGTGCACTAGGTAAAATCTGCCTTGTGATCCTAGCCGGGAAAAGACCACACGAAGGTAAATCAGCCAAGGTTGTCCATAGCTGACCGACTCAAATAAAAAAGCCTCCCACCAGGAGTCAAACTTGTATTGGCTTTAAGATGATGCATAAGGAATTAAGGACTCAAGTCTATAAAGCTTGCCAAAACTTCTCAAGTGGGATCACCATTCCTCTTACATGTTTTCACCCAATCATAGTTTCAGCATGCTGAAGTTGAGAGTGATAAAGTTACCACCACTTATTATTAGATGGGAAATGGTGTACTTAACTGCACACACACCCTAGTATGATGCTCAAATTGCATGTGACAGTGTTCATATTCTATTTTGACGATGTTTCAATCGTAGCAAACATGAACATCAATTTAATACAATTTGAACTTTGTTATAAAAATAATTTGAACACCATTGTTCTAGAAGCTTAACATTAATGCTACACAATGTGAACATCATTAACATTGTAGTAGAATCTGAACAGTAATGTTATACCTAGAATTCTAGATAGATAGGTTTGTCATGGCTAGCCTATAATTTGTTAGGTCTCACTGTACTTGCTGAATTAGATTTTGTGACGAAGTATTTTGGCTGTTAGTGAAGTTTGACGAGGTATGAAATATGAATTGCTTATATTTGAATAGTTGAACATAACTTATTTGTGTAATGGTGGATAAAAGGATAGATGTTTAGGCATTCCACATGTCTGTATAATTAGTCTTTATCCATGATAACAAATTAGCAATTGATGATTCATTCAACATTCCATCTATTGCAATTAGGTTGCGCCTTAGCTTCTTATGGCTGAATATGAATATCAAATATTAATTATTGCTTTGTTAAAGGTAAATTCATAAATGTGTCTGTATTGTACTTTACTCTTTGCTACCACTATTGTTTGCCAACTGTAATACACAAAAAGGATAGGAAAACACAGCCATATAATTATGACAACTGAATGCATCTATCTTCGTAACTGACAATATATAATGCGATAGGCAACAGTTCTTCACATGAGACTCCTGGATTAGCACATGTATTTGTCAGTCACGGTAGGTTGTTCTAGGCATATCCATTTCTCTTATCTTTAACAAATTGTTCTTGTGTATTTTTTGACCAATGCAGGTATGACTACTCTGGCTACGGGCAGTCCACTGGAAAGGTGGGTAGTTGCAAAAAACTTGGGCAATAAAATTTCCATTTTCTTTCTCAAGTTTTAAAATTCCGCTCAACATTTCACTGAATATCATGTTTTGCTTTTGCAGCCAAGTGAGCAAAATACTTATGCAGATATAGAAGCTGCTTACAAGTGTCTTGAAGAAAGCTATGGTGCTAAGCAGGAGGATATTATCCTTTATGGCCAATCTGTTGGAAGTGGCCCTACTGTGGACCTTGCCGCTCGTCTGCCTCGACTAAGGGCAGTTGTTCTGCACAGTCCTATACTTTCTGGGTTAAGGGTCATGTATCCTGTGAAGCGCACATACTGGTTTGACATCTACAAGGTAAATGCTTGTGGCTTAGTCTACCACCTTCACTTTACAGTTTCAACACCACATTTATGCTCTTGCTACTGCATTTTATATGAATGTTTAATGTTTCACTTTGTAAATCTTTCAAAGAAAAACTTGCACGAGGATACCATTTTCTAAACACATTTGATGGTGATGCCTGCAGAATATTGACAAAATCCCGTTGGTGAAATGTCCAGTTCTGGTTATTCATGTAAGTATATATTGATCTTTATTTATATGAAGTCCATTAAACATTTGTTCCCTAGGCTTTTTTCTGCAGTGTATGCATGCCTGTTTCTATGGCTTCTAGAATCAATTAAGACTAGGAACAGATTTATAGTATAGATGCAAAAATCTCACATAAACATATGGATGTAATAGGATTCCATGCAACTAGGAGGATCAGAATAACTGAGATCCATCTTTTTAACCATATTCTACAATTGATGGGTCTTGAAAGTAGTAGTAGCGTTATTCAATATAGTGGATACTAGATTTCCTTGTGTTTGAATGAGAACCATGTGTAAACTCATGTGCTTAGAAACTGAATACTATCTCTTGAACCTTAATATTGCCCATCTTACGGGAGGGGGCTGTAAATCAGAAGTTTTCTTGAGCGACTTTGTGTCTCTTCAAATGAAACATCATAACAGAAATAGGGGAAAAATTCATCATTGGAGGGAAAATTTCTTATTATTTGCAAGAAAAAAGTTCAAAAATTCCATTTTAACAAGTCCCTAACAACTGCTAAATTACCTTATGTTCTAAGAAAAAGTGACATCCTGGATTGTTCCTATGATAGTGGCTGTTGCCACACACGCACGTACCATACTTGATTATGGAACATTTACTGATTTACACTACAGGACCCTCAGAATTTGAACTTTTGTACAGCCCCTTCTATGGCTACCCTTTTGAAGAGAAGTTGGGTTGGCTCAACAGGGAGAGGGAACCTTAATAGAACAGCAACCCAACCCCCTGCTGGCCAATGTTGGGTGTCATCCGAGTTGTCTTTGTCTGTCTTGATGAGATATAAATTTAAAGTAAATTTCATAATGTTTATAGAAAAAGCATATTAACATTTAATCTGTTGTTTTGCTATGTTTGCAGGGCACTTCTGATGAAGTAGTTGATTGCTCCCATGGGAAGCAGCTCTGGGAATTATGCCAAGAGAAATATGAACCCTTATGGCTAAAGGGTGGAACCCATTGTGACCTGGAACTATATCCAGAATATATTAGACATCTGAAGAAGTTTGTATCTACAGTTGAGAAGCCACCTTCACAGCGGAGTATCTCAAGGAAGAGTGTAGACCGACCTGAAAATTCGAGGAAGAGCACCGACTGTTTTGAAGCCCCAAGGAAAAGCACAGACAGGAGAGAAAAGCCAAGACGAAGCACAGATAAACCTGAAAAGCTGAAGAACTTCGAATACAAATTCTCCAATGACGAGAAGTTCTCAAAGCTGAGGATGCCTTTCGACCAGATGGAGAGATCTCGGAGGAGCGTGGAGATTTTTGAGAAGCCCCGTAGAAGCATTGACCAACAAATGGAAAAGGCACGGAAAAGCGTGGATTGGTTGGATAGGATTCGCGTTGGTTGAGCGCGAAGAGAGACAATGTAAATTCGAGCACACGTACGTACGGTATTTTAGTGGTTGGGGGGGAAAGGATAGAAGAATTGAAAAACATGATGATTAACTTGTTAAGATTGGTGTCTTCCTTCTTAGCTTCTTCGGTAATGGGAGTATACTTTGTTGTTTCTATGGTGTGGGGAAAAAGAGAAAGAGAAAAAGATGGGTGAGATGACATTGTTACTACACAGATTAAGCAGCATGTCTTGCATTGCATGTGTTGATAGAGACAGAGAGAGAGAGAGAGACAGGCAGACAGGGCAGGCTTGTATAGGGGAAATGTTTTCTGAAACTTGAGAGTGCCATTTTCCTAAGATTGCTTTCTTTCTTGAAATTCCCTTCTTTTAAAGAATCTGTTGCCACTCATGTTTGAAAATTATTATTGCTTATGCATTCTGTAGTTAAGTTTCTTCTGTCTACAAATTTGGCAGTAATTTTTTGCTTTCTCTTCTCTTCCCTTCCTGTGCTCTTGCTCTATGCTACTTGTTCATCAATGTCTAGTACCTTAGGTATCTCTGCAAGACTGCAATACATTTTTCTTTTTCCTAAATCAATATACTTCAAAGGATATGGTCATATGATGTACTACGTATTAGATTAAAGCATCTGTAGTCTGCACAAGTAGCTCTGTTGGTTCTTGGGTAATAGATTAGGGATAAGGATACAGAATCGAGTTTGGTAATTACAGTGTGGAAGACACCCAATGTGGCCACGAATTTTGTTGGGCTGCCCAGGGTTTGGGATCTCCAATAGTTATACCATGGACTCGGGTTCACTTTGTCCATTTACATAGTGAATGTTCTCAAATTGAATTGTAACATTCATTATGTAAATTATGAACATTCAGTGTATAAAATGTGAACATTCAATATGTAAATTGCGTATTTTGGACTTGGGTCCATGGAATAATTTGCCGGGATCCTCTGGGTCAAGGGATTTTGTCTTTTGTAAGCCAAAATCTGACTTTTAAGGGATTAGAAACAGTTTTTAACAATTAAGTAGGAATATGATGTTATTCAAAAAAAAAAAGAAGTAGGAATACGATAGTTTCATATGACTTTTGGGTGAAGGGGACAAGAGGACAACTGGAGTACAGCTGTGAAAGTTGACTACTTTGCTTGGGATGCAAGTCCTTATTAAAAAAACAAATAAGAAGATTCTGCTTGGTGCCCAAGTTCTAAGTTCCAACTCCAAGTTCCCTTAAATATTCAAACTCAAACACCCCAAAAACATCAACACCTCCATATATTCTTTGAATAATTCTTTCTTCAATTCCTTTTTGCTGCACTTTTGCCTTTACCCCAAATTCCTGTTCCCCACACACATGCAACAAGTTGAAGAGCATCAACCCACAAATCCACCTTCCCCACCAAGAAAAAAGGCCAAAATCCAACACAATAAACCATGCCCAAATACCCTCATTCACAAAATTAAAGCCCACCATGCCCAATGCAACTCCATCCTATTCCTCAACACTCCAAACCATTTGGTCAGCAGTGGAAGAGACAACAACTCAGAAAATCACAACCCTTCTCTTAAAATATGGGACACACTCAATGCATCCTTTCTTAACTCCCTAGATGGTTTCAACGGTTTCGTCTCTGCTGATCTTGCCTTTAATCCAACCAACAATCTCCTCGTGGCCGGCCTATCCACCCACAAGTTATGCGTTTGGGACTTAAACCACTCGACTCAACCCCGACGTGCCCTAATAGGGCACGACCAAAAAATTTGTGCAGTGGATATCAGTCAATTCATAGGACGGGTCGTGATTAGGGCCGCAGCCAATAGTCACGTACTAAAGGCTTGGGACTTGTCCCGGGACCCCGAGGTCGGGTCAGCATGCTATCCTTGGATAAGCTCCTACATCTCTAGCCCATGCAATGCCCTAAGGTTCACCAAAGATGACACAATCTTTTGTTCCGGCCACGTTAATGGAACTGTGAACTTCTCAAATATAGACCGATTTTTCACACGGTCTATAGGCGAAATCGCGGCCCACACGCAATCCGTGACGTCCATTTGTGCAATGCAAGATGGGAATGTTGTGTTGAGTAGTGGGAGGGACAATGTGCACAATGTTATTGATGTTAGGGCCATGAAAGTTTGTGGGAAGTTTAAGAGCAAAGGTGTTAAAGTAGTGGCGAGGACGTGCGTGAGCCCTTGTGGGGAATACGCCGCCGTGGGGTCGGCGGAGGGAGTGGTTTATGTGTGGTCGATAAAGATGGGGAAAATGGTGGGCGCTTTGAAAGGGCACGGTGGTCCGGTGGTTTGTTGTAGCTGGAGTAGCGGTGGGAGTCCATTGGCTTCTTGTGATAGTGATGGAAATATTTGCATTTGGTCTTGAGGTTTTAAACACTTGTCTCTTTTTTTTTTCTTTTTTTTTTTAATTGTAGTTGTGCAAACTTCGGGGAAAGTTTGATTAACGGATCCAACTAAAAAGTTTCAGTTAACTGAAATATTTTGATTCAGTTAATGGTTAAAGGTTTCGTAAAATTTCAGTTAGCAGTTAATTTGATTTGAAGCTATAAACCTATAACTCGTAGCGAATAAACAAGGGTGTGTTTGGTTGTACATGGGAATCAGAATTGGTATGGGTATCAAATACTTGGTAATGGACTAATGGTAATGAGTTTTGGTGAAAATATTTTGCATGTTTAGTAGGATGGTGGAATGTGAATGATTATTAATAGTTGGGGAAGAAATGAGAAAGAGAAATGAAACTCTTATTTCATTAGGGTATGCGTTTTCCAATTAATGAGGTATTCCAAATCCATAGTAGTATTCTAAAAACCTATCAACCAAACAATAACAATCACTAGAAAGTAGCTATGAACAGATACTACATTGTAACCGAGTCAGTAGTACTCAAAAGAAAAAAAAAAAAGCAATAACAATCACTTTGATACTCATACCTTATGCTTAAACCCACCAACCAAACACACCCAACTATATTATCTTATACCGCTACATTTTCGAAAGACATGATGTTGAATTTGACCTTTCAACAAACTTCCACCTGATAATTTCTCTTATCACCTGATACAAGATTTGATGATCATCCACGACCTCTGCCCAACCCAATGCTATCCAGAAATTCGAACATAATGTATAAATGGTAGTAAGGCTACATTCAACAAGATTCAAACACATATCCCGTAGGATGTGTGAAGGCTTCACAATCCAATTAAGGCCCTGTTTGGTAAATAATCAGTTTATCAGTCAATTTTAGCTTATTTAACCATTATTAGTTGTTTGGTTAATAAGCTTTTTGTAACTCCACAATGCTAAAATTCAAAAGGCTACTCAAAACAGCTTTTCAATTAGCTTTTTGAGAAAAGAAATTATACCAAACAGCTGATGCTAACAGCTAATTTTACTAAACAACTTTCTACAATCGGCCAATGTTATTAACAAATCATACCTTCTAACCCAAACAGCCAACAACCATTTACCAAACAGGGCCATAACTTTATTGACTTTTATTAAATTAGTATATATAAGTTTTGCAAATCCACATGATGCCATTCCCATATTGCTTTGAGACATAGTAGATTTTTATAGTTGTTTATGTTAGAATAAAATGTGCATGTGGTCCTATGCTCAAGCCTAAAGGAATGGACAGGAAACATTTTTTTTTTGAAATAAAATGGACAGGAAACATAAAAATCTAATATGCTACATTCAACATAAGAGGTGGTCCCTAAAAGGGTCCAGTTATACCTTAAGGTAAAATCATTTCAAACTCATCAATATATGGTATTTGTAGTACATTTACATGTGGAATTCAAATGATATCCATCATGGTTGGTATAAGGTATTTTTAGTGTTTTTTATCACATGATCAATTATAGGATTAACTCGATCATGTAAAGAAATAGAATGGTACAACAATTTTAATGGGAAAATCCAAGAAAAAAAAGTCATGTTTTTGAATTAAGTCAAGTCAAAGATTTACTATTTTATGTAATAGTACATGTACAATGATTATTTGACTTTAACTGGAAGCTATTAATGGTGCTTCATAGCTATGAAGAAGTGGCCAAACCAATCAAATTAAGTCTCCCGGTCAATGACAAGGTGAGAGTTCAAAATTCACCGGAAATCCAGAGTGCTAATAGATCAGTTCAGCAACAACTATTTGTATGCAAAAAGGTTTGGCTGTGAACATTGTTTTGTAATCGTTATATTATGGACCAGAATTTATCATGCGCATTGTGAATTTGGTACACGATATAATTTGCGATTATTTTGTGGAAGGGCTTATGTAATGCTTTCCTCTTATATGAACAATTGCTTTTAGGGCTTAATTTTTTGAACATGGACATTTTCTAGGCCTCTTACCAAGTCCTATAACCCATTTGCTTTTGGGTCACATAACTGATAACATAATATGTTTACTTCACTTATACATGAGTTAATAAGACGATCTCAAATTGTTAATATGTTTACATTTCTTTAGTCAACAATTTTAGTGACCCTGTTATAGTCTAATATCTGTTACAAAGAGTCAATGTCTCCACTAAGATTCGAACGACATGTGATCCTACTTCCCATTTGGGAGAGCCACAACTATACCGCTTGACTATAAGGTCTTTGGCAAAATCTAATTCTTTGAATTAATTCCAATCCATATATATCAAATGCAAGATGAAATAATTTAGTCAAACATTTTAGTTATACACTTATACTTTAGTTGACATAATCTAATTCTTTAAATTAACTCCTATCCCTATTTTGTTTTGCAATCGCCTTTTACTTAGCTTATACTGTATTATATAATTATTTAAAGTATACAACAAAGTTAAATTGGCTTGGATAAAGTCTTCATCTTAACAAGACAAAACACCAAAAAAACTACAATTTTGTCAACTTCAAAGTTTTAAGAAACACTTCTCTTCAATTATTGACTATTAAAGTAACCCAATGGGATAGCTCAAGTGGCAAGTAAACTCTTTTTGCGGGAAAGAATTTTGTAAGAACCTGAGTTCGATTCTTACAAGTGACGATTTCTCCTAGACCAGTTTAAACGGACGGAGAAAAACCGATAAATTTACCCAAAAATAAAAATTGACTATTGAAGTGAATAGACCAGAGACATTGACCAAAATAGCAACTCGTCAACAACTTTAAAGTCTATAGCTTAAACGAAGTTATTGCAACGCTACCCTAATGGGTGGAGGTTGTCCTAGCCCAACCCTATATATGCAATGTTGGATTGACTCCTTAAATTAATTAAGTTGACCATCATGTTCTACATGTATGTGAAAGAAACATATGATCTAGGACTTGGGAGGAGTTCAATAAATTTGCCTTATAAGAGCATCCTCAATTGTTCATGTTTTAGCACAAATTTTTAGGTTGCCAAATAAGACAGAGGAGAGAGAAAAACGTGAGAAAAAGAAAAAAAAAAAACAGACCTGACAAAAAAATAATAAAATTGTATTTAAGCGCCCAGTTTGTTGTGCGTCTCACGCGATAAGGAAGCTGCCTTCACTGATTTGGTGGGACCCACGATTCTAAAAAAAAAAAAAACTTGAATCTTTGCCGGGAGATCCAAATCCTTCTCTCTCCTCCCTCTTTCTCTTCTATGTGGCAAAAAAAAAACTGCAACAATCAACAAAAAATCACCTATTGTAAATGCCCTAATAATATGCAACAATTCTGGAGGACCTACAATTTATGGCATATTGAGTAACTTTACCTATAAACAATCTACATTATATATGTATTGAATGTCATTTTTGCATTATAATGCATGTTTGGTGAGAATTTTTTGTCATAATTCTTGTGCTTTTATGTTTGAGTGTTACATGCATTTGTATATCTAGCAAATAGCAATAATATCACATATCAAATACAATAATGCAGAAAATAAGTGTACTGTTATTCAAAGTCAGATTTGACCCAAAAGACTTTTATTAACCGTACCAAATATGTGGTAATGTGTACATAAAAGCAGGTGAATGAATAGAACAGTAAACCTAAAAGAGAAGAGTCTCTTTGACAGCTCCCTTATAGCTTCCAAATTTCGATGCTTGAAAGCTGGTCACTTTTGCAAAAGTTTGAAAAGAGAGAATTTAAAATGAATAAAAATTTAGTGTTTTTTTTTTTTGCAAACTAAAAATTTACAGTGTTAAATCTGGTTCTAAGTTAAAACTAAGGAATAGTGTAATTCAATTCTCCAACAGTACGTTTAGTTTACTGGAAAATATTTGAAAGGAAATAGAATTGAAATTTCATGGAATATAAATTTCAAAAGAACTGATTTCATTATTTGGTTTGTGAAAAAAATTAATGGGAATATGAATTCCATTGTTTTGTTGAGTTTGAATAGTAAAAAAAATGAGTATACTCTTCAAAAAAAAAATGAGTATAAAGACAAATATATCCCTACACAATAATAACAACAACAATAATAATGGTAATTAAGAAAAGTTAGCGAGGGCATAATTGTCCTACTTGTTTTTCATGGAAAATATTTTCCATGAAAAACAAAATAGATACCAAGATGAACCAAACAAAGGAAACACTAATTTTCCTCAAATTCAAGACCGTAATTTGATATGACGAAACCGTACTTTCCTTTCTATGCATACTAGTTATCACACGCGCGTTGCACGATTAGTGTTCCTTAATTGGTTAAAGTAGTTATTATATAATAATGAGAGAGAAAAAATGCTAAATTAATAAAAATTAAAGAAATAGTCTCGATGCTTATATATTTTAATAAAACCTAACGAAATCGTTGAAATGTGGTTAAATTACAAAGACATTTTAATCTTTTTTTTATACAAAGTAGATTGAACCGCTATATTTTTTATGTTTTTTTTTTGTTGAAATAATTAAATCCATTATTGAAAACTGAAATGTCTTTGTATTTAACGATATTTAAACTATTTTGTTGATAAAGGATAAAAAATGGTCATGCCACAATAATACTAGGACTAAAAGTAGATGTTTTGATAAAAAAAATTTAAAAAGAACTTAAAGTGGACTACCACCTATAAATCTAGGACCAAAAATGAAATTAACTCTAATTAATTACTCCGTATTATAAAGTTATTTAAAATGTATATTTAGTTCATTTAAAATTTTCATTATCTTTTAAAAAAAAATTCCAATAGAGTGCAACTAGATGCATGTACTCCTAAATTCTACTCCATCACTTTTACTCCATGATGTAATGTACAAGAATATTTTTTTTTACGTGAGTCCCAATATAATAATAACTTGGGGTAACCCCAACCAACTGGGTTAGTTAGCTATAGGCAATTTGAGCTGGTTTACTTCCTTGTAATCCTTCGTAGTTAGAATCGCAAGGTAGAGTTTACCATATCCAATGCATACCTTCGAGCAGTTACAGAAGGTTTCCCTCGTCACACTAAAATATAATAATAACACACATTCCCTGATATGACACTCAAGTCAAACTCCTAGTTATACCACAAAAACTAACTCAAGAGTGGAGATTTAACATCAACTTAAATACTACGAGTACTTCACAATCTCTTATAGAAATGACGTGAGATCGTATTACTCTCACATTTCCAAGGACTATTTGATGAGGTATAATATTTCATTAAATAATGTAACTCTTTAAACATATGCCACTAACCAATTCAAACGCTCTCTTAGCGTTTTCATTCCGAATGATTTACCTTTTCACCTTTGGTGTAATTTAATGCAACATTATTGGGCTCAGGCAGCTGTTTCTTAGTTCATAATAGATAAGTAATTTAATGTAAAGCTAATGCTTTAGTCAAGCCAGAAATGGAAGTGGGGAAGCTCAATTATATTCCTCCGTTTGAGGTACTATTATTTTTTAGGTCAGTGTTTTCACCGTCGAACACAATGACGGCTGAATTGTAGGTACCTCTTTTAGGTGGTACAGCTAGCCTGGAGATTTAAGATTGTTCCATACTCAAAGTCAATTATCAAATCATTGACCTTTGATTAAGGAGGAATGAGTCTTTTCCACTCAACTACATCTCAGATACTATGCATATATTATCTAAATTTGCTAAACATTGTTTTAAAATATTTCGTTAATTATATTCTCTCGTACTCCAAAGAATATTAGCATTTTAGTATGACTTTTAACTTATATAAGAACAACTTACTCAAAAAAAAAATATTCAAGTCATGGTCATGCTCGCAAAATATGAACATTATTTTAGTATCTTATTTGACTTTATAAATTTAAGGCAATTTACTCAAAATGCAGTAGTTTCTATACTTGGAGAATATGAACAATTTCCTATCACTTTTGTCTTAAATATAAAAAAAGGGTTAGTCAAAAAGTACCATAGTAATATTAGCATTCTCAAATAATGTGAGAATAAAATTTTGGTACCACTTTTTGTCTTACATAGTTACATACATATCAAATTTTACTCAAAAACATACCATTAGTTTAGTGGTCCGCGGATGTGTGTTGTCCACACAAAGTCTATCTAGTTCAAACACAATATGAGTTATGATACACATTTTATATATTTTATTTTATTTTTAATGTGTTGATTGATAATTAGTTTTAGGTGATAATTTATTTTATTTTAGCATTCTCAAAACCCCTGCTCAAGAGTGGTTGGAGGAGGTGAATTCCAAGCCCGGTTAATCCCCAAGTTCATACTCCTGTTTGTACACTATACGTCTATGCGTACCCATGCTGCTGGAGAAAAACTTTAAGGTGATTGGTCAAACCAACTAAACTAGTCTTGCAGACCTGCAGTATGGTCGTTTTACCTAGACTGATAATATATCAAGAATAACATAAGCGTTTGGTTCACATTATATATATCATATAACCTTTGAAATATGAATATCAAGATGTTATATATCCGATCCCCTTATTTGGTTAGAAGGAATTGTGAGGCATCTTTCAGAGATGTGAAATATTTAAATTTGATTTATAGTTTATTTTTTGTCAGATTCATGTGAATCTTATTTCTCTCAAATTTTTAAGTTTTGTGAAATTCTTGAAAACAGTATATTATTTAAAAGAATTAATTTTATTTTTTGTCTTAAATTTATATGTATCAATCCACTTTTAGTCTTTTTTTTAAATATTCTTTTTTAATTTTAATATTGTTATGACGTGACCATTTTTTGTCATATGTCAACCAAACTGTCTAAATAGTGTTAAATACAATGGTGTTTCGGTCTATTAAGTATTAAATGTTAATTCTAGAACTAAATGGATAATTTTTGAAAGAAAAAAAAAAAGAACTAAAAATAGACTGATATCTATAAATTTAAAATAAAAAATGAAATTAAGTCTTATTTAAAAATATTGCTTGAAATAATTGCCAAATAGTTAGCTTTGAGTGTCATTGGCTCATGGCTGCGATGGCATCTGCGTCTGTGGAAAAGCTTCAATGCAAACTAAATTAAATCATCACTACGCCTAATAATAATTAATATCCATGCCAGGCCATATTGAAGCAGACAATTGCAGCACGCAGATATATTTATCATGTGGTTTGTTTGGCATCACTAAAAACTTCATTTATGATAAAACAGGTAAGTCATAAGTCTATAATAGGAAAATGGTTATTTTTCCTGTTTACTTTTTAGTGTTTATCATTTAATGTTCTAATAAAATTCATTATATTCATTGGCTACTCATCAAATAACTAATTAATTTAATCACAAGTTAAAATGAATTAGTCCAATACTATCTAATCTAAAAGTTAATAAATGTGAATGAAAGTTATACTCTTCATTTATGTTCGTTTTTTTTTTCACGTTACTTTTTTTTATACATTATACTATAAGATCTAGTTGTACTTTACAATATTTTGATAAAAAGAATATCCACATCATTATAATTTCCTTTATCTTTTCCAATTATCGTTGCCAAGCACATCAACTATATATTTTCTTTTCTTCTTCAAATGATAATAATATGTAAACATTATATCAATGAGTATTATATAAGTTATTATTTCTTAAAATATAAATATCAAATTTATAAAAATAGTTTACATTATTATTATTATTATTATTATTATACAATATAAATATCTAAAATCTAGATATAAATTTAAGTTTTTAATATAGAGTACTAATATTGGGCATCAATTTTTCCACATCGTGCATAGAAAATACTAATTAATTATATAAGAGGTAAATATTTGAAGGTAAATCTAGAATGAAAGTGTAACATCTCTCTTGGATTATAATTCAGGCAAACATTTAGATTTATAAATCTAAGGGCATTTATGATGTGTTGGGATATTTCCTCTTCACAGCATCACTCATTATCAATCTATCTCCATTATGAGTAGGATTGTATATCTCTAAAATACCATATGACTTAGTATCCCAATCACTCAATATTTCACTATTTTTTTTAGAGAAGAAAAATATTTATTTACTAGGTCCATTTGAAAAGTTGAAAAATGTTTTTCGAAAAATGATTTTCAGAAAATATCTCATTTTTTGAAAAATATTTTAATTTTTTGTGTTTGGCTAAATGTATTCATTTTCTTGAAAATGAACATATAATAATAATAATAATAATAATAATAATAATAATAATAATAATAATAATAATAATAATAATAATAATAATAATAATAATAATAATAATAATAATAATAATAATATGTAGGGATGGTGGTGGTTAGGTGGTGTTGGTGATGGTGATGTTGGTGGCAATGGTTGTGGTGTGGTAGAGGTGGTGGTGTGGTGGTAGTAGTGGTGGTGATGGTGGTATTGGTGGTATTGGTGTTGGTGGCGGTGGCAGTGGTGGTGGTGGTGGTAGTGTTGGTGTTTGTGGTGGTAGTGGTTGTGGTTGTATTGGCTTGGTGGTGGGGTGGGGTGGTAGTGGTGTTGGTTATATTGGTGGTACGGCGTTGGTGTTGGTGATGGTGATGGTGGTTGTGTCATGGTGATGATGATGATGATGTTGTTGTTGTGTTGTAGTGTGGTAGTGTTGGTGGTAATAATAATAATATGAGAACTAACTTTAAAAAAGAAGATGAGGGAAGATAGATGGAAAATTATAAAAAAAAAAAAAAAAAAAAATCTGACTAAAAAATTAGGATGACATTTTTCATCAAATTGAACCTTTTTTCGTTGTGAATATTTTTTTCTATAACTTTATTTTCTTTGAGTACCCAAACACTGAAAAGTTCAGAAAATGACTTGGACTCAAATGTTGATATATATGTCACCAGAATGAAACAAAATTGGATTTAATTATTCTCTAATATAATTGCGCATGCAAATGGCTATTAGGGTAGAAGTCTTGCGTGCATCCTCACATTGCTTTATTTTTAAATGACATCCCCTAATCACTAGGTTGTTATTACATCTAGGCAATTGTATTGTACCATTAACCATTTACCCCAATCTTATTTTATCTTATTGAGTTTAAATCCCGTTAATTTCTCACTTTGTATTGCTTTAATTATGAGTTAAATACTATATGACGTCTTCAGAATATATTGATTTTGTTACTTTTAGTCCTAAAATTTCAAATTATTCACCCGTGATCCTTTGACTTTCAAATTGTTACTATCTGTGGTCCAAGTTAATCACACATGGTCCTTCAATTATTAAATTTTAACCAGCCTTTCAAGAGGACCATGCAAGTGGTTAACTTGGACCAAAAATGGTTAAATTTGAAAATCAAAGGACCACGGTGGTCAATTTGAAAGTTTAGGATTAAACGTGACAAAATCACTCCACTCGGGATCGGAGGATCCCATGTGACATTAACCCATGTAATTATTGTTGGTGTCTATTTATATTCTCATCAAATCATTTAATTTACTTGCTTAACTTTACTATTTCATTAATTTATTGTATAGATATGTTGCACATTGCATGATTCGTGCCATAATTACTGGTCCCCAATGACACACCTTTATTTACAATTATTCACATGCCATTTCATTTCGCACCACATGTTGCACCGTTCATTCATAATCTTATTTGATGCCTTTTTTTTTCACCTATATATTTGGCATGATCATGCTCCATGGTTTAAAAAAAAAAAAAAAAATCATTGAGGCGAAGTGATTGTATGTTCAATAATATAGAGTAAGATACCCTAACTCTAAATAGCAAAATGCAATAACTCCTATAAGAGCATCTCATGAATCATTATTTGCAAGATGACTCGTGTTCTTTATATGTATTACAGTTTTCCTCATAAGTAATTTTACAACCTTTAAATATTACATTTTGATTGAAAAGTATTACATTTTTTTTCTCAAAAAGTATCACACATTTCTTCATAAGTAATAATTAATTTATCACTGATTAATATATTATTACATTTTCTAGTATAAATGTTACATTCTCATCTCGACTCTACCCGTTTCACGAATACAAGATCACCCAATAGTAAATAATAATAATATGGTGTCACCTTACTATATATAAGCATAAAATTTTAATACATGCATGGTTTAATCACTGTCTTGTCCATGGGAATGAATTAATTATTGAAGTTTCAAATTAAAGCAAATAATTATAAAAAATTAGTGGATTTAAAAAACTAGATATTATAAATTATATAAATAATTATAAAAAATTAGTGGATTTAAAAAACTAGATATTAGAAATTATATAAGAAATAAAAATAGGGTAAAAAATAAATTCGATATTATACTAACATGGCAATTAAACCAACTTTAACTGTTAGCTAGATTTATTAAAGAATTATGTGTAGATTAATGATATTAGAATGTGTTCATTAAATATTTATAATTTGATACATTCTAGCACTCTATACTGTAAAAATTACTTTAATTTGATTATTGTTCATAAATGGTATGTGTTTTTAGAGCAAAAAATGCTTTGTTCCCCTCAAAA
>CM008343.1:36610882-36621466 GCA_002525835.2 Ipomoea batatas
GGATACAGAATGATAAAAGTTTCTTGTTTTAGTTTCAACCTTTTTTTTTATTATTTGTTTAATTTTAATAGCATGCTTGTCCATAGTTTCTGGCAAGATTGAAATATCGGGACCTGATTATTCATCAAAGAAGTATAGTTAATAATATTAAGATCTCGGGACCTGATTATTCATACCGCCTTCTCATTCGAAGTGCTGCATACAGCAACTTTAACTCCTTTTCCCAGAGCTTGATCAATCAGCCTGTAACGTTTAGTTCAGTAATGACTACATTATGGAAGTTAAAGAGAGTTTGTTCGTCACAATAGAAATAGGTTATGAAGCAATATATCAAGTTAATAATGTCGATATAGATGATTTACATAGCAAATTCATCGTTTCGTGAGACAAATTGATACTCACTTTGCAACACCAGGCCGAAGTGGCAACAACTTTTTCTCGATAAGGACCATGAATAAATCCGTCTTTCGTTTGTGAAGTGATTTGATAAACTCTTTTCTTTCATCGTCGCTCTTTGGTGCATTCTCTGGCCAACCCACTTTGTTAAAGTAAGCAGTCATCCTAAAGCAACACATCAAACATGAGTAAATCAATACAAAATCACTCCTAACCGGGAGCATGAACAAGCATAAGCACAGTAAGATTGAAAGAAACAACCATTTCTCTTGTAACTAGAAGAAGGAGCTATAGTTAAACCGAAAACTTTACCTTTCTTTACCACCTCCAATTTTGAGCAATTCACCATACAAATCCACATCCCAAGTTACACCCAATTCCTTCTGTAAAATGCAAAGATAAAATCATTAGAACTCTGTATTTTATCAGCTTTAGAATTCCTTTTTCCTTTTCTGTGCATTATTGTAGCTCTTTCTTGACTCTTTACTATCAATACTAAAACAGTTTGCAAACTGTTCAATCTATTCTCAAAGTAGACATATATATACACACACACACACAAAAGAATTAGTCCTAGCTAGGACAAGACTAGTAAAGGATGAGTTACAATAATACACATCAAAGGAAAAAAGAGCCCACACGGGCAGCTCAGTTGATTCCTGATGGTAGATTGTGGGCAATGACACAAGATCGAGCCTTGCAACCGCAATATAAGAGTTACACCCAATGTGGTGGGCTCCTTGTGGGAGCCAGAATCAGTCTTCCCACCTAATGAACTGCTGAGTCATCGTGATTTACTCCACCACTATCTAGTCGGGCCGGGGTGCAACCTTCTCAACCTAGGCAGCATTACATAATGTATTTGCAGATTGCAATAACCCACTTCCAAGAAAACATGAATTGAGCCAAAAGCATCCCATTTAGCATAGATTTAGGTAGCACTCACATTATTGGTTACTAATATGAATGCAAAGCAATGATCAAGTTCAAGATAAGAACACCCAACTCAAGACAATGAAAGAAAGGAAAAAGCTTTTCAGCCCTACAAACACAAATCAATGGAATTGCAACAGAGAAATTGAAAACCTCAGCAAAGGTATCATTGAAGGAAATCCGGTGGCCATCTTTCTCAGTGTCAACAAGCACTCCATCACAGTCAAAGAGCAGTGCCTGTGGAACAGCTGATGCCTCAGCCGCAAAGCATGCCACTTTGCTGCCATTCTTGAAAATTCTCTTGGTGCCCTTTACTCTTCCTCTACTTGGAAGCCCCCAAATGGATGATTTCAACAAGATGGCCTTGTTTCCGCCATTGGGTATGGCGATGGCGGAAGGAATTGCAGAAATAGCGCTTCTCTGGGACAAGAAAATGGGTTGAGAAGAACAAGAGGAGGTGGAGGAGGAAAGGACCCTTAGAGCCATTTGAGAAGGAATCAAGAAAAGGTTTAATTCTCTCTCCCTCCCTTAGTCTTAGTTTTGCATAGATTGGTAGAGAGGGAGCAAGAAGAAATAGGCTTTCATAGCTTCATTTTGGCTGTTGGTAACGGTTTAATTTCCAACCATAAGTTATCCATCCATCTCAAGCCATTGGAGGAGGCTTAGAGCCCTCTTGTGTTAGGCTCTACATTTCTTTATTTCTAATGTTGTGTGACCATGTTTTGGTCTTATTTTGCCACATTGTAGGTGACAAATTATTCTATGCAAGGTGGAATCAGGTCCAAAACGATTTAAATACACAATTTACATATTAAATGTTCACAATTTATATTTTAAAAATTCACAATTGGTATACTACGAACACACAATGTTAATATATATGTAGTTGATTACCTTTTTTATATTCACAAGTTTCTTTCAAATATTGCAGTCAATCCCAATATTAAAAAGACACAATTTAATCTTTTTAAAATTTAGTAGTCTTGTATTCACAAATTTCCTTCAGTTGTTATATGTTTTGGGTAGTCTTGTATTCATTCGCAAAATCACAATTCAATATCTGTTAGGACTACAAGGTGAACCCTAATCCATGGTATAACAACTGATGGTAGGTTGAGCCAAATAATTACTTGGACAAGGATAAGATACAAAATAAATTCTTAATTTTTTAAAATATAAATAATGTAATCAAGTTTTTATTAAAATAAAAAAAGGAAAAAGTGTCAAATTGACTCCCTAAGTCGGGTGGATAGTGCAATTAGGCCCCCTAACTGAAAAAAAGTTTCATTCAAGCCCCCTAAACCGGCAAAAAAGTGCAATAGAGTTCTAAATGACTTGTTTAACAGGTCAAATTCAGTTAGGGGGCCTACTTGCACTATCCACCCGACTTACGGGGCGAATTTGACACTTTTTCATTTTTTTTAATTTTATTTTTCAAAATAAATATTTTTATTTATTAAAAATAGTATTTATTATAAATAAAAAATAAAAATTAAGGACGAACACCTAAATAAAAATAACTTAAGGAGAAAAAAAATGAGCATGACTAACACTTAGGGACGAATTCTACAATTACCCTATAACAATATAATCTAGGGACAAAAAATGTATTTTTTTTTATTTTTAAAAAAAATTATTTGAAATAATTATTTTTAAATTATTTAAAATAATTTTACAAATTTTTTTAATAATATAAAAACAATTATTTGAAATATTTTTTTAAAAAAAAAAAACAAAACAAAACAAAAGTCGGCAGTCCCCAGCTGGGATTGCCGACTTTTGCTTTTAAAAAAAAATTAAAAATTATTAAAATGATATATAAAATACAAATTAATTTGATAATATGATCAAATGTGATAAAAATTACAAAGTTTTGCACTTAATTTCAGCTCAAGTAATAGTAACATGTTAAACAAGTCATTTAGGAGGCTTGAATGGAGCTTTTTTCAGTTAGGGGGCCTAATTGTACTATCCACCCGACTTAAGGGGCCAATTTGACACTTTTTTCAAAAAAAAAAAAAATCAAAACATATATCTAAGTTTTCAAAAAAAAAAAAAAGGTAATTGAGTCATTTTTATGTAACAGATTACTTGCTTACGTAGAATCTAAGTTTTTGAAAACACGAGTTAAATATATTTTTAAAGTTTGTTGCGACGAGCATTCCCCACATGCATGGCAGGTTGGCAACGCGGGGAGTAGTGATGCTGTTAAGGTCTTTATGGATGCCGCTGTTTACCCGAATCCTGAACGTGCTTATTATGGTTGTGTAGTTTTAAATTTGTCCGGTCTCTTTTTTGCGGCTCGGAATGGGATCCTTCGTTGTATGTGAACGATGTGCACTTAGCGGAAGCTTTGGCGGTGAAAGAGGCCCTCTCGTGGGTCAAAGATAGAGGTTATACTAAAGTCAAGATTTTCTCAAATTGTCATATTGTTTGTTGCTTGTTAAATGGTTCAGGGTCTGATGTGTCATATGCCAGTTGTGTTATTGGAGATTGCAAGGAACTTGGTTGACACTTTGAATCAGTGTGTTTGTTTCTAGATCAGTGAATGAGTGCGCTTATGCTTTAGCTAGAACTACTGATTCGCAACCTGGTCTTGCTAGTTGATTATCGTGTATTCCTGATTGTATTGCACATTTGTTTTAATGAAGTTCTTTTGGTTGGTTTTCAAAAAAATATTTTTAAAGTTTTTTGAGAATTTAAAAACACATGAGTATGGTATCACATGTTAGGTAGTTGAGGCCGAATTCTCTCTCTAGTGGTGTCTAGGGTTTTGCTTTTCCCCTAGGGTTTTTCTAGGTTTTCCGTGTTCTCTTTCTGTTTCTCCAGTTGTTTTCCGGCGTTCCGACTGCATGGCTACGTCCGAGGGTGGTATGGCTGGCCTAACTGCTCGTTGGGCGGACATGGTTCTTGAAGACGAAGAGGTTGCGTTCGAGCCTGCGGCGTCTGAGGGTGGCGAGGTCACGGAGGAGGAGGTTCGGACGTGGGTTCTAGTTGGCTGGTTTCTTACTGCGAAACTCGTGAAGTTAGAATATATGAGGCAGGTATTGGCATCTGTCTGGAAACCGGTTAGGGGGGTGCAGATCACGGAGCTGCAGCCAAACTTGTTCTTATTCGTCTTCTTCCACGCCTCAGACATGCAGTACGTGGTCGATGAAGGCCCTTGGTCGTTTGATAATGCGACACTTGTATGCAGGCATGTAAAGGATGGGATTTTGCCCGGGGATGTGGTGCTCGATTCCGTCGATATGTGGGTTCAACTCCACGATTTGCCGTTAGGTTATACATCGGCGGCAGTTCTTGAGCAGATAGGGAATTTCTTGGGCGGGTTTGTGAAGTTTGATGACCGGTTTGAGGGAGCGCCTTGGCTAAATTTCTACCGTGTCCGCGTATCTATCCCTGTGAACAAACCCCTCAAGCGTAAGATGAAGCTGTTGAAGCGGGATAGGACTTGCTCGTGGGTCTCGTTCAAATATGAGCGCCTTAACAATTACTGCTTCTATTGTGGTATGTTAGGGCATTCATACAAATTCTGTTTGGGTTCAAGAGAGGCGACAATCCTTGTTGATCAATATCCCTTTGGGGGTGACTTGCGGGCAGGGGTGCGAAGAGGGCCGAGAGCGGTTGGCGATGGGTAGCTAGTGCCGGTTGGTGGTTCACCGCTGCCGGTTACTCGTCCGGTGGTTGATAGTGGTGTCCGAGATGGCCCCTCTTCTGCTTTGGTCCAAGTTGAGGCATAGGAGGCGGCGGTCGAAGTGGTTGCAGTTTCTAAGCGCCGACGTGAAGGTGGGGTTGGCGGTGCACGCAGACAGGGTAGTACGGGTGGGGATGTTACCATGCAGGATGTTTCAAAAAACTTGTTGGTGGCGGGTTCTGGCTCCCAGACCCGCCCGTCATCATGAGTACGTTGAGCTGGAACTGTCGTGGCTTGGGCAATCCACGTACAGTTCGAGAGGTGGTGGACCTTGTGTCCCGTAAGAGGCCCGATTTTGTGTTTTTGATGGAAACCAAGGTGGGACGGATCCATGCAGAGCGGCTCCGTGTCAAGCTTGGCTTCGAAGGCTTATTTTACGTTGATAGTGTCGGTCTCGGTGGTGGTTTGGCTCTTTTGTGGAAACGCAACAACACAGCTAGGTTGTTGAGTTTCTCGAAGAACCATGTCGATGTGGAGGTTTGTCTGACTGGAGTTGGGACATGGCGGATGACAGGTTTTTACGGTTTTCCAGAGCGCGCGAGGAGAAGTGCTTCTTAGGCACTATTGACAGAGTTAGCTGGCCGGTCCACCCTCCCCTGGGTGGTGCTCGGGGATTTTAATGATCTTTTATTTCAGCATGAGAAGCGTGGAGGTCATCCACACCCTGATGGTTTGTTACGTGGCTTTGGGGAGACTATTGATGATTGTGGTTTGGTTCAGCTTCCCATGCAGGGCTATCAGTTTACTTGGGAGAGAGGTAAGGGCACCGCAGAGTGGTTGGAGGAGAGACTGGATAAAGTCCTTGCAAGGGCTGACTGGTGTGCTTCCCTACCGCATGCATACGTTACTAACATCCTCACACGCACTTCTGATCACTCAGCTCTCTTCTTGGGGGCCAGGGAGGTTCGGCAGGTGCATGATAGGGGGCGTAGGCCTTTCCGGTTTGAGATGGCATGGTTGTTGGATGAGGGCTGTCGTACTCAGGTGGAGGAAGCATGGCAGGAGGGTAGGGTGGGTGGCTTGCTCGGTTGTTTGGAGCATTGTGCTCATAGACTGAACCGGTGGGGTGGAGACCACTTCCATAAGTTTGGGGAGAAGTTGAGAAGCTTACGGAGGGCACAACAGTGCTTGAGAGGACTCACGGACCTCTCTTCACTCATAGAGTACCAGCGTATTCTTCACTCATAGAGTACCAGCGTATTGAGGCAGAGTTGTGTCAATTAGAGGCTCAGGAGGATACCTACTGGCGGTAGAGGGCAAAGCAACACTGGCTCAAAGAAGCTGATGCCAATACTAAATTCTTTCACAGGTATGCTTCTGCCCGTAAGAAGAAAAACACTCTCACTAAGCTTAAGAATGAGACGGGGGAGTGGGCTGAGGGGGAGGAGTTAAATAATGTTGTGTTAAATTATTATCGTGATATCTTTTCTTCCAATCTTGCCCCTTTCTCTACGGATGCGTTTACAGCCTCTATTGTTCCACGAGTTACTCCCTCTCAGAACGAGGCCCTACTCAGGCCTTTTGAGCTTGAGGAGGTTAAGTCTGCTTTGTTCTCTATGTTCCCTGACAAAGCACCAGGGCCTGATGGCATGAATCCAGGTTTCTACCAACACTTTTGGGATGTAGTTGGGGGGGATGTGTCATCCTTCGTGATCAAGTGCCTCACTGAGTGTTCCTTTCCGGATGGGCTGAATGCTACCAATGTGGTACTAATCCCAAAGAAGAACTACCCGGAGCTGGTGTCTGATCTTAGGCCTATTGCCCTTTGTAACGTGGTTTACAAAATCATGGCCAAGGTGGTGGCTAACAGAATGAAGCCTTTACTCGGGAGTGTTATTTCGGAATCACAGAGTGCATTCATCCCGAACAGGCTAATTACGGACAACATTTTGATTGCTGCTGAGGTAGGCCATTATTTGAATAGAAAGCAATGTGGTCTGGTTGGGTGGGGAGCTCTTAAAGTAGACATGGCTAAAGCTTACGACCGTATGGAGTGGACTTTTCTACGGAAAATGTTGTTAGCTCTTGGTTTTGCGGAACAATGGGTAGAGTTGGTGATGCTGTGTGTCACATCTGTGTCCTATAACTTTTTGGTAAATGGGGCAAACATCGGTCAAGTCATTCCTACTTGCGGCATCAGACAAGGAGACCCTCTTTCCCCTTATCTATTTATCATTTGTGCAGAGGGTCTCTCCCTACTGTTGCAGCAGGCAGAGGCACGAGGTTCGTTTCATGGGTGCAGGGTGGCTAGGGGAGCTCCTTCGGTGTCACATCTATTCTTCGCTGATGACAGCCTGCTGTTTTTCAAAGCTAATCCCCAGGAGGCAGCCGTGGTTAAGCAGTGTCTTACTGATTATGAGCGGATGTCTGGTCAGGCGGTCAACTACCAAAAGTCTAGTGTGTGTTTCAGCAGGAATACGAATGAATCTATGCGTGAAGAGGTAGCTTCAGTCCTTGGGGTTGTCAGGGCCCCCAATTTTGGAAAGTATTTAGGCTTACCATCCTTTGTAGGAAGAAATAAGCGAGCTGTTTTTTCTTACATTGAAGACAAGATTCGGCACAGATTTGGTTCCTGGAATAAGAGACTGATTTCTCGTGCAGGCAAGGAGGTTCTACTTAAGAGTGTGGCTCAATCTATGCCCACTTTTACCATGAGCGTCTTCTTGCTCCCAGACTCTATTTGCCTGTCGATCGAGAGAGCTATGAATCGGTATTGGTGGGGGTCGGGGAATGAGAGAGGTATCCATTGGAAGGCCTGGGATCGTTTATGTGTTCCCAAGAAGTTTGGAGGTTTGGGTTTTAAGGATTTGAGGGCTTTTAACTTGGCTATGCTAGGCAAACAGGCCTGGCGTTTCTTAATCACCCCTCATTCCTTAGTTGCAAGGATTTATAAAGCTAGATACTTTCCTAGATCGTCGTTTATTGATGCTACTGTGGGTAATTGCCCGAGTTTTTGTTGGCGAAGTATTATGGCTGCTCATGATATGATTTGTAAGGGCGTTCGGAGGCGGATTGGGGATGGTTCCTCAACCTTAATCTGGGGTCACCCATGGTTACCTGATGATACCAACCCAACAATTCAAACTGCTATGCCCCCCCATCTTGGTGAATCTTTGGTGTCTGGCCTCATTGACCCAGATACTAGTACTTGGGACCAAGACATATTGAATGATATTTTTGTACCTAATGACGTGGCTCGTATCCTCAGGCTCCCGGTCAGCCCTGACTTTGACGACACATGGTTCTGGTACGGGGACCCAGGAGGATGTTATACGGTCAAGCAAGGGTATAGATCTATTGTAGGGGCCTATACTGTACAACTTGGAGGTTTTAATAAATGGCTACATCTTTGGAAGTTGAAAGCCCCTGCAAAATGGAAGAATTTTATTTGGAGAGCTCTTTCAAATGTCCTCCCTACCACTTCTAATTTGATTTTAAAGAGGGTGGATGTGGATCCAACATGTCCAATGTGTGGGGTAGCACATGAAACCACTATGCACTCACTCTTATTATGTGATTTTTCAAAAGCTGTCTGGCATGAATCTGATTTGCAACTCCCTAGCATAGGGCATGATTTCTGTGAATGGTTTTCTTCTCTGCTGACTACTCTAACTGACGGTAGTTCCTTGCTAGCTGTGGCAGTACTTTACTACCTATGGAGGGCACGCAATCAAGCCGTCTGGGAGGGTGCTTTGCCGCGACCAAAGTCTGTTTGCAGCATGGCGAGGGCGGCAGTGGCGGCTTGGCAGCAGGTGCATGGCAGGCAGGGGCTGTCTCAACCACCCCTGTCATCGGCTATTCATGGCGCAGTAGCTGGGCATGTGCAGAATCTTCATCTCAAGTGCTATTTCGATGCAGGTTATCAATCCACGACAAACAAGGCAACGGTGGGCGCTGTCCTCACCTCACCGGAGGGCTCGTTCATCGCTGCCTTCAATGGTCCAATTTCCGATTGCTTCTCTCCGTTGATGGCCGAATCCTTAGCTTGCAAAGAAGTGCTGTCTTGGCTGCGGGGAAGAGGACTCAACTCAGTGGAGCTCTACACCGATTGCTCTACCTTACAACGTTTATTGGTCTCGGCTCATAATAATCTGTATTCATATGTTGCAGTTTCCATCGAGGTCTCCAAGGCCATTATGTCTTCGTTTACACATTTGTCTGTTCTTTTTGTTCCAAGATCGGCTAATCTTGGAGCTCACACTTTAGCTTCTTCTGCCTTTTCTCAGGCACATTCTTTGTATTGGGACTCTGTCCCCCCTGACTCTATTTCTGAGATGTTCTAATCTACCGTTTTATGGTTTTGATTTCAAAAAAAAAAAACACATGAGTATATAGTGCATCCAAAATCTTTTCTTGCAATTTTATAGAGATGTTTGCATCTTGTTTGTTTGGTTTGAGCGTGTTAATACGTTTACAGGGTGTTTGGTCGGAGGAAATTACAATTCCATTTTAACTTTATTCCACCTAATTTCAAATTCAACTAAATTTCTTCGTTTGGTTGGAGGGAATTGCAATTCCTCCATCATAGCGTGTATTATTCGTTGACTTTCCTTGTGTATGTTCATTTAAATCTTTATATGCAATAACTATTCAAAATTTACATTCTTTATATGTATTGTTTATATACAACAACTTTTGTGTATGTTCCTTTGAATTCTTTCTATGCAGAACTCTTCAAAATTTGCATCCTTTATATGCAACAACTCTAACAATTTATAAATTAATTTGCCAATAATAATAATAATAATAATAATAATAATAATAATGGGGTCCACCAAACCTGCAAAAACACTTTTAAAGATTCATAATAATAATAATAATAATAATAATAATAATAATAATAATAATATTAATATTATTATTATTATTATTATTATTGTTATTACTATTATACACATATATCTTTGTTTATATCTATAAGGACATATGGTAGATTAGAATTTTTAGAATTTCATTCATTCACAACTTCTATATTTTCATATATAATTTATATTTTTTTCATATAATAATAATACATTTTATGTATAGGAGTATTTATGTTCTTTAAACACATTCCATTAAACCAACCAAACACTGAAATTACATTTCTAAAGCCTATTTATTCAGTGAATCAAATAATAGAATACAATTTCTATTCTATTATTAGTCTATTCCCTTCCTTATAAATACTATTCTTATTCTCTTAAAATTCATTTCATAAAACAAACATGCCTTAAACGTAGATATGTATGCAATATCACATATGAAAACCAAATAGAAAATTGGCGAATTAGAATTTAAGGAGGTTCGAGGGCTCAAATGTCAATGTGATAGTCTTCTTTATACTCCGTATTTGTTATTTTCACAAAAATCTTCCTCATAGTCATAGACTCATAGTTGCACTCTAGCATACCTCTGTGATAAACAGCAGAGAAAACAACGATGAAACGATTCTTTCAACCAATACAAAAAGATGGGTCCTTCAAGAAACCCACGCTCGCCCCTGCAGACAAAACCACTGCATCATCAACGGAATCCAACCCCGTCGATGCCGTTGAGAATCACAACGACAACCGCAAGAA
>CM008343.1:36795849-36806218 GCA_002525835.2 Ipomoea batatas
AAGTGCCGTCAGCTGTCGGCGGCGGTGGAGAGTGAGTGGATACTACTTTCTAGTTTCTGCAATGTCGGTAAGGTGTTTGATGAATTGTTTGTGTGATTTTCAATTGTATTGCGAATGGATGCTAGTTTATGGGGCAGTGAGTGGATACTACTTTCTAGTTTCTGCAATGTCGGTAAGGTGTTTGATGAATTGTTTGTGCGATTTTCAATTGTATAGGTGCAACAAATGGATGTCTGCTGCATGCTTTGCCTAATTTAAACAAGTTGTTGACGAGTTTATTGAACAATGCTGGTGAAACGTGCATTTTGGAGCTACGTTTCCACTTCCTGCGGCTTCTCTTCGTGGGCAGCTACCAATTTGCTTAAATGCGGGGATGTTGTGAAGCAAGCTCGGGTGTTTACGGAAGCAGATGTTGTTGAGTACTCGAAGCTGAGCCATGATACCAACCCCTTGCATTTTGACTCAGAATGTGCCAAGCTTGCTGGATTTAGTGACAGGCTTGTTCCTGGAATGCTGGTCGCTTCCTTATTCCCAAGAACCATTGCTTCAAATTTTGTAAGTCCCGTCTACTCATCAATTTTTGCTACTTTTATCGAGTCGCTTTGTTTAAGCCTCCTTTCTCTTTTGGTGTTTGGAAATACTTGTAGCCGGGAGCTGTATATGTTTCGCAAACGTTGCACTTCATGTTGCCGGTGTACATTGGAGAGGAGATAGTTGGTGAAATATGTGCAACAAATATCAAGGATCTGAAAACGAAACATGTGTAGGTTGCCCTGAATCCCTGAGTTCGCATTTGCATCTAGATTTAGTTTCTTCTTCTTCTCCGGGCTCTTCAATTCGTTTCATTTGATTGTGTCGCAGGGCCAAATTTTCCACAAAATGCTTCAAACGTGATGGCGCGCTTGTTATCGATGGCGAGGCCACAGCCATCCTGCAGAGTCTGAACAAAGAACGAACCAGCTGAGTAGTGTAGCTACACAAGGCGAGGTTGCGGGACTCCATTGATTGACTGGAGCAGAACATCACAAAGTTCTTCCCTATTTTATGGTCGAAATGTATAATATAATTTTCTGGTACTCCAGTAGTGACCAATTTTGTCGAGCAAACCTGATTTATAACATTATTCAATAATATTATTCATGATTGATAACATATACAATGTATACACTTATGCATGAATAGTATAGTGCTTCATTTCTCTCCTAATTTCACCTCCTAACATGCTAATATACAATGTATACACTTTTTCTGGTTGGAGCTGGACAATTCATGGTAGCTATTTTATATATATATATATATATATATATATATATATATATATATAGCGACATCATATTGTGAATATTATGTGGTAAAATCAGAAGAATTTTCACAATTATGTGGTAAAATCAGAAGAATTTTTGTTTTATTGGTTTCGCATACATACATTCATTATATATTCTATCATTTTCATTATAGACACATATATAAACCTTACATGTCACTTTCAAATTTATGATTCAATGGTATTTATAATTATCAATTTTTTTTAATTATGCATTTAATTTAAATTATATTTTGAAAAAAAAAACCTTTTTTAATTTAATTATTGTATGCACTTTATTTTTTAAATTCTTAAATTTTGGGATATCATATCACTGATCAAAATATTGAATGATGATTGTATATAAGAGGTCATTTAAAAAAAAAACTTTCAATCCGCTTGAATAAAATAAAATAATATTTAATTTTTGTAAACTAATGAATTGAAGTTTTGACATATATGCTAATAGGAATGTTTCTCTAATAACCAATAAAAATGCTCTTAGAAATATTGCTTTAGTATATAAAACTATAATATAGAAAATGGTTTGACTAATATGTAAACATGCATATAAATGAAAATTGTTCTATCAAATACTAACACACTATAGATTTTTTTTTTCTTTTTTAAATAAGATTGTTACATATTCAACAAATATTGTAAACTCTTTTAATTGAATGATAAAATTAATTACATGTTACTTATATTTATTAAATGTTGAAATAACAAAATTTTAAAAGGATTACCAAATGTGGCAGGAAAATCAAAGTCAAAGATCGATGTATAATGTGACAAAATTAAAAGAGTAGAACTATATATATATGTGGTAATGCCATAATCGTTGATGATTAAAAGTGAAATTTGCTCAATTAAAGACAGTATACAATATTATCCGAGACAAAAGAAACTACGTTTCTTTTTGTCTTAATGATGGTTACCTATTTCATGAGCAGCTAGGGAATATATCCACAGAAGAAAATATTCATTTTATTTATTTAAAAAAAAAAATAATTGTAATTGATACAATGACACAAGAAGTTTGACCATGCGATGTTAATTAATGGGTTTAAGATAAATGAGAATGACAAATGTGTCTACGTTAAGGAAACGATAGACGACTATATATGTCATTCTCTGTTTATACATAGATGATATACTCATCGTTAGTAGTAACGATAGAATGATCAAATCTATCAAAAGCATGTTGAATTCGAGATTTGACATGAAGGATATAGGTTTGGCTGATTTAATCATCGAGATTAAAATAATTAGAAAACATGATGGTCTTGTGTTGAGCCAATCTCACTATATTCATAAAATCCTTGCAAAATTTAACAAGGATGATGATCAATTGGCTAGGACACCGTTTGATACAAACCTTCATCTAACCAAGAACCATGGAGATTGTATTTCTCAAGTAAAATATGCTCGGGTTATTGGTAGTTTGATGTATCTAATGAGCAATACTAGGCCGTGTATTGCCTTTGCGGTTAGTAAACTCAGTAGATATAAGAGTAACCCCGGTGATATGCATGCATTAGAAGGCAATAATAAAGATTATGAGATACTTAAGGTATACACGTGACCTTGGACTGCACTTTACCAGATATCCTGGATTACTTGAAGGGTATAGCAACGCTAATTGGATATTTGATATTAAGGACTCTAAGTCCACGAGTGGCTACGTGTTTGCATTAGCCGGTACAACCGTCTCATAAAAATCCTCGAAGCAAACTGTGATAGCTAAATCTAAGCTGATAGCCTTAGACAACTATTGTGAACAAGATAAGCTGATAGCCTTAGACAACTATTGTGAACAAGATGAAGGGGTACGCCATTTCTTTGAGAATATTCCTAGTCGGGAAAGACCGGTACCTCCAATATGTGTATTGTGATAGTCAAGCAACAATTGGTAGAATACGAAGTAATATTATGATGATGATGATGATTATTATTATTATTATTAATTAATTAATTAATTAAAATTTTAATTTAATTTAATATATTATTTTTAAAAAATATGTGGCATCAGCTTGAAATATCTAATCATCAAGTAGTTGACCGGTAACTTGAAGGCAATATGTAAAATAGTGTTAATTGCATTTTTTGTAAGTTTGAGATTTTGATTGGAACTTTTTGAAGTTGAATGAACTAATTACACAAATCAATATAGTTTGAGGGCTTATTTGACCCTTATCACTTTATTTTTCTTTATCCAATAAAATATATACACATAGTGAGAGTTATACTCCTTAAAGTATGTCTACCATTTTCCATATATATATATATATATATACACACACACACACATACACGTCTATACATATATTTCACAAGTTGGAGGACCCCCTCCCCACCACCACCCTATTCATGGCAAGTGGAGCCCATCTCAAGAGCTTCGTTCTAACACTCAGGTGTTTGGGTGCGATCTCTGTTGGGGTTCTGACAATAATCGTACACTTTATGATTCTCCTGCACCCATCCCATGGCTGCAATTTGCTGCTTGCTCAGCCCGGTCGAGCCCGTCGGGGAGCCCGGAATTGGCCAGCACGCGGCGTAAGCATTGGCTGCGCAACCACTAACCTTAAAATCCTTGTACTTCCCAATAAAGGGTTGGTATCTATAATCAGCCTTGTACTTCCCGTTCTCCGTCGCCCACGATGACGCATCCCAAATCGATCCGTACACATACATTGCCCTTTCTGGAAATGTTGCATCGCTCTTCCTCGGATAGTGCCGGATTGGCACGTCGTCCACGAAAAATCTGACCCAACATCAAAAACCTTATTTTATTCTCGATATTTTCCATTAACTAACGGGGCGTTTGATTGGGAGGAGGGAATTAGAGTGGAAAAGAATTGTAATTCGGTGAAATTGTAATTTAATGAATAAAGTAAGAATTGAAATAATTACAGTATTTGGTATGCAAGAATAGGAGTACAAGAAATTGAAAGGTAAGAAACGACAAAATAACTAAAATGCCCTTATGTTGTAGTATATGTTGTAAGTAGTAGTAATAATAATAATAATTCTTTCAATAATAATAATAATAATAATAATAATTTAAAAAATAATAATAATAATAATAATTTTTTAAATTTAAAAAAAAAAAAAAAACAAAGGGTAGGAGAGGAAGGGCAAAATTGTCTTTACACCAACACAATTGCCTCTCCTCTCCACCGAATTGCAATTCAAGAGGGTACTCCATGAATTGCATTTCATCATTTGGAAAGAATTGTAATTCCGCAGAATTGCAATTCCGTCCAACCAAATAGTGTAGTTTGAAAATTCACTGAATTGCAATTTCTTCCAAACTACACCCAACCAAACAGGCCATGTGCTGTAATGAGGATATAAGATTACTGACATGATCTCTGAAGGATTCCAAAGGATAGCGTAATGGTGAAAATCTTGGGTGGGGTCGAACCAGAGGTTAAATCTGACTTCACGTCCGATAATGTTTCCGCCATCTCCGCTTCCTTTCATGTACACATTAGTCTGCAAGGTGTATGGCTTACCCGGCGTCGTTCCCAGGAACTCAATGTCTATTTCGTCATGGTCGTTTGGATGCTGTTCTATGTTCGAAAGCTGATCATATCCGCCCACCATGCATGCATATATATATATATGCATCATATATCATATATCATGTATTCATATATTGCAATAAGAAAATATAATGCATGCATGCCTCACATAAATACAAATAAAAATTGAAAAACTTTAAATTCTTTCTCACATAGAGACATGTAATGACTCCAGCAGTATAACCAGCTTGGAGCTTGATGGAGGCACCAATATAACCAGACCCATATGATTTGAGAGATTTAAAGCCACTCCCTGAATTATTTATATAGTCAAAACAAAATAAAAATGATTATTGTCATTATATATAAGTGCTTATATATAATATAATAATACAAATCGTCATTGTTGCCTGTTGTAAACTTGAATGGATTAGTCTTATATTGCTAGTGCAGATAAAAATGCAATATGTAAAAAAATAGTATGTAACATAAGATTGAACAGAACTTAAATAGATTAACCTAATCTCAGGAGGGTAGATAAAAATGTGATATGTAAAAAGAATAACATAATACGTAGTAATATATATGACCGGACAAAACCTAAATGGATTAATCTTTATCTTGTTGGCTGATTGAGACTTGACTAAATTAGTCTTACTCTGCAAATACAAATACCAGTATAATATGCAAAAAGAAGAATAACCTAATATCACGAGTGTAGATAATAGTGTGATACGTAAAAAAGAATAACATAATAATATATAATGACAGGACAAAACTTAAATGGGATTAATCTTATCTCGCAGGTACAGATAATTGTGCCACATATAAATTAAAAACAGAAGGCCGATCGAGACTTGACTGAATTAGTCTTTACCTGCAATACAAATACCAGTATAATATGAAAAAGAAGAGTAGCATAAAACCGACCTCCATGAGCTTTATCAAGCCAGATTGACAATGTTCCTTGGTCGAGAGATTGATGCTCAGGACCCCAGAGGTTCCTAAAACCCTGGTAGAATCCTAGGGAACCAACCTTGGTGCTTGGGTAGTAGCCAGGTGAAGGTGGACCTTGAGCATTATTGCTTGAAGTGAACAAGAAAATGATGGCAAGAGAAAGAAGGAGAGCCATATATGTTCAATAATGGTGGAAATTGAAAAGATGGAGAGCAATGTACATGCAGTATAGTAGTGGATGGATATGATGATCAGGGCAAAAGAACAAAGGGTGTATAAATAAGAAGATTTGAGGGTCCCCATGGAGAAATGAATTGATGAATCGACAAAGACGTTGATGGGCGTGGGACATAAGACCAAACTAACCAAGAAACGGTTTGAAATCATGTCTTGTTTGTGGGGCTTTACTTTGTTCACTGTGAAAACTTTACACACGTTTTATATTCGATTTTGTAAAAATTTTGACTTCCAATTTCATAAATGGAGTAATAGATATTAGAAAGATTCTTTAAGTTATGGAGAAACCAATATGACCAGCACTTTGCCCCTTAATTGGGTCGGCCCGATGCGAGCGGGGAATTAGTCTGAGTATGATACGGGCTTAAAGGTACCTCCTGTTAGAAGGCCTGTCTCAGGACACCTCGTGGACATTCCAAAAAAAATAATAACTTAAACTGACTCTAATAAATTAATCATTGAATGTAACTAAGAAATACTGCAAATCCTCTCACAATAATACTAACAAAAGAATAGGTGATCAATAATCATTTGCGATTATTGATTTCTAATCTATTTTAAAAATGCTCTTTTCCCTCCTGATTTTCCTCTCTAAACTTTCTCATGTGATTTTCATTTTTTGGGTGTTAATGAATTGATTAACCTATCATTAATTAAAAAATAAATTTAGCTACCTAACTGATAATGTCACATCAATTAAATACGAGTATATTTTTAAGGAATTTATAGCATTGCTCATTTTATTTTATTTTATTTTTCTACACCGCTAAACTGGGCCTAACTTGGTAAAAAAATTGTGTATTTGTATTTAAAAAAAAAAAAAAAAAAAAAACCTTTAGACAAGTCATTGTGGAGTGTGATTCGGCGGCCATGGTCATTCGGTGGCTTTTGGGAGGTATGATGCCACGAAGTCGTATTACGAATTTATTGGAGGCATGCAAATTAATAAAATATTGATGTTTGAAGCGTCAAGTCTAACATTTTATAATCAAAATGTGACGTTATTCTAGAATCTAGCTTTTATATAAGTATAAATAAATAAAATTATGTATTTGCAACTAGTTATAACTTTTGACGTAGTAGTAAGCATTTGATTTGACAATTAGTATTAGAGTAGATTATGATCGACTTTGCAAGTGTTACGTTGGAAGGGAGATTGTTGGGTGGAGAGAGTACACATTTGCACAATTGGTGAAATCTAAGCTATTATCTCAAACATTCAATGGTCCAAATCTTTCCACATGGACTCATGGAAGAAAAGAGTTGATTCACTTGAATAATGGTGTATACATATGTAAAATTCAGTTCCCATGCGGTTGGGGTCTCTCGTGTGGTTGTGCGGTTAAATATGAGCCATGGATCTTGCTTAAATCAACGTCCAGGATTACCAAAATTTATTTTAAAAAAAAAACGCGGCGACAATTTGGTAATTTTTACATCTAGATCAAATTCTAAGGTGCATGTTTTTCCTTCTTAAAGTGTATTGTTTCCCTTCTCTAAGGTGCATTGTTTTCCTTCTTAAGGTGCATCAATTTTTATTTTATTTTTTTAGTTCCAAAACACAGCTATATTCTTTATAAGATTTTCTCTACAAAATCATATTCATGTTAATCCAACTTAAGGTGCTTAGATTAGAAGTTTAAGGTGGATCAGTTTAAAATTTTTTTTTGTTTTATTCGTTTTGCATACATACATATATAAAATAAAATAATATTTAATTTTTGTAAACTAATGAAGTTTTGACATGTATGCTAATAGGAATGTTTCTCTAATAACCATCCAATAAGAATGCTCTTAGAAATATTGCTTTAGTATATAAAGCTATAATATGAAAAATGATTTGACGATCGAATATGTAAGCATGCATATAAACGAAAATTGTTCTATCAATTACTAATAACACACTATAGATAATTTTTTTAAAAAATAAGATTGTATTCAAAAAATAAAGAGTCAATATCACTTCCAAGATTCAATCGCATGACATCCTATTTAAGAGAGTCACAACATATCGTTTGACCACAAGGTCATTGGCTCATGTTAGTCATTTTATTAAATAATGGAATAACAAAATTTAAAAGGAGGGCTAAATGTGGGAAGGAAATCAAAGTCAAAGATGTATAATGTGAAAAAATTAAAAAAGTAAGAACTATATGCGGCATAGTGGAGGACTAAAACTAAAATTTGCTCATAAAATCAATATAAAATTTTATTGGTTTTCAGCTCCCACTGAATTGTAGACACATCTATTGGATGAAACAACTCGCCTGGAGATTTAAGATTACTCCATACCCAAAAGATCGAAGGTTGTTCCATACCTAAAGTCAATTATCGAACCATTGACTTTTGGTTAAGGATAGATGAGTCTCTTCGACTCAACCACACCCACCTTCTTTTTGTTTTAATGATGGTTACCTATTTCATGAGCAGCTAGGGAATATATCCACGGAAGAAAATATTCATTTTATTTTATTTTTAAAGATATAATTGTTGATACAAAAGCTAAGTAGTCAAGTTAAATACGCATAGATGCATGCAATCAACTCACGAAATGATATAAAGATTTGGCAGTGATAGATTAAGGAGCTGGCGATCCAAGCTTAATTATTATCTTTATTACTTAGGCTTATCTACTTATCTCTGTGGCTTGTAGAATTTCCTAAATTGAAAAGATAATATCATAGTTCATAATGGTGGTTTCAAATTGCGAGCTGAGAGCGATTTAGAGGTGGTCTTTAAGAAGATAACCATAGATCATATCGATGAGAGTACGTTACATAAGCTCGCACTAAAAATCAGTAGTTATTGCATGGCTTTGATTTTTTTTTTTGAATACTACTAGCTCTAGTTAGAATGCAGTATCTGTTCATAACTACTTTAATTTCTCAAAGTATTGAAGCACAAGAATCAGTGTTGCCTCTACTGAGACTCGAACCCACCACCTCCCGTATAAAGGGAAGGGTTTGATGTCACTGGACCACAAGGTCCTTGGCTTTGATAGCAACAAATTTTGATAACCTAAGTTTCGGATTGCACGAGCTCGTTAATTGTCTAAGGAAACGAGAATAAGTTGGGGCAGATTCAAATGAGAACAATCTTTCCTGTAAAATGTTATGACGGATCATAGTTACTCATTAGCTAGGTTCAATAAGTTCATCAATGGTTGTTGATGATTTTAGTTTTAAATAATTATGGATCACTTTTACAAATATTATGAATTTTTAAAGTTTATAATATGAGTTAATTCCATATTTTGTCCTACATTTCTAAGTGATAGTCCACTTTTAATATTTTTTTTTATCTGAACATTTTCATTTGGTCATAGTATTATCGTGACATGATCATTTTTTGTTCCCCTACAACAAAATCGTTAAAATACTGTTAAATACAAAGGCATTTCGATCTTTTTTTATATATATAAATTAGGTTGACCCGCTATAATTTTTTATTTTATGTTTTTTTAAAAATTCATGAATGAAGACCGAAATATAATGCTCTTGTATTTAACGACATTTAAACTGTTTTGTTGATAGAGGACCAAAATGGTTATGCCACAATAATACTAGGACCAAAAGTGGATGTTCTAAAAAAAAGATTAAAAGTGGAAAGTTACCTATAAATCTATTACCAAAAATAAGATTAACTCTTATAATATTTATAAAACTGACTCCACTTCTTTTGTTTTTATTTTTCAGCAATCCTCAATTGTTGATCTATCCAAATGGATTGATCATATCAGTCCTTATTTTTTACTTGAAAACATGTCTTCATCACCCGAACTCTCATATATATAGTAAAATGTGAGGACTGATCTCAACTGTTCATTAACGTTCATCAATGATTAAGGGTTTTAGTAAGAAAATAAAATATATGGTCAATTTTATAATTATTAAAAAGAAATTTAAGAGCGAGATTCATGTTATGATTATTACAAACTTGAAAGTTTAGTAATGATATGAATATATGATGTTAAACTATTGATTTCTCAAGATGAAGGATGCGTGGGTCCACATTTGAATCGAAGAGATGTTATTACTTGACCCTCCCCTATATATTGCAATCCTATCTAAAACCGCAGTAATGCGTTTCTGATTAGTGCATGAGGATAAAATGAAAATCGTTATCAAGAAGTAGCAGGGTTTTAAAAATATTTGAGAGAAAAAATTAAAATTAAAGAATTAAAGTTACGCAACAGTATAAAAGTACAAAACATCTATTCGCTAATTAACGTTATTCCAATATTCCATGCTCACCAAAACATACATGTATGAACTACCTAAGTACGGATTACTACACACATACTTTCTATCCTGAATTTTGTTTTAGAATCGATCCTTTTTTTTTT
>CM008343.1:36830415-36844218 GCA_002525835.2 Ipomoea batatas
TGAAGATGTTCTTTTTAGTTTTTTTTTTTTTTTTGCATTTATCAGCTTATCAAAAAGCTAATTTTATCAAAAACTTTTAAGCATAACAATTAGCTTAACAGCTCTTTCAGCTTCGAGCTTATAGCTTTTAAATTTTCAACTTTCAGCTACCTTTTCAGCTAAATTTGTCCATAGCCTCATTTAAAAAATTTATTTTTCTATTTCTCTAACGGTTAAGCCCAGTAGCCCACTATCCACCTAACATTTAGCCCACATTCCTTACTTTTATTTCTTTTTTTTTTTCTTTAAAAACTAATGCAGTTCTAAATTTAATTTAGCATACCTATAGCGGGCTCTCAAGTCTCATCTCACTCCACAGGTACGTGTTTCCTCGTCTTTCATCTGATTTGTATCTGCTATGCGTGTATCTCTACGTATATATATACTGGAATAGACACCTTTGGATGGTGCACGAGCGCACTTGAATCTGTTTGGCCATCTAGGTTGCGGGGTGGTGAGTGGATGTTGCTTTCTGCAATGCCAGTAAGGTGTTTGATGAATTGTTTGTGAGATTTTCAGTTGTATAGGTAGTGCGAATGGATGTTTGCTGCTTTGCCTGATTTAAACAATTTGACGAGTTAATTGAACAATGCTGGCGAAACGTGCGTTTTGGAGCTACGTTTCCATTTCCTGCGGCTTCTCTTCGTTGGCAGCTACGAATTTGCTTAAATGCGGGGATGTTATGAAGCAAGCTCGGGTGTTTACGGAAGCAGATGTTGTTGAATACTCGAAGCTGAGCCAGGATACCAACCCCTTGCATTTTGACTCAGAATGTGCCAAGCTTGCTGGATTCAGTGACAGGCTTGTTCCTGGAATGCTGGTCGCTTCCTTATTCCCAAGAACCATTGCTTCAAATTTTGTAAGTACTGAGTCTCATCAATTTTTGATGCTTTTATCAAGCCATTTGTTTAAACTTCCTTTCTGGTTTGGTGTTTGGAAAAAACTTGTAGCCGGGAGCTGTATATGTTTCGCAAACATTGCACTTCAAGTCGCCAGTGTATATTGGAGAGGAGATAGTTGGTGAAATATGTGCAACAAATATCAAGGATCTGAAAGCGAAACATGTGTAAGTTGCCCTGGCTGAATCCCTGATTTCGTATTTTCAATTTTCATCTTCTCCAGGCTCTTCAATTCGTTTTGATTGTCAGGGTTAAATTTTCCACCAAATGCTTCAAACGTGATGGCGTGCTTGTTATCGATGGCGAGGCCACAGCCATCTTGCGGAGTCTGAACAAAGAACCAGCTCGGTGGTCGAGTTGAAGAACAAAAAGTTATTCCCTGGTTAATGGTCAAAATGCATGATTTTCTTGTACACAAAGTTCTTCCCTGTTTAATGGTCAAAATGCATGATTTTCTTGAACACAAAGTTCTTCCCTGTTTAATGGTCAAAATGCATGATTTTCTTGAACACAAAGTTCTTCCCTGTTTAATGGTCAAAATGCATGTTTTTCTTGTACTCCAGTAACCAGTTTTGTTGAGCAAAGCAGAAATTAGAACTATGGACTGAATTTTGACAAACGAAATAAATTGACTTTATTACTAATTCTACAGTCAACAACTCAAAACAATGAAGAACCAGAGGATGTTTAACTCTTACTGACATACACCATCATCTTCTCTACTATGTGCAAGACAACGATGCGGCTAAAAACTTCTCAAATCAACAAGTTAACAAAAAGAGCACAGTTTAATAATCAGAGACCCAACTGCCCCAAAAATTCCTCTGAGATCATTCATCTCACACGGTGAGCCCTTATGGAGCTGCGGGTGCAGGTGCCTTAGGTTTCGGCTTCTCCACTGGCTTCAACGAGGTCCTCGTAGCTGTCGGTCATTGCATTGTACCCAATCTCCCATTCACTGTCACCTCACCCTGAACCCCAACATTATGGTAATTAAGCTAAACATGAGTCGTTGGATTTATTTTTATAATAATGGTTAAATCCTAATAAACTCAATTCCGTTCTCATATTCTTGAAGATGTTGAGATAAATTGTAAAAATATAAAAAAATAAAAAAAATAAAATAAAATAATTTTTTTTCTCCATCCCCATCAATATATAGTGCTGCATGTGCAAGTCATCGCCATCAACCTCGTTCCAGGCCTCATCACACCGTTGGTATAATTATTGTTCTTCAGCTTGCCGGTCATTCCATGCACTTGCTTAAAATAGATTCATTGTTAGCTTTAAAATAGAATTAATGAACATTTTGGTCTCTTGCTATACTATAATTATGAAATTGATTTTCAACTATCAATTTTGATCAATTAAATCATCAGCTATTAATTTTGTAACCGATTTAATCCTTCGTAATTATAAAATAAGTCCTAAATCAGTTTGACAGACGATCAAATTTGTGGCCTGAAGCTCTCAGATTGGAGTAATCTAATAGTGGCATATGAACTTAGTGAGGGGGTGTATTCAATCATGACTTTCATAGAATTTTAAAGATTTTGATGAACTTTAAAATTTTGGAGGTATTCAATTCAAACTTTTAGAGAGTATTTAAAAGTCATGCGGTATTCGATCAAGATTTTTAAAGAGTTTTTAAAAGTCATGTGGTCTTCAATTAAAACTTTTAAAGAATCTTTAAAAGCCATGTGGTATTCAAAAAGTTATGAATTTGTAAAGACTTTAATTTTAATTTTAGAACTTCTGTAGACTTTTATATAATTTTCCTTCTCAAATATAAGTAGTTGAAATCCAACCCCCAACACCAAGATTTCAAAATTTTCTTTCTACCAACACTGAAGGTTTTTTTTTCTCTCTCTATTTAAACTCTATTTTTTTCTCCTTATTTAAAATTTTAAACTTTATAAACCTTATACCTAAATTCAATAAACTATTTTTTCTTCATTATATTTTCTACATACCTAAACTCTACCAATTTTTTCTCTCTCTCCTAAACTTTACAATCTTCCTCTAAAAATTCAAAATAATATTAATTTTATTTCATTGTTGCTTGTATATTTTGATTTTTTTTTTATGAACTTTTTATCCCTAACTTCTAAACTTTTTCACCTAAATACATGAACAGAGTAAATTTTTTTATCTATTACCGTCAACTTTTACTATATGTTTCATAATATTCATATGTTTATTCGTAATATATTTTTTCTTTTTTGTTTTTAACAACATGCTATTATGAATAGTGAACTATTGTTTGCAATAGCAATTTGAGGCTACAAAGAGAAGCACATTGTTGTTGTTAGCAGTCCCATATTGTTATTGCAAATAATAGCTCTTTGTTTGATACCTAGCAATATATCAAATATAATTTTTATATATACTATTTTTTTTATTTTATGCAACTAGTAATTATAATATTTTTTAAATATTAATTTCTCAAGAAAAAGTAATTATATTTTTAAATATTTTATTTGAACAATTCTATAACTATAAATTTTAGTGTTTAATATTGTTATGAATTGCTTATGAAAGTTTGTAAGGATGTATTCAATTTAGAATTTTAATGACTTTTGTAGAATTTTTAAAATAAAAAAGTTGATAAAAGTTTATGCAAGTTTTTTATATTGACTTTTATAGAGTATTACAAAGTTTTAAAAAGTTTTGAACGACTTTATGAAAGTCAATAAAAGTTTATTAAAATCTATCATTTTAAAAGTTTCTAAAAATCTACAAAAGTCATGATTGAATACACCCCCCCTTAGTGTTTAGGAAATTGCAATTCGCGTATGTTAAGTAGAGGGTGTTATGGTAATTTTAGTATCTATATTACGTGCATGTATATAAATAATTGAAATTGTGCATTTTAGTACATGGTATGGTGCGTTTTAATACAGGTTGTGGTGCACATTTTATTACATATGTTGGGACATTTAACTGTGTTGTGGAATTGTGTGTTTTAATCCGTCATCTGGTGAATTTTAATACGTAGAATGGTGTATATTTTAACACATTTTCTAATAAGTGTAATAGTGCATGTTTATAATCTGGAATGAGGATTTACGATAAGTTGAATTGTCCATTTTAACATAAGTTGTGGTGCATTTTAATACGTAGAATGGTGGGTATTTTAGCACATGTTTTCTAATATATGTAATAGTGCATGTTTATAATTTGACATACGGCACGCGTTGTGGTGCATTTTAATACGTAGAATGATGCATTTTATTACGTATGTTGGTGCATTTTATGTGAATAAGTGCATTTGGGTATGGTGTGGAATGAGTGTATTTTAATCTATCCTCTGGTGCATTTTAGTACGTAGAATGGTGTGTATTTTAACACATATTTATCATCAATACAGGACCACGAAGCCTCAAATTTACCAATGTAAGGTTAAGAATGCACCAAATACACAAATAAAACACACCAATACACATTCTTGTGACTTGTGACTTTTGAATTCGAACAAGTAGACAAAACTGCCCACGGGATGTCGCGGGTTTTAGATCGTGGGCGCCAATGAGGGAACAATATTGAGCGTTGATTTACTATAATATAATGGCTGTAAAATAGCCGCGCGGCCGCACTTAAGGAGCATGCCACACCTGAACTGTATATATATATATATATATATAGACACACACATATTATATGCGAAGAAAGGCTTTAGGTTAAAAATAGGGTTAAATCTCAACCATAGATCTAGTCCAAATCAAAAGAAAAAATATATTAAAAATACGTAGTGGCATTGCTGTAATTTAGAGTAAGTAAATAAATAATGGAGGAATGTGAAATTGATTTTTCTTTCATTATTATTATTATTACTATTATTATTATTATTATTATTATTATTATTATAATATTTAGCACCGTACCATTACACTAATTAAGTGTAATTTTGGAATTTTGTGTGTATTATATATGAAGATAATTATGATGGAATATCACGTGTATAATATAAGTGTATTATATAGTAAATGTTTCTTTCTTTTTTACTTGTTTAATTTGTTTTATATGTCACGTACTTTCTCTTTCACCTTTAATTTACTCTTTGCTGACGTTTCTCAACTTTCATTTCTTTCATATGGCTGCTTGTATTAATCATTAACATGCTGCTGTTTGAATAATTCAAGTTAGTGAATCATTTGAGTGCGGAGAAGAAATAATATTTGCAATAATTTCACAATTCATCCATGATACACAACTTTGAAATTATATTATCTCTCTTCACAAATCCTCTCCTTAAACTTTTTCATTCATGGAAAGAAATTTGTGTTATTCCTTGTTCTTGTTTTAAATTATAAATTAGTTTTATGCTGCAAAATTTAGGCTACAATACTTATACACTTTAACTTAGGATGTAAGAACTCATGATTTGAATTTGTAAATTCAAAACTTTCATTTTTTGTGCTTGTTATTTCAGAAGTATTTCTTATTAATATCCAACAATAGTCATCGCATTGTGCATTTGTACTGTGGATATGTGTGTGTGTGTGTGTGAAGTTGTGTGCCATCATCGTATAGTTATAAGTCACATACGTACTAGGTCGTCCAAATGGCTTGACACTACAATTATATAATTATTGTTCTTTGATTATCGACTTGCCACACCATTGTTCTCTCTTGAATACTAGATTGTGTGTGTATTTGGAATACAAGAGTTCTGGGATGACTATTTTACTTAGAAGTATACATGTCATCATTATAGTATATTATTTTATATTATATTTTTTTGTAAGATACACTGTTTGTTAAACAAATATAATGTTCATTATTTCGTAATATATTAAATTAAATAATGAACCTTTAGTATGTATATTAAAATGAACATTTATTAATTGTTTATCTTGTAATGTAAATCATGATCTACCGAATAATTTGTCGCTATTTTATAAATTTATTTATTTATTTATTATAATCCACGATGGGGTTGGATTTCGTTTAATGGGCCGGGTTTGGACAAAAGATGCCATTTGGCAGAAAAAATTACAGGTTGCAACACAAAGAAAAGTAAAAAATAAATAAAATATTTTATTCCATCTCACATGAAAATTCAAGACTTTTAAGGTGGAGGACAAACTAAGAATAAGTGTCCTGTGTCCATAGGGGTGGGAATCGGTTGTTATGCCATGCATCCGAGTCCGGCCACCTTGTAAAGTAGGTTTATGTTTATAATTTTAAAATTCTATGTTTACAATTTTAGAACTCTATATTTACAATTACAAAACTCTCTATTAACAATTTCATAACTCTATATTCAACAGTATAACACAATTTTTAATCTATATAACAAAATTGTGAATATAGAGTTCAAAAATTGCGAATATTGAGTAATGTAATTTTGTATATTAAGATCTAAAATTGTGAACATAAAGTTTTAAAATTGTGAACATGGGCACGAGTCCACCTTGTAAGGTGGAACCAAGGTGAACCTGGGCCATAGCATAATTTGTAGGTGAGAATAGCAAATTTTATTGTGGACCATACATCAAAACGACGTCGTTTTGATTAATGAAAACAACGGTTGAAACGACTCCGTCCCGCGCAACTACAGTTCCCTTTCAACACAACTACAATTCCATTTCAACACAACTTTAGTTCTTTTTCAATAAAACTGCATTTATACACTCAAATATGTGAACTTGTTATTCAGTTTCCTTTTAACACAACTACAGTTTCCTTTATAAACAATCGACGTTGTAAATCACAAAATAATAATAATAATAATAATAATAATAATAATAATAATAATAATAATAAATGATAATAACATACGACGTCGGTTAATTAAATAATCGACATCGTATGTCTTACACGAAAAAATAAAAAAAAAATACAATGTCAATTATGTATTAACAACCGACGTTGTAAGTTATAATAAATAAATAAATAAATAATATACGACATCGGCTATTTATATAACCGACGTCGTATAGTTAGCTTATAACGTCGCCTACAACAACGTCGGTTAAAAACCGGCGTTGTAAGTTTCAAATAACCGACGTTAAAAATGTTTTCTGTACTAGTGACGTGGTGTCATTGTTGTAATTTAGAGTAAGTAAATAAATAATGGATGAATGTGAAATTGATTTTTCATGTAAATCGATCTATTTGAGCACCTTAATAATGCTTCATTATTATTATTATTATTATTATTATTATTATTATTATTATTATATTTATATTTAGCACCGTACCATTACACTAATTAAGTGTAATTTTGGAACTTTGTGTGTTATATATGAAGATAATATCACGTGTATAATATAAGTGTATTATATATTAAATGTTTCTTTCTTTTTTACTTGTTTAATTTGTTTTATATGCATCCTTTAATTTACTCTTTGCTGACGTTTCTCAATTTTCATTTCTTTCATATGGCTGCTTGTATTAATCATTAACATGCTGTTGTTTGAATAATTCAAGTTAGTGAATCATTTGAGTGCGGAGAAGAAATAATATTTGCAAGAATTTCACAATTCATCCATGATACACAACTTTAAAATTATATTATCTCTCTTCACAAATCCTCTCCTTAAACTTTTTCATTCATGAAAAGAAATCTATGTTATTCCTTGTTCTTGTTTTAAACTGCAAAATTTAGGCTACAATACTTATGCACTTTAACTTAGGATGTAAGAACTTATGATTTGAATTTGTAAATTCGCAACTTTCATTTTTTGGGCTTGTTATTTCAGATGTACGTATTTAATTCCAATTAATATCCAAAAATTGTCATCGTATTGTACATTTGTACTGTGGATAGATATGAAGTTGTGTGCCATCATCGCGATATAATTATTGTTCTTCGATTATCATCATTCCAATTTAGTGTTGTCTATGTGCATTTTTCTTGTAGTGTCGTATAGTAATGAGCCACGTACGAACCAGGTCAGTCAATTGGCTTCACCCTACAATTATATAATTATTGTTCTTCGATTATCATCTTGCCACGCTATTTTTCTCTCTTGAATACTAGATGATGTGCGTATCCGAAATATATATAGGAGTTATGGGACGACTATTTTGCTTAGAAGTATACATGCCATCATTATAGGCAAATATTCAATTAAAGTCAAAGTGAATATCCAAAAGAGTTAATACCCAATTTGGTCTCTCCACTATTAGGATTTAACCACTTTGATCCTCGACTTCCAAACTTATTCAATTTCATCCCCAACTATGTAATTTTTATCTAAAAATGGTCCCTCGACTATTATGATTTCACCACGTTGATCCTCGACTGCTAAAGTTGCTCAATTTAGTCTCTAACTATGCAATTTTTACCTAAAATGGTCTCTCGACTATTAGGATTTCACCACTTTAGCCTTCAATTCTCCAAAAATGTCTCTAAATCCACAATAAACTTACATTTTAGGTTAACACTTGCGTAGTTTGGGAACTAAATTGAACAACTTTGGTAGTCAATGACCAAAGTGGTGAAATCCTAATAGTCGATGGACTATTTTAGGTAAAATTGCATAGTTAAAGACTAAGTTGAGCAACTTTGATAGTCGATGACCAAAGTGGTGAAATCCTAATGGTCGAGGGACCATTTTAGGTATAAAAAAAAATTACATAGTTGTAGATGAAATTGAGTAAGTTTGAAAGTCGAGAACCAAAGTGGTGAAATCTTAATAGTCGAAGGACCAAATCGGGTATTAACTCATATCCAAAATTACCTAATTGAGTCACTTATTGACATAATCATTCACTTTCACCACAACTATATTATATTATATTATATTATATTATATTATATTGTATTATATCATATTATATTATATTATATTATATTATATTATAGGCTAAAGTGTCATTTAGCACCATGAACTATATCCCATTATTCATGCCGCACCATGAACTTTCATATCGTATATATCGAGCCACAAACCAAAAAATAAAATTCACCTAGAACTTTTAGAAGGTTTCCCTGTCTTCCTACTGACATGGCGCAGGTTTCCCACTGATGTGGCATTTCTTTTAACCTTATGTTGTCCATGTAAGCATTTACATATTAAAAAAAAAATTTAAAATATTATATTAAAATAACCAGAATTTTCTTCTCTTTATTTTCATAATATATACTTTTTCAATTTTGCAATTCCAATGTTTCAATTTTTTTTTTTGTAGAATTTATATTTTTTTGGATAATTTTTTGTTTAGTATTTTTCAATTTTTCAAATTTATAGAAATGCATTATTTTCATAGTGTATTCTTTTTTTTATTTTAATTTTTAATATGTAAATGCTTACATGGACACATAAGGTTAAAAGAAATGTCACATCAGTGGGAAACCTACACCATGTCAGCAAGAAGACTGGGAAACCTACACCATGTCAGCAAGAAGACAAGGAAACCTGCTAAAAGTTCTAGGTGAATTTTATTTTTTGGTTTTTGACTCGATATTATACGATATGAAAGTTCAGGGTGCGGCATGAATAATGGGATGTAGTTCGTGGTGCTAGATGACACTTTAACCTATATTATATTATAACCTATTTTCTTCATTCGATCTCAACCTAAATGATTATGTTAGAGAAATAGCTAGTGTTTTTTCAAACTTATGCTTTTAGTTTTCTCAACGGTCGAGCAGGGTTGCGCATTCGTTAGCCCGTGAGGCCTTGTCCAAGCCTGACTGTGTGGATTGTTTTTTGGCCCCTTTCGTTTCTATTGATAATGCATGTTTTGGAGCTAGTCTCTAATTAATCTAATTTTCAGTTTGGTTTCAAAAAATGTATTATATTATATTATACTAGTATTTCCACACGTGCGTTGCACTAAATGAATTTGTTATAATATTTTAAGAATATTGGATCGATATACAATTATATAAATTATAACATCAAATATTATATAGTCCAATTGATAAAATTAGTTGGATCGCTTATATTTTCTAATGTTTTCCTTGCTTGAATTAGAGCAAATAATTGTCCAATTACCCGTGCGATGCATGGATAAATTTTTTAATTATATATTTAGATAATAAAATTAAAGATGAAATTATACAAAAAAAAATTCTAATATTGAACGTGCACATTTATTTGATTATAAGATTAGTTTATAAGTATCACTCAATTAATTGAATAATATAAAACTTGTTTGTCTACAGTTATCTTAAAAAGATCAATATGTAATATGACTTATGTAATTATATTATTACTAAAATAAATGTGGAAAAATGAAAAATAATGTAATTGTAATTATTATAAAAATAAATTCAACGACAATGTTTTGCTTAATTACCATAATAATTATTAGTCAATTATTATTAGTCAATTACACTAATATATGTGCAATTATACTTTTATACCTTAAGTGTATTCATTTTCACCATATCGCATTTAGTTTTTTCTTCATCCTCCATATCTGAATGAATTAATTGTAATTATTATAAAATGAAATCAAACAACCCATGTTTAATTGTAAATATACTAATATCTGTATAATTATTAGTTTAATTAACATAATAACTATTAATCAATTATACTAATATCTATGTAATTAATTTCTTAATTACCATAATAATTATTAGATAATTATACTAATATTGTGCAATTATACTTTTATACCTACTAATATTCATGTAATTAATAGCTTAATTAATATAATAGTTATTAAATTTAATATAGTAATAGTTTGGGTGAGAAATTACACAAAAAAAAAAAAAAATTTATTAGTAGTAAGTATAGGTATTGATAGATTTATAATTAAAATAATTACATTTAGAAACTAAAAAAAATTTGCATTTAAATTTTGAATGATTAATATAATGCATAAGTATTTGTATATATGAATGTTTTTAAAAATAAAATTTAAATATTTATGAGCACATATTTTGTTAATTTTATAATTTTATTTTCTTAATTATATTTCTTATTTTAGTAATAATAACTAAGGAAACTACATGTATGAATTAAAAATTTTTAATTATTAAATTAGTATGAATTAATATAGTTTGTAACTATATTAAGCATAAATTATTAAAACTATAAATCATTACTATTATTTTGAGTACAATTCATTCTTTAATATAATTTTAGTTATTTTATCATATTATGAGTATAAATCATTACTATATTATGAATAAAAATCATTACAACTATAAATCATTATCATTATTTTAAGCTTAAATCAATACAAATATTAATCTTTACTGTAATTTATATATAAGATTGAAAATATATACAATTAAATTCAAATAAAATAAAATAATTTCAATTTTAAAATTTTTGAACTAAAATACAAAACAAATAAATTTAAAGATATCTACAATATGAAGATATTAAATTAAATGATTTCAAAAAAAAAAGATATTAAATTAAATACAACACTTCAATTCTATCTAATTAGAATAAATTCCACATTTCAATTTCTTACTTGAAATTTTCATTTTATTTTATTAGAATATAAAATTGCACATACATAAAATATATCAGTAATATGCATAGCCCAAATATATTGTATACATGTCATTTAATATAGATACATATAGAAGATAATCATTACTATTATTTTATTCATCGTACCCTTAATCATCATTCGACTTTGTGGTCATTTAAGATTGCACTGGGTATGATCCGCTCCCTGGCTTCCGTCATCCTCATGAACGAAGTCCCCGAGCATAAGCAGTATATAGTCAAAGCAGTAATTGTCCAAAACCACCGCCGACCCCTTGGTGTTCCCCGGACGATCAAATGCATTCCCAGACTGTCTACACGTCGTTTGAAGAAGCCAGTGTATGTATGAGGATTAATCTTAGAGCTGGGATCCGGTCATATCTGTTGAGATTGTGGCTCAAAATGACTGGACCATTTCTCCGATTTTGACGGCACGTGTACACGTTCTTACCATCCTCAATTCTCCAATATGGGAATGCCATTTTTTTCTCCTTCTTTCATTGTATAAATAGCTTAGTATTTTACTTTGAAAATGCATGCACCATCAATATCAATTCATTTCATCTATTCCTTTAGCCCTTCTCACGTGTACGTATATATATTTACAATTATAATTCTCGTTTGAGAGTTCATATATATATACTTTATACTTTCCCATTTTAGTATTTAATTCATTTGTCTTTATATATTTTCCTTATTTATATTATTCAACTTCTATAATTCTCAATTTTCGATTATTCGCTTCCGCATTATTCCGCTATATTCCTAACAAGTGGTATCAGAGCGGTTTAATTGAGAATTATTTTCAAAGATGTCGTCTGTTACCAAGTTCGATATCGAGACGTTCGACGGAAAAATTAGCTTTTATATCTAGAATGTTTAGATGGAAGCCGTTCTAACCCAGAACGGTTTGAAAAAAGCGCTAGCTGGGAAGTAGAAGAAACCGGCTACAATGACAGATAAAGATTGGGAAGACTTGGATGATAAGGCACATTCAACCATTCAATTGTGCTTGTCTAAATCAGTTCTACGTGAGGTGGTAGGTGAGACGACTGCGTCAGGTTTATGGTCCGGATTCGCGCTACATGGATAAATCTCTGGCAAACACGCTGCGCCTGAAGGAGCGGCTGTACACAATCCGTATGACGGAAGGTACTTCAATTCAGTCTCACTTGAATGAACAGACACCTGGCTCAAATTTTTCCTTCACACTCAGCAAGCTAGATCCCGTCATCTGCTACTCAACAAATACATTGAGGGCCTAGACTAGTAAGCCTTATGTGTAATGGTTTCTGGTAAAATGCATAAACATAAACAGAAAATGCAGAAGCAGCGAAACACGTACCAAGGCAATACGCACTGGGCAGCAGGTGGGCGGTCACCGGTGGAGATCGGTAGTCGTCCTTCAGCCTTCAGTGCAGCAGGTCATGTAAGAGGCGGTCGGCGATAGGTGGTGGAGGCAACCCGTTGGTAGTGGAGGCAGTCCATCGGCGGTGGCGGTGGAAGCAATCCGTGGGTGGTGTTCGAGAACCGCAATGGAAGCCGCCTGAGCGCAACAGGAGGAGAAGATTTTTGATTTAGGGTTAAACATCTTCAGCGCTTAATATGTTATAAGTCCCTTCCAAAAAAAAAAAAAAGAAATGTTATGTCTAGCGACGGATACATAACTCCGTCGTTAGACTTAACTAATGCTAGAACCGCAATTTAATCCTAGCGACGGATTTCTAAGTCCGTCGCTAGATTTTTTATTTTTTTATTTCTAAGTCATTAAAAAAATTGTTCGTAAATATAGCGACGGAATATAAACCCGTCGCTAGATTTTTCTTCAAAATATTATTGTATAAATGTAGCGACGGAATTGAGGATCCGTCGCTATGGCGCTAAAATATAAAGACAAACATATTGTGATTGAAAATATAGCGACGGATTAATATATCCGTCGCTAATCTGTAGCAATTAAAATCCCCGCAAAAATTCTGTCGCAAATCCGTCGCAAATTTGTCTCTATTTTTTGCGCAAAAATTCACCGCTAAAATTAGCTACGTATTTAACGACGGAAAAAGTTTGTCGTATTATCCGTCACTAGATGTTCATTTAACAAAAAAATGAAAATCTGTCACTAAGTTGTCGCTAGTCCGTCGTAAAATTAGTAACGGAAATGGTCCGTCGCTAAATCCGTCATTATTTTCGCATTTTTTTGTAGTGAGTACCCTTCAGACTTCTCCGACTCTAGATTTTATCAATGACTCATATTAAACCGCACATCCGCACCTGAACAAATTCCTGCACCAGAACCACTCCCTATATATATACAGTGGCGGAGCCATGAAATTTTTCTAGTGGGGGCGAAACATAAAAGGTGTAGTTTAAAAAATGAAACACTTAAAGGAATATAGTAATAAATATTGTTGGATATATGCGAAAAATAAAACACATCAAAATTTTATAAAAATATT
>CM008343.1:36904345-36918243 GCA_002525835.2 Ipomoea batatas
TTTTTTTTTTTTTTTTTTTTTTTTTTTTTTTTTTTTTTTTTTTTTTTTTTTTTTTTTTTTTTTTTCTTTCTCAAATTTGGTGTTTTAGAATTCATCATATCGCTAATTGAAGAAAAAGATAGAATTCTGGCATGGTACTAAAGCTCCTTTACAGTTTACACAGCTTCTCCACCACTCAAAAATACATTGGCCACCACTGAAGAAGCCTCTTCACCATCTCTAACACCTATTTTCTGAAATTGCTTACAGTTAAAGATATACAGCTTTTCACAGGACCTATAAACCCTATGCAGACCTCAGAATTCTTGTCAAAAAAAAAAAACATCATATGAGGCCACACACATCAACCAACAACCTAAAACTGGTTTCAAGCGTGTATTCTACACTTTCCATGTTTATCCTGCTGCATCCTTGGGACTTAAAATTCCATGGACATTAACAACTTCTGTTCGCTCGATACATGTGATGAAGCAGCCTTGACAACCTCAAAACCAACCTTCCTGTATAGATCAAGGGCAATTTTGTTCTTTTCATTTACATGAACAAATAGCTTCTTCATACCTTCTGACATAGCAACATCAGCAGCCAAGTACAACATGTTTGAAGCAATACCCTGCCGTCGAGCATACTTGGCGACAGAAACATTTGCAATATAAGCATATCTATGTACATCAAAGGGTGCAAAGATTTATTCTCTCCAATCAATTAATTTAGAATTGTGTGGCATAATTATTGTGCCAACAGTGTCCAACAAGGGTAGGTGTTTTTTACTGATCGTTTTTGTATTGTTTCTACATTCCAGTGTATCCTTTGACACCTCGATCTCTATGTCATGGACAATAGCAGACACAATCTCCAACTATAATTTCATTATCATTTTTAGGTAAATTAATTTTGTTCAATATCAATATTAACTATGAGAGTGACAATATAATGGTGCATTATATATATATATTTTTTGAAAACACTTTTACCCGTGTTGCATACTTGGAAGAAACTTGTACATATAATTAACATCATCCATTATGAACCTCAATAGTTTGACATAGGCAATTGAAAGTGTTGAATATAGAGCCTTTCTGCAGAAGGAATACAACAACGGTGGTGTTCAAGTCCGTCATCTTGAAATCAAAATCACAGACTTTGCGCTCAAATTAAAGCTGAAGATGGCATTGATGAGATACAACTAAGAAGCTTTCTTCTCGCCCAAGACGAAGAGTGTCAAGACAAAGCTCGTGGGGATCGGAACTCCATCCAAGCTTGCGAATTGAAAAGCAGCAGAAGATTATCAACAACAGAAGCATTGATCCTGAAGCGGCCAGAGGTGCTCATCCATCAATTCGTTTCTACCATTCTCGGAAGTCTTGCGAGAGCTCCTCGTTGCTAATGTCACTATCACTAAAAAAAAAAAAAGAAAAGGACAAGTACTTAATATGAAGGCGATGACAATTATTTTAGACTAGCATTTTAATAAAGTTGCAAATAATTATTTTAATAACAATTATAATCAATTTTTTTATATTATCTTATATTCATATACTTTGAATTATGGATTTAAATAAATAAATCCAACATTCATCCTATAGTAAGTTATTTAAAAATAAACATTTAACATTATCTCATTCACACAATGAGCGTGAAAAATTAGTATACTAATATATACGGGAAGAAAATATAACAGGTAGTTAATTAAATTAAATTAATTAAATTACCAGCTATTGGAGACCGCCAATCCGCCATAATAGCCTGACCTTTATAAAATGTGAGTTGCTTATGAGTGGTCTGCATTCAATAACAGAGAAAACAAAAAGAAAAAAAAAAGTGTGTGAGATTGATCTAACTAATTAATGGTTAATCATAACATGATATTATAATTAAAAGTTTAGCCAAGTGTAGAAGAAAGTGCAGACCTGAGGATTACGGTTAAGAACTTTTAGTTCATTATTCCCATAATCGAGGTGCTCTTGTTGGATATTCTTGGCACAACTCAAAAGGGCTTGACCACACCATTCTAAATCAATTGATTTGAGAGTGGTCACATTGGAAAAAACAGTTGGGATCCCTTCTAAGTTCTCACAATGCTTCAAGACCAAGTGCTCAAGGATAGGAAACTCATCATCAAAAGCATTCCAAATCTTTAGATCTGTATTTTCAAGCAACAAAAACTTTAATCTTTGGAATCCCCCTTCAGTTGCTTCCCACTCAGGCCCATAAAAAGCATCCATTTTTAGTTTCAGCACCTCTAGTCCAGGCAACAAGGCAATTGCTGCTATATTATCCTTCCATGGCAAATAAGTCTTGCTTAATTTCAGCTTCCTAAGGTTACAGGGGAATGCATTTATACCCGGAAGAGATATACACTTAGGAATGGCATACTCAGCTTCAATAGTTAAAGCCTCAAGTTGACTCAAATGACATAGATTTTCCAAGCTGCTAGCACCATTGCACGACACACCATTGTCAGTAATCAATCTACCTTCATAAAAAATCCCCAGTGTTTTTATGTTGGGAATCTTAGAAATAACTTCCTTTGTGCAATGAAATATGCTCAACCAATACAAACTTTGCAACTTCTCTTTCACTATGCTTGGAGGCTCTACTCTAAAGCAATTTCTAAACTCGAGATGCCTTAGTTGTGGTAACCCCCAAATTGTGGAAGGCAAAAGGGTATAATTCGGTCTCCATCCAGCTGCGCTATGCCAAACAACAAGCGTATGCAGTTTTTGATTCTTAGACAGTACACTGTCAAGACCCTCGGAGCCCAAAGACCTATTGGACATAAAAGCTAGGTATTCAAGAAGAACTAGACTGGAAAGATTTTGGAAAGACAAATACACTCCCTTGTTGTATAAAGGAGAAGTCAAATCCAAAACTCTTAACAAGCTGAATCTTACAAGCTTTGGATCATTCACCATTGGGATCTCATCATTATGCAAACACAAAACAGAACGGGCTTTATTGACGCTTCTGTTGCACAAATCAAAATTCTTAGGCTTTGATGATCTGAAACTTAGCCAACGACAAGCACCACTGCAGGCTTCTTTGGAGCTGCTGTTGCACATATCAAAACCATCGTCTTCAACATACAAAAGTTCTTCGTTTCTTGCTTGTCTCACACAAAGTACACGCAGGAGATGATGCATCCTACATGTCTTGATTTGGCCATCACATTTAAGCTTATCAATTTGGACTAGGCTTCTACTAATAAGGTCTTGTAAATACCCAACACCCACTTCCAATTCCTTATCCTTCACTGACTTCTTCACAAACCCCTCGGCAATCCATAACCTAACAAGCTTTTTAACAGGAATTTCACTATGGCCTGAGAAAACTCCTAAATATAAAAAGCAAGCTTTCAAATGCTGAGGTAAATGGTTGTAACTTACAATAAGAATTCTTGAACATTGTTCACCAATGTCTGTACTAGCAAGATAGCTCATTTCTTCCTCAATATTTTCCCATTCTTCAACTTTGCTGAGTCGGGATAAAAGTCCAGCAGCTACAACAATTGCCAGGGGAAGCCCCCCACACTTGTCAACAATATTCCTTCCAATTGTCTCCAATTTAGAGTGCAAGGGGTGTTTCATGAAAATGTGACTGCAAAATAGATCCCAACTTTCATTAGAATCAAGAAAATGCAAGTTATGAATATTCCTGGCACCTGATGTAGTGTAGCGTGCAATCTCTTTTAGCCGAGAGGTCACCAATACTGCACTTCCATGACTTTTAGGAAAACATCTGGTGAGATGATCCCAAACACCGGTTTCCCATACGTCATCCACCACAATCAGATACCTCTTACCCATCAAACGTTGTCGTAGTTTGTGTGCTAGATCATCTGTGCTTCCATCAGTATTCATTCCTCTCTCAATAGACTAAAGAAGGCTGCAGAGAATGTGTCTCAAGTTAACTTCTTGAGAGACAGTAGTCCATGCACGAAGGTGAAAGTGGGATATCACTAATGGATCTTCGTAAACTCTTTTGGCTAAAGTAGTTTTACCTATCCCGCCCATCCCAAGAATCGAAATGACTTTCCATGGGTGACCAATGAGCTGATCCATTATTGTATTTAATTCACTTGTACGCCCAACCATTCTGTCCTCAATCTTTGAGAACCGCTGTGAAGATCCGCTCTTGTGGTCTGAACCAACAATATCTAACGGAAGGGTATGTACCTGTAGAGGAAGAGTTGTAAATTATGAAATATTGGATGCTAATACAGTAATAAGCAAAGACTGTCGTGATACCTTTGGCAAATTTTGGATGAAGTTTTGAGTTTTTTCAGATACTTGTCGTAGGTTCTGAAAGAGTATCATCTCTGCATCTTCACCTACTTGTTGTAAGTTCTGAAAGAGTGTCATCTCTTTATCTGCCGCCTCCATATATATGTTTGCCAGATTTGATTCAACTTCATCTTCTGCTAAAAAGGCGAAGTCTCTGATTTTGGCTTCCAAATCTTTGATTGCAGCTTCATCTATCCCTGCTTTCTTCACTAATTCCTCCAGAAAGGCAAGCAAGAAACAAAGATTGTGGTAGACAGAAGTAACCATATGTGCTGTATCTTCATCAAGAATCACAGGTGGTCTGGGTTGTAAGAACTCAAAGTGGATTGTATTCATCAGAGAAGTTAGAGGAACACAAGCCATTTTTGTCTCTCTCTCTCTGTATTTGCTTCAGACGGAGTACAATGTTATATTTTCCTTATCACGACGCCAAATGCATGTGTCAGCACGAGCTTAAATAGGGCAAGGTCTAATTTAAGGGCGTGTTTGAAAAGCACGAAAATGGACTTTTGAAAAATGTTTTATGAAAAATGGTTTTATTTTCAGTGTTTGGTTGCATTCTGGAAAAATGTCTTTGTGTGTTTAGTTCATTTTTCGAAAAATGAGTAGAAATATATAATTATATATTTTTATTATTTTATTTAAAATATAAAATATATAAACTAATAATATTTATTATAAATAAAATTTTAGAAAAAAATGAGTTAAAGATTGACATCAATCGTTATATCGTGGATCAGGGTCCACAGTGCACTTTGTACCTTGATCCAATACATAGAATTCATAGTTATAATACACATACACATAAACAAATATAATGAACATGAATTTTGTGTATTATGAACATGAATTCTGTGTATTATGCTAAGTGTTTAATTCATGTTCATTATACGATGTTTATGTGTATGTATTATGAACATGAATTCTAAATATTATGTGAAGTGTTTAATTCATGTTCATTATATATCATATTTATGTGTATGTGTATTATGAACATTAATTCTGTGTATTATAGAGTCAAATTCTGTGTATTGGACCAGGGTCCACGATATAAATTGCACATTCAGTCTGTTCCACTAATTTGCTCTATATATAGTCAGACGTTATATCATGGACCATGGAGCTTTGTAGATCATGGTCCAAAAACGGCATCGTTTCTTTAAGTAAAGAAAAGAAACAACTGTCGTCACATCTTAACATAGCTCCGTAAATAAAACTACAGTTTATTTCAAATGATACTGCATCACATGTGTTTTTATATTATCAAATGAAACTCTGTAGTTATATTGAAATGAAACTATAGTTGTATTGAAAGGAAACTGTAATGTATAAAAAATGAAACTAAATAATAATTTTACATATTTGAGTGTATATTGTCCAATGAAACTGTAGTTATATCGAAATGATACTGTAGTTGTATTGTAATGAAACTATTGTGTATATAAAATGAAACTAAATAACAGTTTCACATATTTGAGTATATAATGTTGAATGAAACTATAGTTATACCGAAATGAAACTGTAGTTGTGTTGAAAGGAAACTGCAGTGTATATAAAACGAAACTAAATAACAGTTTCACATATTTGAGTGTATATTATTCAATGAAACTGTAGTTATATCAAAATGATACTGTAGTTGTGTTGTAATGAAACTATAGTATATATAAAATGAAATTGAATAACAGTTTCACATATTTGGGTGTATAATATCGAATGAAACTGTAGTATCGAAATAAAACTGTAGTTATATTGAAAGGAATTGCAGTGTATATACAATGAAATTGAATATGTTATACACACGTAATTACTTTTTACGGAATGACGCGGAACTAGTGCAATTTCTTTTCATTAAAAGAAACGACACCGTTTTGATGCCTAGACTACCATATTTTGTGGACCACACGGTCCACAGTAAAATTTGCGATATATAGTGTCCTGATGTAGTAAATCAAAAATTATATTTCAATTTTAATTTTTAACTTTTTTTATACTTAGCATAGGGTTTAGGTTGCTCTTTAGCTTTCTCAACTGTTATTTATGACTTTAGCATTCTTCATTTTTCAAGTCAAATTTGTTCCTCTTCACAGTGTCACAATTACAAGTACCAAACACTGCATTGAAGATTAATAAAGAATTGGAAATGAATGAAGATTTTTTTATTTTTTTAAATTTTAAATTTATGATTTAATTTCTATTTTAAAACAAGATTTTTAAATGGAATGCTTGAAAAATTGTGACTTTGATTGTTGAATGCTTGAAATCTTATGTTATAATTTATTTTGTTTCTTAAACCTATCTGTGTCTAATTCGCCTTTAATGGATTGAATTAGATTGGATTTTTACCCCTAGCGGGTCCAATCATTATTGTGTGGTCAACACGGCTGTGTGGATCACAGTCTAAAAACACATAAAATATATTATTTTGACTCATTAAATATACTATCTTAACTCAAAAATTTCATTATTTAAACACAAAGTACATTATTCTAATTCATAAAATACATTCTTATCACAGAAAAATTATTATTCTAACACATATAAAGTACATTATTCTAACTCATAAAATACATTATCTTAGTCCAAGATGTTCATTATTCTAAACGCGTGCAAAGAAAGCAAGGAATTTTCTTTTTTTACATCAATATATGACACTGTTTTGTACCGTGGTTCAGACAATAATTTGCCGCTCCAAACTAGGTATATAATTAAATATGCTTATGATTAAAAACTTGTCCTACTTATTTGACAAATCAAACAACCCATCAACTTCAAACTTACATTTATATTACCATCAATACGACTAAATTATTTTTCTTCATTCCTAAATTTTAGGTTTCCTAGTCTTGGTCGTCATTGTGCATTATATGAATTTAAATATGATAGATTCGATGTTATAATATTTGTAATTTTTGGTTTCCTAGTCTTAGTCGTCATTGTGCATTATATTATATGAATTTAAATATGATAGATTCGATGTTAGAATATTTGTAATTTTTGGTTTCCTAGTCTTGGTCGTCATTGTGAATTATATGAATTTAGATATGATAGATTTGATGTTACAATATTTGGTTTTTTTTTTTTTAGTTAATTTCATTTTTGATCCTAGATTTATAGGTGGTAATCCACTTTTAATCCTTTTTTTTCTCAAAATATCCACTTTTGATCCTAGTATTATTGTGGCATGACCATTTTTTGTCCTTCATCAACAAAACAGTTGAAATTTCGCCAAATACAAGAACATTTCAGTCTTTAGTTTTGATTTTTTTCAAAAAAATAAACATAAAAAATATAGCGAGTCAAACTATTTTGTATAAAAAAAAATCAAAATGTCATTGTATTTAACAACATTTTAATGGTTTTCTTGACGAAGGACAAAAAATGGTTATACCACAATAATATTAGGACCAAATACGGATGTTTTGATAAAAAAAAAAAGACTAAAAATGGACTGTTACCCATAAATCTAGGACAAAAAATGGAATTAACTCTTTTTTTTAATACTCTTGATTCTTTATAAAATAGTATTTGTCATATACTTTCTTAAATATTTTCAGTTCAAAGAATCAAAACCTCACCACCTATGTTCAAATCTATGACCACTCATTTGTAATGGTAACCATCACACTACTGGAGTCAAAGTGCTAAACAATTCTGGCTATCCATCAGGATCTAAACACGAAATTCTTTCAAAACTATGTCTCAAAGAGACGAAGAAAAAGCAATATTTCTAGTCTCAAGATTAATTCTGGCAGTTGGGTCACAGGCACTGGTTTAGATAATATGATCGTGGACTATTTTAATAATATATTCCGATCAAATGGATCCTTAGTAGAGGGCAGTTTGATGAGATGAGCAGGAAAGTAACTGAAGAGACAGATTGGCACTAATGCAAAAATTTACAACAACAGATGTTAGAGGGAGTATTTAACATGGCAGCGGAGAAATCTCCAGGTCTGGACGGTTTCAACCCGGGATTCTATAAACAATAATTATGGGCTGACATAGGGGAAGACGTCTGTTCTTTCATTCTTCACACTATATTAACACCACCAACTTGCCTATGGGTCTTAATGATGCGATGCCACCATTACTTTGGCAGAAATGCTAGCTTCCAGAATGAAAAAGTTACTGGGGAAGATCATCTTGATCTCAACATCTGGTGTAAGTGTAGGGGTGATGGTGAAAATGGGTGTAAATGTCGAACCACGAAGATTGGGGTGGTTTATGGCACGTAGAAAGTCGTAACAACTCTAGGCACTGCTGGTTTGAAAAATTAACTAAAGTATTTTTTGGTGTTTTTGAATTAAAGGGAAAACAAGATTAAATTTAGTATTAAATTCAATTGAGAAAGATGAGTTAAATTAAGTATATTGCTCTATTGATGCATTTGACACTTTAGATTGGGGGAGAACATTAACCCTATGTTCTTGAGGCAAGCACAAAGGAATCCAAGTTTTCACTAGGATTAGAACAAAGGTTGCCCCATTTTCATGGTGTATCAACCTAAATTCTTTAAAACAAAAACTTTGTAAGTCCCAATCAACCCCTATTTCCATAGAAGGGAAATTGGGTTTGAGATTGGGAAGACTCAAATCTTCTATTCAATTCTCATTGTAATGGAAGATTTTTCAAAGACAAACAACGATCACTGCGCAATAATCATTGAAAGATAGAATAACCATCCAATTCAAACTCAAGAATCCTAAATGGGTGTTCATCCCATTTATGCAATAATCACATAAATAGCATCAATAGAAGCAATAAACACCAAATTTAACCCAATAAAATGACTACTCACTCATATTTAAAGTAAACATAGCAATATCAAACATAGAAATCATAAAAGAGCAATAAGAGTAAATAAGAGGTGAAGAAGGGGAAAAGAGAGTTTTACTATTAATGGTGAAGAAGAGTGTTGAAATCCACTCCAAATCCTTGAAATAAATGCTTCCAAATGTTTTTCAAGTGTAGATCTATGCTAATCTAGGCTAATAAATGTTAAGAAAATGAAGAAAAGTCGTTCTAAGCTAGTTAGGGTTCGAACTTTTTCACAAAATGCAGAAAAACAGCTTTTATACTGTGTAGGGACCGCGACATCCGGCCTAGCATCCGATCGTTTGCTAGGCCGGATGGCTGGGCGAAATCTGTGGTGGGGCATGCGGTTGGATATCCGGCCGTATGCTAGGCCGCATGTGTTCAATTTTCCAACTTTATATGGGGTGGGGGTGGGGTGAGTGGGGGCACACCTGCCCCCACTGCCCCCACAGTGGCTCCGTCAGTGAGTGCATTATTAATCATGTTTTTAACAATATATTTAAATCAGTTTCTAAGAACATTGTATGGGTCAATTCATGTTGTCCTTAATTTTGTTCAGTTTTTGTACACTAATAAATGTATATATTGTACTTTTTTTTTTAATCAAAAGATGAGGAGTAACCCATAGAAAAGTAAAAGAAAATTTACAAATTGTCGTCAGCCCCACTAACGGGGATTCTTCGATAAAATCTTGCACCAATTCGATCTTCGTCAAGCATACTCGTCAGATCAATAAGAACTTCACTCAGCTCATTATAGTTTAAATGTTGTACACTTAATTTTTAGAAAAAAATGATCATGTTTGACAATCAGTGGTTAGCAGGTAGTGGATTGTGTTAGTAGTAGTAGTAATAATAATATAATACTATTAAAAATGTTGAATAGTCAAAACATTTTAAAATAAAGGCCAAATAGGCCACCAATGTAATGAGAGGAAGAAGACTTGGTGCTGCCAGTCGCAACCTGTGGATCAAATGCGCCAATGAGAAGGAGAAGACTTGGTGCTGCCCTTTTGCAGGCTCTCAAATGTGAATGACCACAATCATCTATGTCCTAGCTTCTGGCTCTTGAACACATCTTTTTTACAAGGAATGAGTCGTAAGATCAAAATCTCATTTTGATTGAATTCATATGGTTTAACACTGAATATTGAACACAGTTTTTGGAACTTTCTTAATTAATTAATGTTGAATTTGAATTGGACAACACATGTAGATATGATTACCATATTTTTTGAAAATTTATTATATCTTACAATAAGGTCAACATAATATGTAATTAAGGTAGTAGTAAGTTGAACATAGCAGCAAAGTGATAATAATAGGGCCATCTAATTGCACACCACATACCCCCTTTAATCCACAATTATACCAATGCTGTTGGAATTAGCAGAATTGGGCAAGCATGCTATGGATTCAGATGATTCTGGCATGGAACTCTGTTCTTGATCCACTTCCATAATTGGCTCTGAAAGGAAAGTATCAGTTGGCATTTGCAGCAGCTCAACGTCTCCTTCAAGCATTTCAACCACCCTACTCATTGAAGGCCTCGGAATTGGACTGGTTTGGATGCACCAAAGCCCAACTATGGTCATCTTCTTTGTAATTCTCTTCTCGTCCTCATCTAATTCTCCCATCTCAATTGCCTTGCCCTTGTTGATATCATTGTAAATCCAAGACGGGAAGTATTGACTCGACTCATCTTGCTTGGTAACTGGGATTTTCTTTAGGCCTAACATTTCCATCAGTAGCATTTCGAAGCTATAAACATCAGCCTTGTGTGAAATGGCGTCAATGCTTCTGTTGATCAACTCCGGGGCCACATACCCAATTGTTCCACGGGCTGCAGTAAGAGTTACAATGCTTTTATCGGTAGGAAATAATTTCGCGAGACCAAAATCAGAGATTTTTGGAATGAAATTCTCATCTAGAAGTATATTGTGCGGTTTGATGTCAAAATGTAGAATTTGAATGTCACAGCCTCGGTGCAAGTAATCAATCCCACGAGCTACTCTTACTGCAGTTTCAAACTTCCTTTGCCAATTCAACAAACTTGCATCAGCTCCTTGATTAATGTATTTGTCAAGGGATCCATTAGACATAAAATCGTAAACAAGAGCACGCTTAGAATTCTCTGTACAATATCCAACAAGTCGAGCAATGTTGACATGATGAACCCTTCCCATTGAAGCAACTTCATTGATGAAATCTTGGCCGTTAGAGTTGGGCTTGCTTATTATCTTCACTGCAACATTGCGGCCACTTCGAAGTTTGCCTTTGTAAACAGAACCGGAGCCCCCTTCTCCGAGCTTCTCCTTGAAGGCTTTGGTCATATTCTTGATGTGTTTGTAGGAGTATCTGATGGGCCACAGATTGTTGTCGGCACTAAGGAAATTTTCGATTGCATTGAACACTGATAGATGCCTTCTGCGGAATTTGATAATTAGAAACCCAACTGCACATGGAACTCCAATTATAATCTTTAGTGCAGAGAATATAGCCGCAAGTTGGGCGACAGCTGCAAAAATGTTAGAAATGCCATTAACGAAATTATAGTAAAAAGAGTGTTGGTGTACTGTTATATTTACAGAGCAGTTCGTAAACTCTTGACAAGAGATTGAGTTCTTACCCACCGTAAGATAATACAATATTTTCCCTAATATATCACCTACATACAACAGTATTGTGATGGGAAAGAAGTTAGAGATATGAAGTGCAAAAACTACTAGAATGAAACTAATTAATGAAATAATCAGGGCAGAACAACATAATAATAAATTAAATTATATGATGATCTGATGTTTCCTGCTGCATCCAATGAATTCAAGATAAGTCACTTTTCATTCTTACCATAGAAGAAGGATCCGTCGCATCTAATCTCATTTTTAAAGTCAAGGTAACACCGTCTACTCCCGCAATGCTGTTGACAAATAGCCGGGAACCAGGATAGCTCAAATCCATACATCAAAGCATCATGGATTTCCAAAAGACTTGTTGCATTAATCTCAGACATATTTTCTTGAATTCGCCACGAAGTCATTGTTATCAGCTCAACCTGGCATGAAATTCTTAAATCCGATGCATTAAGAGGGCCTACCTTAGCATAAGCGTAGCCTCCACTGGTTTTATTTGAACAGTCTTTAGTTGTTTCTACAAAAGCAGAAGAAGTAGAAGAGTTCACTGGGAAAGGACAGCTGAAGAAAATAATTGGCAGAGTAATTAAAGGCCGCACGTCTTCCCATCTAAACAATGCTCGGGAGATGGCATATGGATTAAGGTATCCAGAAAAATTGTACCCAGCTAAAGCATATGTTGGAAAGGAGCAGATGTTGTTTTGTTGTACACCAGGATCAACTACACGAACAGTGTAGTTGTCGTAATTGATAGATTGGACATAGTATTTCTGGGACTTTAAAGTTAACACTGTTCGATTTTGTTCACAGGTTAACTGGTAATCGGGATTGCCACAATTTTCAGGATCTGTATTTAGGCTAAAAGGGGAGCTAATATTGCGGATGCTCCCCAGGAAGAAGGGTTGCAGTAGTGGGTGCATACGACGGAGGAGACGACAAGTATACATATGAGGAATGGTACGAGAAATAGGTATTTTGATCTGAAGGCAAGCATTTTAATTTGTTGAGGGGATCGGATCGGAGCTTCGATCGGTTTAGGAAAGGAAGACGAACGAATTGAAGGGCCAGCTTAGTTGTTTTCCCGGGCCACATAATTCTTAAGATATATGCATGCTGATGGATTTAATTAACCCGGGGGTCCGGACTAACAAACCCGTTAAATGAATGATAATATGAGCTGATAGGAAATAATAGGTAAAATGAATGTGACAAGGTCGCGGGGACCAAATATTGTATTAGATTGTAGTTGCTAAGCTATTACAAGTGTAGTTTAGGACAAAGAATATAGAACATGTCTTAATGAGACAATAATACGCCTACTTATACCCTCCAAAACCCCTAACCGCCCCCCCTAAGATGGGGGAACGGTTATAGATCCGCTTTGACCGCGCCCGCCCCATGACCGGGCCCGTGGCCGAGCCCTCTCAGCCGAGGCCTCCTAGCCGAGGCCCTGGGCCGAGGCCTCTAGTCGAGACCTCCTAGCCGAGGCCCCGGGCCGAAGCCTCCTAGCCGAGGCCCCAGGCCGAAGCCTCCTAGCCGAGGCCCCGGGCCGAGAGGCTAAATGAAATAGCCCGGGCCCGGGTCAAGCACGGGGCTCAACCCCGGGTCCCGGACCTTCTCGTGACCCTTGTCTTGCTCCCTCCGGTCGACTTGGTCTGTTCCTAATATATCCATCATTAGTCCCCCACTCTCCGAGCTGCGAGAAGTCGTAAGCGAAGGAGAGTAGACACTCCGACCCGTCCTCGTACGTCCTCATGTATTTACAACCAGTCGCGCACAACACCATACAGCCGAGCAGGCGTCCCAAGTGAGTCCCCGAGTGCGCATTCCTCTTCCCAAGACCCATCTCCATCATCTTTTCCCTTTCCCAACACTCCTTCCAATTTTTTGAAAATGTGGTCAACCCCTTTTCCCCCCCTTTTTCCCCCCTTTCTTCCATTCCCCACCTATCTACTCTCCCCTCAACCCCCTATTTCGGCCACCACCACCACTTCTACCCCTAGATTTCTTCTCAAGCTCTTAGCTCGGACCCGTTTCGCCTACCTCGGAGAATACTCACCTACTGGAGAGCATGGCGACCTTGGGTGATGAGATCGCGGCCTACCATGCCTCTACTACTACTCCAGACTTGAATGCATAGGCGTAGGCTTGTTTAGCTTATTTCCTTC
>CM008343.1:36924219-36936561 GCA_002525835.2 Ipomoea batatas
AAAACAACCGTTACCGGAATCTCACATAAGCCTTCTAGTGGGAGTGGAAAGTGAGTATCGTCCTCAAGGAGTGACTAAAGAGGATTTGGGTAGAGAAGGGTTAAACACAAGTGCATTGAGTGTTTGAGAACTAATCCAAAGAGAATAGGTGATTGCGTAAAGTAATAAGTATCAAAGAAAGCAATTGATTGAGTAAAAGACAATGATAAAAGGGAGGACTTGGACCAAACAACCTTGCATAGATGCTCATGAGTGTTCTAAATTAAAATTCTAAGCCAAGCAATGCTCAATAATGAAATTGAGGAAATGGTATAACTGTCAACGCAACTCTCATGGATACAAGTTTATATCGGGTACAAGTTTGATCGAGATATCGGATATCAAAATTTCACATATATTACTATATTAGAATTCAAAGTAAAAATTATATACAATATACATGTAATTCAAATGAATATATCCAAAAATATGTTAAATATTAGCTCAAAAAATATTAATATTATCTAAACTAAATTTTATGTGAACTTAATAGGTTATTGGTTCGGATATATTTTTTAGTTATTTATATATAGATATAAATTTGATTCGGGTATCAAATGTAAAATTTATACATATTTGGACTTAAAAGTAAAAATTATATTTATTCTATTTAAACCAAATATATTTTAAAATATTTTAAATATAAGGTCTAAAAATCAATCGAAATTAAACTTATGTTAATTTTATAACGTTAATTTAAAAAAAATTGAAAAAAAATAAGTGTTAGTAAACAAGTTTTCTAAACAGAAAACGGAAGCTGAAAACACTTTTTTTTTCTTTTCATAACTACTTTCTCAACCTACTGAATCACAAAGTGTACCCCTTCCATTGAGACTCGAATCTACAACCTCCCGTATGGAAGAGCAACTTGGTGCCACTTGACCGCAAGTTCCTTGACTTATGTGGTTATGGCTATTTATTGTAGTTATGGATTTCTTGAAATTTTGCCATAATTCGATAATTTTTTTTTAAAAATTATGGTGTGTGATTTTGAATCACAATTTTGGAAAATGCATATGTTTATAGCAATTGGATATTGTTTCCTTTTCAATCTTGCCATAAAGATTTAGATTATGATGTTAAGAATTATATTTTGAGATTTTTATTGAATTTGCTTATGCAAAACTTTTATGGTAAAAAAGATATACTTTTGGACATTTAATAATAATAATTATTATTACTTTTTTTTCGATTACCATTGATGAAATTGATTCTTCCGTTATTACTGTTACATAATAATTACTATTATCATAGTTATAACGATTATCGATTTTAAATTAAAGAATCAATATGTCGTTGCGTTACTATCATAATTGTTTTGAACTTTGATGCTCATGTTGGTGGAGTATGAATGTTTGGTTTCATTATTTTAATTTGAGATTGTGTTTATGCATATAATCAAATTAAGTGCATAATATTATCCAATAATATAAATATCTAAATTTTAAATAAATAAATAATTTTAATATAAATTATTAATATTGAACATCTATTTTTGCGCATCGCGCATAAAAAATACTAGTTGAACAAATAAGCATAGTTTAGAATCAACATAAATATTTTTTGTCAGACCACGAGGTGTACTTGTTAGGAACAAGTTGTTTAAAATAGTTTTGATGATACCAAATGTATTAGAAAACTCCTAAGTCTCGCTGAATAGACTTAAAATTGTAAGTTCGCTAAGTAAACTAAGAGCACGAATATAACCGAGCAAATGAAGTTAATCCGGAAAATATTTAGGCTCAAAGTAAACTTAGGTGAACATTTAGAAGTTTCGTGTTGTAAATTTTAATGTAAATCGATCAGAAGACATTGAAAATTAATTGGTCCAATTACTTAATTAAAAGTAATTGGGAGTTGGATTGTTGGGTCGAAGATGATGGAATTAAGTTGCAATTGGACTAGATCGTTTGCATGAGTTGGGCCGCTTGAAATTGACGGGCTTTGACTTAATTTGGCCCATCAAGAATATATGTGAGTTATATAATTTTGAGGGAGTTGTGGATATTATAAATTGGTTCAAAATTATAAAATCAAAGAATATATGTAGGTTATATAATTTTGAGAAAGTTGTGGACATTATAAATTGGTTCAAAATTATAAAATCATGAACCTGGACATGATGATGTTCAGGTACATTCCTTGTATTTAATTCAAAATATTAAATTAAATCCAAAGGATGTGGTTTGTTAGATTTTCCCTACACATTAACCACTATAAATAGTGGCTTCACTTTGAAGATTAACAACGCATTGAAGATTAGAAGACTTTGAAGTTCTGAAGATTTGCATCTCACCGGGAGGACACGCCTGCAATTTTTTTGCACCGAGGGAGCACGCCTGCAATTTATGTGCACCTGATGTGTAGCAAAAATGAGTGATGGTGAGTGTACATGTGTGAAATATCGTTCCGCTGAGGATTGGGGCAATATGCAATCACAAAACTAGGATTAGGGCAATATGCAATCACAAAACTAGGCACAAGTACAAGGAAATCAACAAGAAGCTAAGCAAACGACAACAAGGTAGAACAAACACATATAAACAATATATAAATACAAAATAAAGAAATAGGACTCAAGTTAGGGACATTACCATCTAGATGCTTTAACACTTAAGTTTGGGGGAAGAACAATTTACCTAGGTTCTAGAGGCTAGCACTAATAAATCCAAGTTTCCACAAAGATTAGAACAAAGGTTGCCCCATTCCCATTGTGCATCAACCCAAGTTCTTGGAGAACAAAAGCTATTTAAGCCCCAATCTACCCCTATTTCCATAGAAGGGAAATTGAGTTCGAGATTGGGAAGACTCAAGTCTTCCATCCAAATCCCATTGAGATGAGAGACTTTCCAAACACAAACAACAATTGCTACGCATCAACTATTGCAAGATAGATTAAAAACCCAACTCAAACACATAAACCCTAGGTTGGGGTTCCTCCTATTTTTTCACAATAATCACAACTTAAGTATCAAAATAGATAATACAACCCTAAGTCAAGCCCATAAACTAACTACTCATGATTAAATAGCATAAAGAACACAAAAGCACAAGAAATAAACATAAATCTTGCAAAAGAAAAGAGATAAGGAAAGAAAGCTTCTCTATTGAAATGGGTGGTAGAATCTTGAAATCCAAGCTTCAAATCCAAGATTACAAGCTCCAAAAGTGTTAAAAAACATAGATCTAAGCCTAATATAACCTAAAAATATGAAAGGAAGTGAATGGGAGTCTCTAAGGTTCAACCATGGGTCAAAACCTAGTTCAAAATGCTCAAAACGAGCTTAAATAGTGAGCATAGCAGGTGGCATACGGCCAGGCATCCGGCCGGATGCCTCCTCTCCAGAAACTTCATTTTTGCACTGTAATTCCGCCTAAAACCTCTGGCCTAGCATCCGGCTAGATGCTAGGCCGGATGCCTCCTCTCCAGAAAGTGCATTTCCGAACTCTGTGCAGCGGCTTTGACTTCTAGGCTGTTTTTCACCATTTTTCGTTCAGAATTACGAAATTTGTATGTCTGGTAAAGTTGTAGCTCTTGAAGTATTCTTTCCAATGGTTCAAAGATCACTTAATTTGGAAATTCCTAGGCTGAGATATGATCCAATAACCGAACAATGGCCGAAATGAGCGAAAATTGCAATGCCTTGATCTTTTGTTCTTCCTTTTGTTTTAGTTTGCCCAAATGACCAATACCATTGAAAATACCACTCTTAGGCTCCCTTGAAAGTGTTGCATCCATCTCCATAGCTTCTCCTTGGCTCCCATTGACTTCAAATGCATCCAAAATGTTCAATTTGACTCTAGTTCTCTTCAAAATGCATGAAAATATTCATCTTTTCTTCCAAATCCAAAATCCTTGCAAAATAACACAATTTAGTCAAACTCTCATTAAATTTGGAATGATCAATAAGCAAAACGACTTAGTGAAAACGGGAAAATATATAGACAAATAAACACTTATCAGCACCAAGGGAGCACGCCTGCAATTTATTTGCACCGAGGGGACACGCCTGCAATGCATTTGCACTGAGAGGACACGCCTGCAATTTATTTGTACCGAGGGAGCACGCCTGCAATTTATTTGCACCGGGAGGACACGCCTGCAATTTATTTGCACCGGGAGCAAGCCTGCAATTTATTTGCACCAAGGGACACACCTGCAATTTATTTGCACCAAGGGACGCACTTACAATTTATTTGCACCGGGAGCACGCCTGCAGTATATCTGTACTGAGGAACACGCTGTTTGAGTACCAAACTTGGCATACGTCCAACTCGGCCTAAGTCCAGTTCAACATACTTTGAACTCGGCATACGTCCAACTCGGCATAAGTCTAGTTCAACATACTTTGAACTCGGCATTCCTCCAATTGCGGCATACTCCGAACTCGGCACAACTCGGCATAGCCTGGCACAACTCGCAATAGCTCGACATAACTCGACATACTTCCAGTTCAACATACTCTAAACTTGGCATAGCTCGGCATACTTCCAGTTCAGCATACTCTGAACTCGGCACACTTCCAATTTGACATATTCTGAATTTGGCACACTTCCAATCGACATACTTCTAGTAGAGAATCAGAGGACTTCTATACAGAGATTGTACCCCTTTTTCCGTTTGATACATACTACTTTATTGTAACTGATATACTTTGAATTTTTGATATATATAGTTAGGCCACATGTCATATTTATGGATTTTTGAAATAGTTATTTTTATGGAAAATTTGATAATCTTGATCGCCATGATATCGAATGATATTTGATAAATTCTGAAACTCTAATTTAAAAATATACATTGAGCATTAGATTATTCGCCCAATGGGTGTATACTAGTATAGGAACTAGTTGTAATAATAAGTAGACCATGATTGAGACTACTTTAGAAAAGGAAAGTAATTTGGGGCTCCACTTCCGTGGAGAGGAAAAGAATCCAATGCAGAGAAAGGACTATGCGGTTGCCATTATTGAGGAGCTGAAAGCACTTCTATCATATTTTTATTTTATGTGCAAATTCACTTCTAGTCTTCTACATTCTTTTCTTACTCAAAAAACCAGAAGTTGCATTGCAGAGAGTGAGAGGTGAGAGAGATGGCTTGTGTTGCATTGACTTCTCTCATGGCAACAATTCAGCTTGAGTTCCTTCAACCCAACCACAGAGTGTCTCTTGATGATGAAAAGCCCTTGAAATCTCTGCTTGAGAAGCTTTCTTCTTTGGAAGACTTTCTTCATAAAGAATACAACAACGATGGTGTTCCAACCCGACATCTGGAAATCAAAATCACAGACTTCGCCCTCAAAGCTGAAGATGACATTGAAATACAACTAAGAAAAACCCTTCTGCACAAAGATGGAGGAGAGCATCAAGAAAAAGCTCATGCGGAACTCTATCAAACCTTGCATGAAGTAGCAAAGGATGCAGAAGAGTTGTTGAAGATTATCAATAGCTCAAGCAACGAAGTTGAAGTGGCCAACGATTCGCACCTTGAGAACATTTTGTCAGGTGGATCCTTGCAATGTTCTCCAGAGCTTGAGGATATAATGGTTGGTCGTCACAATGAGTTCACATCGTTAAGGAATGTTATCCTCAATGATATTATTATTCCACAACGAATAGTACTCCCAATTTTTGGAGTGCCAGGCCTTGGAAAGACTACTTTTTGTAAAAAACTCTATGCAAATGAAGGGGTTGTATCACATTTCAGCATTCGAGGTTGGGTTACTATTCTGCGAAGATACAATGTGCAACAATTACTGTGCCAACTTCTTCAATCAATGAGGCCAACCCTCAATGAAATTGACATGGGAAGCACTGTTTTTCAACTAAAAGAGCAACTGCACAAACACTTGAAAGGCAAAAGATATTTAATTGTTTTGGATGATGTCCCTAACACTGTGGTTTGGGATGATATCCAACAATGTTTTCCTGATGAATCAAATGGAAGTCGGATATTGCTAACCACTCTTTTCAGTGATGTGGCTAAGTACATTAGCAAAGATTTCTATTCCTTGCCTTTCCTAACTGACAATGAGAGTTGTGATCTATTTTCCTACAGATTTTCTCTTAAACAGTACATGTCACCTAAATTTAAAGAAATTGCGAAGCATCTTATTGAGGAATGCAAAGGATTGCCGCGGTCAATTGTTATGGTTGCAAATCGTTTATCTAAATGCAGCTACACATTGAATGAATGGAAGAAGATTGAAAAAGAATTGGAGTCATTGGGAATTCTACATAAAGATGCACAACACTCAAGTAAGCTCACTGCCATTTACAATCATTTGCCACAACATTTAAGAGTTTGCTTTTTATATTTTGTAGTCTTTCCAAAACACAGTCAAATCCAAGTGGAAAGACTTATTAAGTTATGGATTGCTGAGGGATTTGTGAAGTCACTAAGGTGTCTGCCATTAGAAGATATAGCTTACCGGTATTTAGATGATCTTAGAAGTAGAGGACTAGTTGATCTAGACATGGGCAAAACTTTCAAACCAAAGACTTGTTGGATACATATTGACATGCATAGCTTTTGCGTACGAGAAGCTCAAAAAGATGGTCTTTTATGTGCAGTAAATACTCAACAATGTATTGGATGGCCATTAGACATACTTGCGAATTCATGTCGATGGTTAAGTTTACGTTCACATAGTTTGGACTATCATGTATTGTTTAGTTCAAATATCCCTCGCTCCCTTTTCTTCTTTCAGGGAGATTTTGAAATGTTTATAACTTTCGAACATTTAAGAATTTTAGATTTTAGTCAATCTCTAGTACTCAAAAGAGTGCCGCCATTGCCATTGGGGGATTTAGTTTTTTTAAGATATCTATCTGTACCACAATGGTTTGACAATCTTGATGATGTAGTATCAAATAATTCGAATTTGCAAACGCTTATTGTTTCTGGGGTTGATCAATCAACAATTGGAGCACCTACTCTTCACTTGCCATCCAAAATTTGGGAGCTGCAACATTTAAGGCATCTTGAGCTTGGGGATATGTATTTGGTAGATCCTCCAAACATGGTTAAAGAGCATTTGCAAACATTAGTTTGTGCGATGCCAATTCATTTCAGGAAAGAAGTGTATTATTGCAGGTTTCCAAGCATAAGAAAACTGAAAATTCTCTATAAAGACCTCTTTGAGGCCGGTTCCACTCGTGGATCTTGCGGAAATCCCATCATCATTCTGGAGAATTTTGAGGATTTATTAAGGCTGGAGGCTCTAACGGTTATCATTCCAGTTGGTCGTATAACCCTTTTGGAGCGGCTTGTTTTTCCTGCAAGTTTGAAGGAGATGAGGTTGAGTGGGACTAATTTTCCGGTGAAGGTTTTAAGGGTAATTGGGCAGTTGCCGAGACTTAGGGTGCTGAAACTAGAAAATGCTTTCTATGGCAGAGTGTGGGAAGTAGCTGAAGGTGGATTCTGTAAATTAGAAGAGTTAGTCCTTGAAGCCAGAAATCTGGAGCGATGGGTGACCAATGGTAGTCATTTCCCAAATCTCAGGCATATAGTCTTAAAATGTTGTTACTTTCTGGAAGAGATCCCTCCTGATTTTGCAGAAGGCCCCTTGTTGTTGTTTTCAATTAAGTTGGAGCAATGTCCTCCTTCTGTGGTCACTTCTGCCAAGTGGATTCAACAGAGAATGCGCTACAGATTTGAGGTACCTGGGATTAAGCTGCCTGAAGTTACTGTCGACGGCAAGATTCTTTCAGTATGTTTCTGTTTCTCTTTAATTCTTTTGTTTGCAAAATCTGTTTAATATTTCTTTTTTCTTACCTGGTTTCATGTTCTGGGATCCATTTTGCATTATTCTTTCATTGATCCAATTGCTATGATGAATGGCAGTACACAGATAAGGAAAAGTCAGAAGAAGAAGACCAGCCACCAGGCAGGGCTGGCATTCTCATACATTAATTCTCTCCAATCAATTGATTTAGAATTGTGTGGCTTAATTGTGCCAACAGTATCCAACAAGAGTAGGTGTTTTTTACTGATCGTTTTTGTATTGTTTTTACATTCCAGTGTATCGTTTGACACCTCGATCTCTCATCTCTATGCCATGGACAATAGCAGACACAATCTCCAACTACAATTTCATTCTCATTTTTAGGTAAATTAATTTTGTTCAATATCAATATTAACTATATGAGAGTTTGCTTTTTATATTTTGCAGTCTTTCTAAAAAACAGCGATATTCAGGTGGAAAGACTTAATTAAATTATGAATTACTGAGGGATTTGTGAAGCCACTAAGGTGCCCGCCATTAAAGATATAGCCTACATGTATTTATAATTGGCAAAAACTTGTGTGAGACCGTCTTACCGTGAGACATGTCGGGTCGGGTCAAGATGAAAATGTATCACTTATATGTACAAATGTCATACTTATATGCTCAAATGTAATACTAATCAGGAATAAAAGTTTTGTTATTTATAAGGGTAAATATAATACTTTTAAGGGAAAATGCAATACTTTTACATTTCGATTTAAAAGTATTACATTTTTCCTCAACAGTATTATATTTTCCCTTATATTTTGATGAAAAATATAATACTTTTACATCAAAATTCAAAAGTATTACATTTTTCCTCAAAAGTATTACATTTTCTCTTATATGTAATAAAAATTATATTTCTGATTAGTATTACATTTGAGCATATAAATATGACATTTGAGCATATAAGTACGACATTTGCATGGTTTCGTGAGACGGTCTTACACAAGTGTGACCCTTTATAATTAGGGGATCTTATGAGTAGACGACTAGTCAGAATAGTCATGAGAAAGCTTTTAGCCCAACTACTTGTTCAATGCATATTGGCATGCATAGCTTTTGTGTACGGAAAACTCAAAAAGATGGTCTTTTATGTGTTATAAATACTCAATAATGTATTAGATGGTCATTAGACATACTTGCAAATTCATGTTGCTAGTTAAGTTTTTGCTCACATAGTTTGGACTATTGTGTGTTGTTTAGTACAAATACCCCTCACTCCCTTTTCTTCTTTTAGGGAGATTTTGAAATGTTTACACCTTAGCTTTCAAACATTTAAGAATTTTAGATTTCAGTCAATTTCTAATACTCAAAGAGTGTCATTGTCCTTGAAGAATTTAGTTCTTTTAAAGATATCTATCCGTACCATAATGGTTTGAGAGTCTTGATGATGTAGTATTAACTAATTTAATTCGAATTTGCAAACGCTTATTGTTTTTGGCATTGATGAACCACTTCGAGCACTTACTCTTCATTTGCCATCCAAAATTTGGGATCTGAGGCATCTTGATGTTGGGAATATGTAAATGGTATAGTAGAACCTCCAAACATGCGTAAAAGAGTATTTGCAAACATTACCCACCCGTAGAATAGGTGGAGTGTGGTAAGAACGTTTCTCTCTCTAGAGAGAATTCTCTGACTTCTCTCTAGAGCTCCACACTCAAGCTCTTTCATGGAGTTTTCCGGCGAACAATGAAGATTGTTCACGGATATCTTTAGATTTTTGGAATTTACAGAATTCATTTGAGTTATCTTCCACTTAGGTGGAGTGTTTTATATGAGTTCAATGGTTTTTGGAGTTGTATTTTCTTGTCCAGTTCACGAACAAGGTGGGTTTCTCCCTTGTTTCTCGCCGGAGACAACAAGCAGAAAATTTCAACGCATTAGAAGGCCAACGGTGGTGACTGGGCAGTTTCTCTTCCGTGTTGCATCCCATGCCGGCGAACCTCCCATCCGTATTCTCTTGATGGATGAGTTTTCAAAGTTCTTATTGTGGCTTGCGCTACTTCTTGGGGGCTGGCTGCTTCCTTTGGAATGTTTTGATATATGAAGAAGATTAAGGAAGATGCACTCAGGTGGTATCTTTTAGCAGTTTGGTAAGGGGGTGGTCTCCATCCTTCAATTTATGATGGTGAGAGGATTGGATGCTTTGGTGTTCGAATATCCTCCATGCTGAATTTACAAGGTAACTTCTCTCTTGCTTTGGCCGATTTTGTACCAAGTAGCGTCTGGAGTTTGACTGAATCGGGTGGTTCCGATAGTCTTTGTGTTTTCCGGCTATATCGGTTCGATCTTGGCTTGTTCTCTCGGAGAGTTGCTATTGATATGGCGTAAAACTTCCAGTGAATTCCCTTCATGAATTCTGGTCTGTCTTCTAAAGAGATTTATGGGCAATATTGTTCTCTTATGTACAAACAATGGGGTTCTTTTCTTCTCTAGTGAAGGCTTGCTTTGCCTTTTGCTTTCTCCTGTTCGGTTCACGATTGTATTATCATTTGGCGGCTTGGAGTAAGGTTTATGTCTGGGAATTTTCCCAGCTATCCACGTTTTTTCCGGCCATGATGAGTTTAGTATAGGAATAGGGAAAGTTTTCTTTGAAGATGAGTTTAACTGCTGGAATCTGCAGTCCGGTGGCCCTGCGTTTGTATGAGAATTTCTTTCGATATGGCACCTGAGAAAATTCCAATACGTTTCAATTTTCCGGCCCCCTGTATAGTCTGGTTATCCATGTTTTATTAGCAGTTGGCAAGACTGGGGCTGATGGAGCAAAGGAATCTTTGGCCGGACGATGGTTGAGCATTATCTGCGTTAGTGTGGAACTCAAACTGGCAATTTGAGTGTAGTTAGGTGACGGCAGTGAGCTGCTGTGCCTGGTCCGTAACCGTTCTCCGGCATGATGAGTTTTACCGGCGTCTTGTGAACGTCCGGCAGCTGGAAATCCAAAGACCACCGACGTAGGCGACAGCTTTTGACCGACTTTTCCTTTGTCTAAAGTTGAGGCGGAAATGTGGGAGACATGTCTCCTCAAAAGTTGGGTATTTTTGGCATCTTCCTCTTGGAAGCTTTGGGATTATGATATGCAAAGATTCCCATGAGTTGGCAAGCACGTGAAGAGACAATGGGTTTGAAGCAACCGAAATATTTGAGCATGGCAGACCTTCCACTTGTTTTGTTCGGCTGCTTCTAGTGTTTTATACGATTGGGCTGTCTGGCCCAATTTATAGGTTATCATTTTCAGAGTTGGTCCATGCTTCTCATGTGTGGGTCGTTTGAGAAAAGCAGAAATATATGGACGGATGGATCACATCAAGGACTCGCTCATGGGCTGGAATTGATCCAGCAGGACTAAAGAGTTTGATAACCAACGTTGTTTTTGTATGTTTGCATTTGGTATTGTGTTTTATCAAGAATTTGGGCCTCGGCCCAGTGTTGTAATCAGGGGCATGCCCCGGTGTTTCATGTATTGTTGTTTTTTCGTTTTTAGCGTTGACTTTAATAACATTTACCTTTAAAGTAAGAGTATTTGCAAACATTAGTTTGTGCGATGCCAATTCATTTCAGGAAAGAAATGTATTATTGCAGGTTTTCAAAGATGTCCAGGCCGTTCCAATAAAAATTGGGGTCATGTGCCATTAATTTGAGCTTCTTTTTTTTTCGAGTAATTTCTATATATAAATAATAGTTAATTTGAGCTTCTTCTTTTTTTTCGAGTAATTTCTATATATAAATAATAGTTGTTCAAAAAGTTATATCAAAATATAAATATTCTATAAAAAAATACATATAAAATTTTATTTAAAAAGTGACTTGCGTCGTGTACATTTAAGACCTTTATTTATTGATTTTTTTTTTTGAGGAACCTTTATTTATTGATAAATCTCTTTTAGAACCATCTTTCACAAGAATATCTATTAAGAGTTAATACCCAAAATGGTCCTCCGACAATAGCGTAATACTCGATTTAGTCCCAAAGTATTTTTAGTACCCAATTTAGTCCTCTAACTTTTAAAATCACACGCAATTAGGTCTTCCGTTACAATTTTCATCTATTCACCGTTATATTGAGGGCAAATAAGTTATTTAGTCATCCAAACCCGGTGTCTCTGTTTCGGATCTTCGAATCAGATCGCAGAAACGACGGGTCGTAGAAGGGAACCTGTTTATTGGCGGCGGCGGCGGAGTTGTAGAAGGGAACCACCGGGAGGCACTCGTGGCGGCGGGCGAGCGGGTTGGCTGAGTAGAAGTCGCGGTCGCAAGTGACGTAGAGGGCGGCGGCGTTGACCTTGCAGGTGAAGCTCGCCGGGGCATGCTCGAAGACCTCGCAGAGACCAGGGGATTTTGGAGTCGCTGCGTGGATTGATTTCTGCAGGTCAGCTAGTTGGCTGCGAGCTTGTTGGCTGCGTGAAGCTCATCCCTCGGAAATCAACTAGCGATTTGTGCAGGTCGCTGGCTGCGTCTTGCGTGGATCTTGGAGTCACTGGCTGCGTCGCTGGAGTTGATTTCTGCAGGTCAGCAACCAAAGCGTAG
>CM008343.1:36937256-36948227 GCA_002525835.2 Ipomoea batatas
TTCGGTATATTTATGGCATTTGAACTTACTTTATATTCTGGACCCATTTCATTTAAGGATTATGGGCTTGTCTTAATTCTGGGACGATTTGGTTTATAAAGCTTTAGGGCCCGTTTACTAACTGAAAAATTTTTCTAAGTTTTCTGGAAATTTGGAAAATTGGAAAACAGAAAACAAACAACATGTTTATTAGCATAATTTTTCATTTTGAAAAGAAAATTGGAACACCATTAAAAACTGTTTTCTAAATGAAAAACATAATCATCTATCATCTATTAGACTATATGTCACTATAACCGCATTCTCACCATTATCTACGTACATATTTATTCATTACTATAATTACATTCATTATCATCTTCTTTTACTTATCATTATCTTCTTTCTACTTGCATTACTTATTTAAACATAACTTATTTGCTTATACTTAAAATTATACATCATTCAAATTATCAAAATTGAAAATTGAAATCTATATCACGCTTTATATTTTGATTGAACTCAATTGATTATTGGTTTGGATGTTTTTAATTATGTTATATCGTGTACAACTGTACAAGTTTGGTCGAGATATCGGATATCAAAATTTCACATATATTACTATATTAGAATTCAAAGTAAAAATTATATACTATATATATATACATGTCATTCAAATGAATATATCCAAAATATGTTAAATATTAGCTAAAAAAATATTAATATTATTTAAACTAAATTTTATGTGAACATAATAGGTTATTGGTTTTGATATATTTTTTAGTTATGTTATATCCAGATATAAATTTGATTCGGATATCAAATCTAAAATTTATACATATATTGGACTTAAAAGTAAAAATTATATTTATTCTATTTAAACCAAATATATTTTAAAATATTTTAAATATAAGTTCTAAAAATCAATCGAAATTAAACTTATGTTAATTTTATAAAGTTAATCTTAAAAAAATAAATTTGAAAAAATTAAGTGTTAGTAAACAAGTTTTCTAAACAGAAAATGGAAACTGAAAACACTTTTTTTTTTCTGTTCATAACTACTTTCTCAACCTACTGATGAATCACAAAGAGTCAATACCGCCTCCATTGAGACTCAGATCCACAACCTCCCGTATGGGAGAGCAACTTGGTGCCACTAGACACAAGTTCCTTGACTTATGTGGTTATGGCTATTTATTGTAGTTATGGATTTCTTGAAATTTTGCCATAATTTGATATTTTTTTAAAAAAATTATGGTGTGTGATTTTGAATCAAAATTTTGGAAAATGCATATTTTTATGGCAATTGAATATTGTTTCATTTTCTGTCTTGCCATAAAGATTTTGATTATGATGTTAAGAATTATATTTTGAGATTTTTATTGAATTTGCTTATGCAAGACTTTCATGGTAAAAATGATATATTATCGGACATTTAATAATAATAATTATTATTACTTTTTTTCGGTTACAATTGATGAAATTGATTCTTCCGTTATTACTGTTACATAATAATTGGTATTACCATAGTTATAACGATCATCGGTTTTAAATTAAAGAATCAATATGTCGTAGCGTTAATTACTATCATAATTGTTTTGAACTTTGATGCTCATGTTGGTTGAGTATGAATGTTTGGTTTCATTATTTTAATTTGAGATTGTGTTTATGCATATAATCAAATTAAGTGCGTAATATTACCCACTAATATAAATATCTAAAATTAAAATAAATAAATAATTTTAATATAAAATACTAGTATTGAACATCTATTTTGGAGCATCCGGCATAAAAAATACTAGTTGAACAAATAAGCATAGTTTAGAATCAACATAAATATTTTTTGTCAGACCACGAGGTGTACTGAACTGGCCCTAACTGTAAGAGACACCTTTAAGCCCGTATCGGGACAACCCAATTAAGGGGCAAAGTGGTGGTCAAATTAATTTTTTCATATACGAGGAGGTTCAAACTCCAAACTTCTCTTAAATGACGAGAACGAACAGTAATTCACGCCAACCAAGCTGGTTAATCAACATAAATATTAAATAAAAGTTATCTCCATACAATAATGTTATATATCATGAAGTCGACATTAAAAGAATAAAATATATTTGCCAAAAAGAAAAGAATAAAATATAATTGTAAAAGTGATGAAAATGTAACTTAAGTAATTATTAATTGTATGGTGCAGATTGCATATCAAACATCACTTTTAAATAAAATGAGACCTACAACGTGAAAAGCTAAAATGATAATTTAAACGCACGAATGATTACTTCTTTTGTCTAATTTTACTAGTTTCATTTATTTACAAGTAATATCTGTTTACAAGTTAGTATCTATTCTGTACTTTCTCTATTGTTACAGTCTAAAGAGTCAACATCTCACTATATATTTGGTGTTCGATCCTGCTGTAACATTCCCTAAAGGAGAGCCACAAAGATGTCATCTGAGGATTAGATGCTTGACACTTAGGTTGTTTCATTTATTATTCGTTAAGAAATTCTATTTTTATTTATTTAATATTTTTATAATTTTTAAATTTAAATTTTTAGTGTTCAATAATATTTCTGTGTAGTTTCTAAATCACTAAATTAAATTTTATAAAAGTTTGAATGGTAAATATCCCCAGTCAAATATCATTAATCGAAGAATCAAATAAATAAAATGAGACAAATAAAATATATTAGAAAGGAAACATGATATTTTGTTGTCTCTTAATAATACATGTTGCTATTTTATCACTAAGATATTTACAATGTGACTTTTTTGTCATTAAATTTTATCAGAGTTGGATTAAAAATCACTTTGCGACCAATTTTATACAGAATAAGTCACTTCACAAGCAATTGAATAACAAAAAGGTAACCCAATGGGGTAGCTCAAGTGGCAAGTGAGCTCTCTTTGTGGGGAAGAATTCCGGGAGAACCCGGGTTCGATTCCCACAAGTGACGATTCCTCTTGGGCTAGCTCCTGTGCCTCTCGGAGCGAACGTGGGTGGACTTGGACCGTTAAACGGACAGAGAAAGACCCCGTGAATCTACCAAAAAAAAAAAAAGAATAACAAAAAGGTAAAAATATAATTTAAGAATTAAAAGTAGTGTCAGTTTTTCATTGAATTATTAAAAAAACGTTTAGAGTATGAAAGTAGGTAAGCATTGGAATTTGGGATAGAATAAAAAAGTAATGAAATAAATGAGACAATGAGCAATACATAATCATACCATACTGTCAGATTTAGAAAATATTTTTTTTTGGAACAATATAGAAAATACTTACTTAGTGGATTTGTCCAAATCATCCAATACAGGATTTCATTTAATTAAAACTATACTCATTAATTAATAATATTTTTAATGTTTAATTTTTTTATCCTTTTCAATACTACTATATATACATGTTATTAGAGCGAGGTTATTCACTCACTAGTTTTTGCAGAAGACTACATATAATTTCCCCTCTACTGTCATAGCATGGCCAAACTAATCTTTGTTCTTTTCACCCTTTTTTGCTTACTTCAACTTCATATGATCCATGTTTTTGCGTGAGTCTTCTTTTAATTTTATTTTGTTCTTTTAATTTTTTTTAATTTTTTTTTTTGCATACAATGTCTTTTTATTTATTTATTTATTTATTTATATGGTGAGCATATTTTCTAAAGAATCGATTAAACCCATAACAATGATATATGAACTGAAAAAAAAAAAATTCAATCGGTTATAATTATAAACATTCATAAAAAAAGGTAATTTAGTAATTATCTTCGTTTTGGTATATCAAGAAAAATTGAGAATCTAGCATATGACATCTTAATTTGAAATCATATATCAGTGTCACTCAATTCGACTTGGCCTACTAATTTTTTTTTTTTTTTTTTTTTATAAATTACAGGAATCAAGAAATTGATGGCAATTTGGAGGGTGAGATAAGAAAGCAAATGACGATGAAAAGTGAAATTGGAGAGAAGATAAACCTGGGCAAATGCCTAAGGCGTATATGTGGTTTTGTGACTTGTTGGTGCTGTATAAATTCTGGCCATACATGTTTTGATAATCAGAATTCTTGCGAGACAAAGTGTCCTTAAATTAAATGTCAAGAATAAGTGTATTCAACACCATGTTTTTATGTAATTCTATCATTAATGAATTTTACAATTTATGATCTTTTTATATTAGTTGTGAGAATTAAATTGATTAATTGACTACAATTAGAATATACGTGGCTGAGAAAAGCGTGGTGGTGGTGGAGTTAGAAATATCATTGAGTGGGAGGCCAAACTAAAGTAATTTGAAATACTAGAGTAATGAAATAAAAAATAGTTTGAATACAAAATATATTACGGAGTATGAATTAAAAAACAACGTTCATGGCAAATTACAGGTGATGGAATATCAGAAAATGGTCAAAGTCTACAATGATGCCCGGGTCTGGGTCTGAGCACGCCAATGATGCCCGGGTCTGACCACGCCATCACGTTACATCCAGGTCAGTGATTATGTCCTTCTAGAATGGAAAGCGAGCCGTCTTCAAGATGGGGGGAAATTAGCTCAAAGCTGGGGAGGCCCTTACGTCTTGTTGGCGGTGATACTAGAGCTCCCTTTCTTCTAAAATGAGACCACTATTTATAGTGGTGAGGATGTAGGAAAAATCTAACCAACTTTATCCCTTTGGATAATTCTCAATTTAATTTAATTATTTGAATTAAATATGAGAAATGTATCGGGACACCATCCCAAATACTCACTACAAGAAATTTCATATTTAGTGACAATAGAAGTTGTCACCAAAACTATCAATTTTGGTCACTATTGAAATTAGTGACCAATTTTTGAAGTCGTCACCTGTCATCACTATATCCTCTGTCACTATTGTAGTAGTGACGACTTTTGAAAAGTTGTCACAATTACTCAAGATTTTGTGACAATGTTTATGTACACTAATAGTTCTTCAGTGATACCAATAATGGTCACAATAAATGTACAATTTGTGACCTAATATGTTATTACAAAAAATTAATTTAGTGACAACTAAAATTGTTTCAATTAATTATTTTATTGCGACAATATTTTTGTCACAATAGTTATGCTTATTTGTGAGAATTGTTTTTAACACAAAAATGATTATTAGTGACAAAAAATTACAAATAATTAATTTATTGTGACAACAAACATAGTAACAAATATTATATTTAACATCGTCTCTTCTTAATATTTTAAGGAAATAGCCAAAACATCTTTAATATTTTTAATTTAAAAAAAATGATGCTTAGAAGCCTCAGACTTCATTATTAATGAAGTCTGAGGCTTCTATTTTATAAGGGGGCGTTGAGCTCCCCTTTTAATGAGGGAGCTCAACGCCCCTCTTCTCTATTTCTTTCGATGTGGGATCAATTTGATCCCACATCACTTTCCTTCTTCTTTTTTTTTTTTTAATTTATTATTATTATTATTATTATATTAATTATTAATTATATTATTATTATATATTATATATTATATTATATATTTGATATTTGATTTGATTTGATACAACTATCTTATATCAAAATTATGCTAAGAGAATAACTCTTAATGTACATAATAGACTATTGTGGTTAGGAGTAATAATAATTCAATTAATTGAATTGTTATTTTGAGAAATTGTTACTTAACTTAATCAATCAAACTAAATTATACTTTAACTAATTCGATTAATTGGTCCATAACTAAATTTTTATTATATATAATTTATTTTATATTATATATTTGATACAATCATATTGTAAAAATTGTGCTACATTGGATGATTCTTAATGTACAAATAATTGAATATTGGTGTTAGGGTAGTCATCCAGTTCATTTAATAAATTTTGAATCAAATTTAGAGATAAAGACACCATATTGATAGAAGAACAAGCAATCCCTAGGAATGACATTCTTAGTATGTAACAACTAATTACTCGATACAATTATCATAAATTAGTGACAAAATTTGAAATCAACACAATTATTGTCACAATTTAGTAATTTTTGTTACGGAATTATAGAGCGTCACAAATATTTGTAACAATTTCATCATAAAAAATGACAATATTAGTGACAATAGTATTTTTTTCTCACAATTGTTTGTCAAAAATGGTACTAACCAATTGTATTTTTATTGACAAAATATGTTGTCACAAATATTATAAACAAGAGTGACCAACAACTATTTGTCACAAAAAGTATTAATATTTGCGTCCACATTATATTTTGTCACAACTACATTCGTTCCCGCCATAATCATAATGCCGCCAAAATGCACATACATTTAGTGACAACAAATAGTGACAACGTATGTTACGACACTATTATTCTAGTAATAGTGACAACTTACTGGTAACAAATGCTTACTTGTCACAATTACCATACTATCAGTGACTAAAAAAAAGTTATCACAATTATCCCACATAATAATGTCGAATTATTTTTTTGATCACAAAAAGTGTATTATTTGTGACTAAATTACAAAGTGTCACAAAAGATTTGTCACTAAATGTCTTCATTCTTGTAGTGACTATTATAGGCTGAGAAGGCAACCTCAGAAGTGCAGCAACTCCTCATTAAAAAGAATGGTCCCTTGATTTCTAAACAGTCCTGGGTTCAGTGGACTCCTCCCCCGCATGGGTCCGTTAAGGTGAATATAGACAGCGTTCGGAAATCCTCGACAAACATGGCTAGCGCAGGAGGCCTCATTCGTGTCCACGACTTTCAAACTTTATAATTTTGGTTCATCACGACTATTGTTTTTGTTGCAAAAATGGTCTTTTTTCAGTCAACTTCTCGTCGGGAAATAAATCCGGTGGATTTTCCGATAATTTTTCGCTGAAAAAGAAAATACTGGTAGATTTTTAGTCAATTTTTCGCCTGAAAAAAATTTCCCTTTCAAGTAGGATTAAAATGGACATTTACACTACTGTTGAAAAAATTCCTCTTTCAAGTAGGAAAACATAAGTGTCATGTTCAACACGTCATCTATTGGCGAAAAAAACTAATTCATTTCTAAAAAGCATGCGATCGCGCCAGTTTGGACTCTAAAATTATTTTGATTTTGGTAAACTAATTAAAGTTAATTCTAAAAAGATACGTAGCCAATTTAATCTTAGTAAAATTAAGTACAAATTTAAAATTATCTTTACTTGATAGTTTAATTTAAATTATTTTTACTTTTTAGCCAATTAAGTACGAATTCAAAATTATTAGTACAAATTCAAGATCAACAGAAATAATATTATTAAGATTAAATTTAAACTAAAAAGTAAAAATAATTTTGAATTTGTACTTAATTAATTCAAAATTATCTTTACTTGTTAGTTTAAATTTAAATTATTTTTACTTTTTAGCAATTAATTATAAATTCAAAATTATTAGTACAAATTCAAGATCAACAAAAATAATATTATTAAGATTAAATTTAAACTAAAAAGTAAAAATAATTTTGAATTTGTACTTAATTTTACTAAGATTAAATTGGCTACATATCTTTATAGAAATGAATTAGTTTTAACTTTAATTTTTTTTTTGAAAGCAAAACTCAAGCAATAGATTACGAAATAAGTGCCGAAATGGCAACGGGTGGGACTACATCCCAGTACAATGAGTTTGAAAAGGAAATAGCAGAAGTAGCTAGAGTGTGTGCAATGACATTATCGTTTTTCTTTATTAATCTAACACAACATGAATTAAAAGCAGCAAGGGATGCCCTACAAGCATCAATGTGGAAACCACCATACGAGAGGAAAGGCTGGCTTGGTGGCGTTAAGGCAGCTGATAGTTGTGAGCAGTCTGTGAGCACTACTACTTCATCAATCTCCCTGGTTCTAAGCCAAGCCAAAGCTTGCTTGCATGCAGCTGCTTCTGCCATGAAAGGAGTGTAACAGTGAAGAAGGGGACCAGCTACAGCCGCCACGAAAGAACCGTTTGGTGCGAGCAAAACAGCTCCAAACGCTGCTGCCGACGTGCCGGGGTGGTAGGTGGCGTCGAAGTAGCAATGAGGCGCTGTCGAAACCAATGGAGCAGTGGCTGGAGGATTGGCCGTGGTGAGAGAATCGACCTGGTGGACTCCTCTCCATGCCTGCAACGAAGCTGCTGCCATCCGTGCTGTTTGTCTTGGAGTTGGCAGAAAAAACTCCCAAACTGCCTTGTTTCTTGCCATCCACACACGGTGCAACACTGCTACAGTCAATGCAATATCATCATCAGTCAAAACAGACAAAAGCCGTGTGAACCAAGCAGTAAAAGAGTCCCCAACTATATTAGAGATAGGTAGCATGGACTCATGCCAAACACGTTGTGTGTACTCACACCCAACTAATGCATGCATTATGTCTTCATGAGCAACCCCACACATAGAACATGTTGGATCAACATCTACTCTCTTCATAATCAAATTTGATTTAACAGGGATAATACCACCAAGAGATTTCCATAGAAAAGTTTTCCATTTGGGGGGACTTTTAATTTCCAAAATTTTAACCAAGCACTGAAATCCCCTGGGTTACTTTGAAAGTTTCCCACAATGGATCTATAGCCACTCCTTACCGAATAACAACCCTTCGGGTCATCATGCCAGAACCAAGCATCACTATAATCCTGTGAGATGGGGACTCTCAATTCGTTCCACGTCAACCGGAGAAAAGATATCCTCCAGAATTTCGTGGTCCCACGTGCAACCATCGTGTCCCATTAGACATGACACCAATGAACCACATAGCTGGGCAGGCATTGGGGTCTGAACTAAGGGGGATGGATCATCAGGTAACCATGGGTGTCCCCAAATCAAAGTATTCCTACCATCCCCAATTCTGCGTCTGACTCCATTACAAATAATATCATGTGCAGCCATAATACTGCGCCAACAGAAACTTGGAGAGCTACCCACTGTGGCCTCAATAAAAGAAGTCTTCGGGTAATACCTGGCCTTATAGACTCTCGCCACCAGAGACTGTGGTTTTGTTAAGAAACGCCAAGCTTGTTTTCCCAACATTGCCAGATTGAAAGCACGTAAATCTTTGAAACCCAGTCCCCCATACTTATTGGGAACACATAACTTATCCCAGGCTTTCCAATGTATTCCTCGATCATTTCCAATGCCCCACCAATACCGATTCATGGTTCTCTCAATTGACAGGCAAATATTATCTGGAAGTAAGAAAACACTCATAGAGAAAGTTGGCATTGACTGAGCTACACTTTTCAGCAAAACCTCCTTTCCCGCCTGCGAGAGCAATTTCTTATTCCACGAACCAATCCTGTGCCTGATTTTATCCTCAATATATGCAAAGGCCGCCTTCTTATTTTTTCCCACAAAAGCCGGCAAACCAAGATATTTCCCAAAATCAAAATAATTTTAGAGTCCAGACTAACGCAATCTCCTGCTTTTTAGAAATGAATTAGTTTTTTTTTGGCAATAAATGGCGTGTTGAACATGACAATCGATGTTTTTTTGCTTGAAAGGAGATTTTTTTCCGGCAAAAAATTGACGGAAAATCTACCGGTATTTTTTTCAGGCGAAAAATGCCGGAAAATCCGCCAGATTTATTTTCCGGCAAGAAGTTGACTGAAAAATGACCATTTTTACAACAAAAACAATAATTGTGGACCAAAATTACAAAGTTTGAAAGTCATGAACCAATCTTACAAGTACCACAATAATCGTGGGACTAAAAATGTAAAAAATTCTCGTTTTATACTATATAGACAAAGATGAACTTTTTATTTTTTCCCCATGGACTAGGCTGACTTGATCTTGCCTGTTGATTTGTACATTTTTTTAAAGATGTAATATACATACATACTCTAATGGAGTAATTATCCATTTGATTATTACATTAGAAATTTTGAAACTCGCTTGGTTTTATACCAGCTATGTATTTACTACTTAGCTTATTAATTGTCTAAATAGAATGTTAATTACTAATTAGTAATTACTATTTTAAAATATAAGTTAAAAGGTACAAAATTTTATTTATTTTAAATTAGAAAATTACTCTTACTGCTTAAGAGTAGTTAGTAATTGCAATTTATAAATTTATTCTTATTTATGTTATTACTTTATTGATTTCTTATTTCTTCATTTTCTTGAAACAATTGTTAAGTTAAATAGTTGAATATAGTCCACCCAATGGCGGGTCAGTCTAAGCCTAGAAAACAAATACGGAATTATTTTAAGAACAATGATTTTTGAAAAATGAATCATGTTTTTGAAAAATATTTTCATTTTCTGTTTGTTTTTTTTTTCTCTTGAAAGTTGGAAAATGGTATTTTACTGTGTGGCTTAAATCAGAATTTTTTTTTTTGTGTGTTTATTTTCTTCTTTCTTCTTTTTTTTTTTTTTTTAACATCAACATAAATCTATTACAAAACTATTTTTTAAAAAATAATTATTTTAATGATGATGAAAATATTAAGTGTTTGTTTACACGGAAAAAATAAATAATCATACTATGAAAATTCTGTCAGATTAACTTGAGAATAAACTTATATTTGACAGAGTTGCTCGCAAGTCTTTTGATCATTATAACATTCATTCTCATTTACACAACACCAACAATCCGGGCCACATGTTCCCCTCAAGCATCCGTGCTGCAGATATATCTTCTCTCCAATTTCATTATTCATCATCATTTGCTTTGATATCTCACCCTCCAAACCGCCATCAACTTCTTGTTGTCTATGCCTAAAATAAATTAATATGTTATTAAAAAGAATGCATCAACTTAAACCATCTTAGATGTCACAATATATGAAAATTATGTGTAACTTAAAACTAAATTAATAACAAAATTGTAATATTTTTTGTAAAAAAAAGAGAAAGACGTCGTAGGTAGTTAGCTTGCTCGATGATATGCTAGAGGGTCTAACGACGATTTATAAACTTTAGACCTATATACTGCTATGAAAATTGTTATATCATGGACCATGGTTAATCTTTCATTGTGGACTCTAATGTAAAGATTATATGTTAGAAATC
>CM008343.1:36971995-37005269 GCA_002525835.2 Ipomoea batatas
AGACCCCTAATTGGAACTAAAAAAATGTCGGTGTAATAGTCTGTTATAACATATTGTACTTTGTGTTCTTCTTATTGTGCAACCTCAAATTAAATTCCTAATATATCCTAATCATTTATAATTTTACCAAATTCTTTCCGTTAAATATAACGGAAGTTTAACATTAAATTCTTTAGACAATTTGTTTCTTTATTGCAGTTTTCAAACAAATTGCAATATTCTATAATATAATTCTGTATAGATTCCTAACTTAAAATTAGAATATTGAACTCTTAATAGGATTCTATAATACAAATTTGTATAGATTACTAACTAAATCATTATTCTACCCAAAATAACAGTATATAAACCCCTCACGTTTTCACTGGTATTCACCCAAAACTAAACCTAACATATTCTGCAACACACCGTCTACTTGACATTGCATAGGTATAATTGTCAAAATATTATCAAGCTAATTCTATTATTTGTATTTGTACTCATAATGATTACAATTTTTTTTTAAAATCAATGATGGTATACTCATTAATTAGTATAACTTCAATATCGTTATGTAAATATATCTATTGTATAATATGTTCATCTATACTTGTATCCTTGTATGTAATGTTGTGGTTCTCATATCGTTATGTAAATATATCTATTGTATAATCTGTTTATCTATACTTGTATCATTGCATGTAGTGTTGTGGATGAAACTGTAAGTAAATAGTAAAAAAAAATTCCTTATTATTATTATTATTATTATTATTATTATTATTATTTTTTATCATTATTAGTATTATTATTATTATGAAGATACTCTCATTCACCACCAACATCATTGTAAATGCTATAGCTAAATGCAAGGAACCCGGGTTCAATGAATAGTGTTTGATAATGACATTGGAATGTATGATATCACTTTACAAACCAACAAATGGTACATCATCTCAAATGTCATTGTTAAACCTGTCCGGACAAACTATAAAGTACTTGATCACAAATACAATTACACATGGATTTTAAATGGTCGGACCGGTGTCCAAACAAGTGACAATGATGACACACCATTTGCTCTCATGTAAGTGGTTTATTTGTTTCTACTTACTTTAGTTGTAATTTAGCTATTAACAATTTTGTTATGTTTTATTAAAATATATAAGCATCGAGACTATTTATTTGATTTTTATTAATTTAGCATTTTTTCTCTCATTATTATATGACTACTTTAACCAATTAATGAACACTAATTTAAAAATATGCATTGAGCATTGGTTTAATCGCGGTTTAATCGCACAACGCGCATTTGATAACTAGTATTATTATAAGAGCCAATAATATTAGACCCATAACTGAAACTAACAAAATGTTAGTGTAATAATCTGCTATAACATATTGTACTTTGTGTTCTTCTTATTGTGCAACCTCCAATTAAATTCCTAATATATCATAATCTTTTATAATTATACCAAATTCTTTCCTTAGCGTCAAATTCTTTAGGCAATTTGTTTCTTTATTGCGATTTTCAAACAATTGGCAATTTGTTTCTTAATAGAATTCTATAATACAATTGTGTATAAATTCCTAACTTAAAATTATAATACAATTTGTTTCTTAATAGAATTTTGTATAGATTCCTAACCAAACCATTATTCTACCCAAAACAACAGTATAAAAATTCCTCACCTTCTCACTGGTATTCACCCAAAACTAAACCTAACATATTCTGCAACACACCGTCTACATGACATTCTATAGGTATGATTGTCAAAATCTTTATCATGCTGATTCTATTATTTGAATTTGTACTCATAACGATTACAATTTTGTTAAATCAATTATGATATACTCATTAATTAGTATAACTTCAATATCATTATGTAAATATATCTATTGTATAATTTGTTCATCTATACTTGTATCCTTGTATGTAAAGTTGTGGTTCTCATTATATTCCTCTATAATCTACACATTTTTTTTAGTTGTTAACCCTACAACTAATAATGATAAAATTAAAATGATGATAAAGGGAGAATTTTTTTTACTATTTACTTACAGATTCATCCTCAAGGATGATGAGCATATACTTTTTCCCATGCATTAGTTCCAATAGCGTTTTTTGGTTCGTTTTTCTTAATGACACGAACTTTACAACTCAGACCCACAATTTGTGTGTCAATATCAATTAACTTTACTGCATTTGACATGACTAAAAACACACCATTCCACAACACACTTAATGCACCACCATACTTAATAAAACGCACAACATCATGTATCCAAATGCACCACACTATCTACTAAAATGTACCATTCCAATTCATGTAATATAAATACTAAAAAAGTTCTGAACTATTTTGTAATTAACAAAAAAAAAAGTCAAAAACAATTTCATGAACACTTTTCATATGAAAAATCGAAATCAAAACTTAAAAGATTTTTCTTTTGCACTTAAGACCTATATGATCCCTCTCTTTAGTCTAATAGTCTTCAACTCCTAAGAGTTATATGGTCGAATCCTACAAACACTACAATCTCAAACGTATAACAGGTAGTGAACGTACCAGCATCCGGTGATTTAGCAAGATTGCTTTAAAAAAATATTGTCAATCTAAGTTGTAAGCGTATTTGTATTCTATATATTTTGCTTCTATAGAAGGTGCATGCATGCATTATTTTTATTTATTAGTAAAAGTAACAGATAATTGATATTTATGTATATTTTAAAAAAATTACACATATACCTCTTATTTTTTAAAATTTACACGTTTTCTCAATTTCCTACATTTTTAAAATTGTTATTTCCCATTTTCTAATTTATATTTTTCGTTTCCGTAAAGAAAAAAAAAAGCATATATAATGTATGGCGTCCATTTTCCTTGATCGAAATTTTATACGTATTGGTAAGGGAATATTCTGAAAGGCTTTGGAGCCAGACAAAAAGGATATTCAGGAGGACGATATTGGGAATAAAATCACACGTGTCAGGAGAGGAATCTTTTTCCATGCATAGGAGTGAGAGGATCGGAGGAGAAAAGAGGAAACAAAAATGGAGGAAGAAGAAGAAGAAGAAAGAAAAAGAAAAGGAAAAGGAAAGAAAAGAAAAGAAAAAGAAATTAAAGGAGAGAATCTGCAGAAAAGGCTTGGATTGGAGTCTTGTACCACAAGACTGATTCTACAAAAGCCATCCACCCACCCCACCTATCTTCATCATTGCACCCCCTCACCTCTCTCCCTTGAACCGCAAATTTTACTGTGGACCACAGTTCAGCAAGTATTGTGGTCCAAGTAACAAAACGACGTCTTTTTATTAATGAAAACAGATCGATGAAATTGCCTCCTTTCCACACAATTGTAGGTTTCTTTCAACATAACTGCAGTATCAGTTCAACATAGTATCAATTCAACACAACCGCAATATCAGTTCAACACAACTGCAGCTAGCACCACTTATTAAAACGACGTCGTTTTGTAACCTTAGTCCGATCCCCAATGCATTGTGGACCGCGGTACGGTCCACAGTATAAGAACTGCCCTTGAACTTAATTGGCCTCATATTTCATCTACAGATGTTAAGAGGTTTGGTGGGTCGGGTCCAAACATCATACCATCAAAATATGACAATGACTATTATGTAAGTATGAAAAAATAAAATTGTGTATTTACTATTACCAAACTTATAACTTTTGACGTAGTGGTAAATACATCTGACAATAAGATATAGTACTAACATAAAAATCCGCCCACAAAAAGAAAAAGAAAAGCTACTAGTACAGGTTGAAACATTTTAGTACCAACTAATTCAGTCAGTATCTTATTCACATTCTGAAAATACAATAAACGCTACTATTTCTATTGAAGGGGATTCAATGCATGGGACACTGATTTTCAATTCAATTTAAAGAGCTCTCTAATTTACAATATCATATATGCTTCCCACAAGTGGTGGCTATAAACAGATACTACATTGTAACAGAGTCAGTAGTACTAAAAAAAAAAAAAAAACATGTGGTGGCTATATATGGTCGCCGTGGGTTAAATGATTTTTATTCACTAGGCTAATAATCAAATTAAATCAACATTATAATCAAGTTTCTTTTTTAATTGAATTAAAACTTTTAACTTGAATGTGACTTTTAACTATTATTAAATTATTTGTACAAATTTAATTATCTGGCAGACGATATTGATATATAATATATATGGTATTTATTATGTTTTAAAATTTTGTAAAGATATATTGATTAATGGTAATTTAAACTTGTATTTTTTTTCCCTTTTTTAGTTGGAAACATAAATCATCATTTTGATAAAAAGCAAAGGAATATAATTTATCCACACATGCATGATTGATTGCAACTTTGAGATTGAAATCTTTTGGAGGAAATAATGAAGAGTTGAACACAAACTTTTATTAGCACTTATATATACCTTAGATATTTAAGCAACAATAAGCAAATTGTGGTAAGGCTCTATACAAATCAATGAGAAAATAAATATTATGAATATATAACACTCAGCATCGAAATCAATTGTATACTATCTCATAAAGGTATTATTGAAAAGTATTAGTAATAGTAACTGATATAATAATGTGTAGTATACATGACTATATTAAATACTATACGACCGACACCAATGTTTAGTGATATCATAAAAATTTTATAACCTAACAATTTAACAAATAAACTTGCATGAAATAATTTAACAATAATGTTTACATTGATAGAGTTCAAAAAAAAAAATGTTTACATTGATATGATGTATAAGTTTGACTCAAACTGTGTAATTAAGACTCAATTTAGACACAAAACGTTTAGATTGATATAATGTATAAGTTTGACTCAAACTATGCATGTATGTACTTAAGACTCAATTTAGAGAAATACTTACGGTCCCCACCACGGTTCAATATACATTTATATAACTTATAATTAATATACATTATTCTAACACATAATGTACATTATATTACCCCAGATATTTTATTATTCTAACTCATAATGTACATTATTCTAACACATGAAGTACATTATTTTAACACATAATGTACATTATCTTACGCAGAAGCTTCATTATTATTCAGCGACGTTATTTTGAATCGTGATCCTCACAACACAATAATTTGCCTAATTTAGACACAAAACTCAATAGTAATTAAGGGTTTAAAATCATAACCTAACAATTCATCCAAATACAAAATTGCCATAGAAAAGGCAAGAAAGAAACCGGATTTGGGTCAAGATCCGAACTTTCTCGAGGATCAAGACTCTAGCTAGCTAGTTTTATAAAAACAAAAGAAAAAAAAAAACATTCTTAAAAAAAATAAAAAATTAACAGTTGAGAATCTTCCTACCAACTTCAGTAAAGCAAGTAACAGAAGAAGATTCCCCAAGGATTAAGCTGTTCTTTAATTATTTAATAATAATTATTTTTTTTTGGTGGGGTGTTCAACTTTTGCATTAATTTAGAGTCGTAGAATGAGAACTTTGAGCATCAGATATTCCTTCCTTAGAAGCAAATATTATATTCTTTTACAAATAAATGAATTTTAATCTCACTCCAATACAGATTACCACATATTCTTTCCTTTATTCTCTTATCTTTCTCTTCCAATGCCCTCATATCTAAAATAATAAAATAATAATAATAATAATTCTTTTGAATCCTCCATAAAAAAACTTGCTTTGATAGCTGTATTGATACTAAACACCATTTTTGGGCATGTCCTAACTTTTCATGTATTTTAATTTTGTTTTGTACCTTATCATGTCTGTGAAGTATTAACTAAATAATAGGTTTTATCTTAATTAAAATTTAAATAAATGGAAAAAAATATGACATGTGAAATTATTTGTTTGCATTGAGTACAATAGCATCAAAATTCTATTAAAATTGAATATCAATATGATAATTAATTAGCACATTGTGTATACATAAGTAATACTATAATATGTCAATGAGAAGTTAGCCTAGTGCACTACTACAAAAATAATATTTAACGTCGCACATATAATCGTCAAAACTATAAATTAATTTATATATTTTAAAAAACACTTTTAATGTCAGTCTTTATTACTAACCAATGTCATAACCTAATTATAAATAATAATAATAATAATAATAAAAAGGAATATAATATACAACCTCAATTTTTTCTTAAATCGACCTCCTAATTCATAAATAATTTTTAAAATTTATTTTAAAATTAATTTACGATGTCGGTGTTTAAGAAAACGGACGCCATAAGGTACAATTTTTTTTAAATAAATATACTACGTTGGTTAAATATAAACCGACGTCGAATATACAAATTAATTTTATTTTTTAATAGTTATACGACGTCGGTTATTTATATAACCAACGTCGTATAGTATGAATTTTAAAAAAAAAATTATTAAACACTTTTGACGTTAATTTTTATATAAAACCGACGTCGTATCGTTCCAATTTTAAATATTTTGCCAGTATTTTCTTCTCATTTTCTTCCCTTGTCTTCTTTTCTTCTTCTTCCCTTCTTCTTCCCTTCTCTTCTACCCTCTTCTAAAAATTTTAAATAGAACATATGACATCAATTTTTAGCAAAAATCTAACGTCGTAAGTTAATTAAAAAAAATTTAAAATATATATACAATGTCGGTTCTATAGAAGAACCGATGTCGTATATTTTTTTAATTAATTTAAACATATGACGTTAGTTTTTAGCTAAAAACCAACGTTGTATGTTCTATTTAAAATTTTAAAATAATAACGACATCAATTTTTTATAATCGACATCGTATCATTTATTTATAACGTCTGGCAAAACGACGTAACCGACATCGTATGTCTCAAATAACTCACGTTAAAAGTGTTATTTGTAGTAGCGGTTGCTAGTGAGATGCACCAACAATATTATGGCTGCATTTATTTAAATTCTTTAAATTTTAATTTGTATATTTTTCTTTCCAAATTAGAGAAATGTGCAACTAAATGTTTTTTTTTTCTCATTTTTCATGTCACTTTTTTTTCTCCAGGAGAATTTCTTCATTTAGTAAAAGCACTCTATATTGTCTTAATTCAGTGAGTAACTTTTATTTGTTGAAAGTCTTGAGATTATTAATCCTTATTGATTTAGGGATTAATTATTGTAATAGCTTAGTTGTATGATATAATCAGTGCTTAGGGGATTTTAATTTATTTGTGTACTTATTATCATCGATTGTATTATATCCATCATCATATGGTCGATATATATATATATATATATATATACACCAAAAATTTCACAAAAAAATTTATCAATACTAATGTGATGTAGAAATTTCATGCCATTAAAAAATTCAATTAAAAAAATTTCTTGAAACAACTAATTATAAAATGTTATATCAATACTTAATACCTTGTGGTCGAGCAGCATAATTGTGACTCACTCAAATGAGAGGCCACACGTTTAAATCCTAGTGGAGGGGTTGACTCTTTGTGTTTTAGTAGTATGTATGGATAGATACTATATATTGTAATAGAGTCCGTACTAATAAAATCACTTATACACTTTACTACTCTGTAATAGTCGTAGTCGCAAATCATTACACAAATTTCATGAAAGAGCTAATAAGCGCACTAAGAAGATCATGTGTAATAGTCGTAGTCGTAAATCATTACACAAATTTCATAAAAGAGTTAAAGCGCACTAAGAAGATTATGTGCGATGTGTTCGACAAAAAAATATTAAAAATTAGAATGGCAATGAACGTGCAATTTGACAGACTTCTTTTAAAGAAGAAAAGAAGAATAAGAGTTTACGATCACTAACGCCAACCAAACTAGTTTGAGATGCGCTTATTTCACTGAAAAACATTACCAATGTAATCAACTATAGAATTAGAATCAAATTATTTAATTTATTTAATTTGATATTTTGATGATAGCTTAGTCACTTCCATATACTATGAGCCGTGTACGTATGCAAAAATTCTGCCACATGTCGGCGCCGAGGATTATTTTCTTGCTTAAACTTGACATGATCAATCAATCATGACCATTAAACACCCTAGAAACAGGTTCTGAAATGGCTTTTTTATATATATTCCATATTCATCTTTTTAAATTTATATATATAATATAATTTATCGATTCTCCCATGTCTTACTTTTGTGCCATCTTAGGTGTTAAAATGCTTACCTTTACCATGAAGCTACAAATGACTTAGCTTTAGCCCATATTGGATACCTCTCTTAATGAATTCATCCAATGAGCACTTATGTTTAAGGTTATCTTCTTATCTTTAGGGGATATAATTTTTACTTTCATGTATCTTTTCAACGTAGTACTTTGATTAAAAGACAGAATTAAATTTTAATTTTATCTTGACGAATCATTTATCACAATCTCAAAAGGTATAATTAGTAGCGAGACATAACTTTATTTTCTCTTTACACTTAATTAATAGCCAATACAACATTCTAATATGATGGCAGAATGCTAAATCCGCCCAATATATTTGAAACAATAAGTGTTAGAAATATTTTTAATTCGTCAAATGAGATTTAATCGCACGTAGTTCAACTTCAAATTAGTTAAAAAGAAATATGATTAAGTATATATTCAAAAAATTACAACATTAAAACATTTTTATCTACTTTTATAAACATTTATACTAATATTTATTATGTTTTGATCTTTGGCTTCCTATAGCTTTCTAAGGCTAGATTCATTCAATCATAGCCAAGTGAAACTATAGAGTATAGGATAACCCTATATGAGGCATCATGCTTGTATAGGATAATATATATGATACAATTATATATATTATTCGGTCAACATGTCAATAGTATCTGGTACAACCAAGTATATTATTTACACCATAAAACATGTTTATATTCAGTACTATCGTTTCTCTCATATAGAGAAAGGCAACGGTGTTGATTGACACTGTGCCTCTTGTTTCATGTGCAAAGCCTTAAAGTTTCGAAAAGGGATTGAGTTTGTAATGGATATTATGGTAACATTAATGAGGAGCATTTCTAGGCATGGGAATCAAAATTGTGAACTACATGAAAAGTGGATGTTTATTTGCATATATGCAAGTGAATGTGGACAACGAAAAGAGTAAAGGGTAAAAAAGAAAGAAAGGAAAAGGCAGGGTTGGAAGAGGGAGAAGAAGAATCATCTTTTGTGTGAGTGATTTGAATTCGTACAAAGACTATCCCAAAATCACACTCTCAACTTTTCCCTAACCATATCACCCCTCCCCTCAGTTGCATGTCAGACACCAACATATTCCAATTCCTCCTCCAATCTTACCCATTATCCAATTGCAAGGGGATGGAGCCATATATATATATATAGATATAGATATAGGTATTGAATCATATGAAAACAAGTCCCTAAGAGAAAACTAATAACTAATCACAACTTTACATCTCGAAAACTTGAACGCACCAGATCAAATTTAAAATTAAAAAAGATAATGCGATGGCAGTATCATAAATTTCACCAATTTTACCATGCAAACGTGAACACTAAAATCTACTATTTAGCATTAACATTTTGCACATTTAGTGTTAACATTTTGCATACTTAGTATTAAAAGTTTGCACTTGTAAAAATGAAAAAGTACATTACAATTAGGGTTTCAATTTTAGAGTTTTATGAGTGGGTTTTTAATTTTATTTGGTCAATTGGTTCACTTTTTACTGCTTAAGGTCTAATATTTACAGTTTAGATTTAAAATTTAGCTTTTACGTTGATTCTATAGAATTACCAGGTTTGCATATTTAGTTGTTAAAGATTGCATATTAAGTGTTAAAATTTGCAAAATGGAGTTGATGATAATTACGAAACTGCCACACGGTTTTTAAAATCTGATCAGATCCGTCAAATTTTTATATATGTAAAACTGAGATTGGTTCTTATTTCTCTCCCATGGAAGTGTTCTCACAGATCCATAGCCTATATATATGGATCAGGTGAAAACGTGAGTCTAAAAGAGGATTGAGAACCAATCACAACCGTCCATCTATCTAGATCTAACGGATCATATGTAATTTTTTAAAAAATACAGTGACATTTTCATAAATAATTTGAACTTGGGTACAAGTAACATGTGTTAAAAGTGAAAGTAGCTAGTGCAAATGTGCAACTAAAATCACATAAATGTGCAACCATTTTCACTTAAAAGTGCATTGATATACAATCATGCACTTATATGCTTTACTTATTTAAATACAAATATTGAGCATTAAATTAGTGGCGCAATACTCGTATAAAACTAGTGTGTGTGTGTCATCTTAAATGCGGTCATGTGCGACGACTACACCATTAGTTATGCAAAAACAACACCAATAGTGTTAGGAAACGCACAACAAAAAATACATCAATGCACCAAAAAACGCACCATTAAGTACGCATTACCACAAAACGCACCATTTGTCATGCATAAACGCACCACACGGTGTTCGAAAATGCACCATTAGATATGTTGCATTTTTTTGGTGTGTGGTGCGTTTTGTAGTGCAATGGTGCATTTTTTTATTCTGCGTTTTCTAACACTATTGGTGTTTTTTGTATAATTAATGGTGCGACCACACCAACGTTAAGACATGATCGTTCTAGAACTTCGCCACATATATATAGATTATTAAAAAGAGGACTTGGCAATGTCGTTTTGCCTTTGCTCTTCGTTTGTAACTTGTAAGAATTTACACCATCCGCTCTCTTCCATTCTTTTTCTTCCCTTTGGTTTTTAATTTTTCTTTTCTCTTTCTATCTTCTTCTCTCTCTCCTCTCTAGAACCCTACTTTATTCTCTCCCTCCAACACAACCCTCTAAAAAGAGGACTCTCCCCCCCACTCGATCCTCCTTGTGTTCACAAACAACACATCTCCCCTTTCTCTCTCTCTCTCTCCCACCCCACCACTTGTGTGTTCTCATCCACATCCCTAATTCTCTCCTCTTCTATATATCTTGCTTGCTGTTTGAGCATTACTAACATTTCTTGAATCTAGCTGAAGAGATAGTTTTTATGTAGTAAAATCAAAACCTATAAGACAAACAATATTATTCTTGAAAAGATCAATCAGCTTGTCATACATATATGATGGCATCGCCCTCGGAGCTAACCCTTGACTGCAAACCCCACACCTACTCCATGCTTCTCAAGTCCTTTGGAGATCATCATCTCCATCCCCATCACCAAAACGATCAAACCCTGCAAAAACTTGAAGAGTTTCTCTCTCGACTCGAAGAAGAACGCCTCAAGATCGACGCCTTTAAACGCGAACTCCCCCTTTGCATGCAACTCCTCACCAATGGTAATTACTCTCCCAAACTTCTTATAAACAGTTTCACACTTATATTACTAGACTAGACTACGAGGTTGGGTAATGAATTTCTGGTACGTGTAATAGTATACATAGGCAGCTCAACTGGTCATATGGTGAAATTTGGGAGCAAAGCAAAGAATAGTAGTATGATGAATTTAAGGAATTGCCCCACTAAGTTCTGAGTGGGGATTAGCAACCAAGAATTTAATTATCGGAATAACCGAAGTATAATTTTAGGTTAGGCAAATGCTAAGATTTGGGATATTCATTTTCCCTGTTGTTTTTTGAAAATTGTGCCTGGGTAGTATAGTTTGGTGCTTTAATAACACTCCCTTTTGCTTTATTTTTATGTTAATTAATTATATTAATACAAGTTATATATATGTGCATGGCTTTTTGATGTATGCACAACTTTAATTAGATGCTTTGTTAAAGCATTAATTAATCTTGATTTTCTGCAGCCATGGAGGCTTCAAGGCAACAGCTACAATCATTCAGGGCAAACAATAATAACCATGGCGCGGCGAGGCCTGTTCTTGAAGAATTCATCCCTCTCAAGAATTCCAGCTCGCCGGAAGGGACCGCGGATCAAAAGGCGGCCGCCGCCACGGGGGACAAGGCGAATTGGATGACCACCGCGCAGCTATGGAGCCAAGGAAATAATAGTAATAATAATAATAATAATGAATCTGCGATGCAGCAAAAGCTACAGGAGATTACCAGTAAGGAGACTGAGATAGGGTTTTGTGTGAGCCCAAATCCGCAGATGAATAATAACAATGGCGGAGCTTTTCTTCCGTTCTCGAAAGATCGGAGCGGTTCTTGCCCTAGCCCCACGCTAGCCCTAGCTTCCCCGGACGGCAAAGATTTGGAAGAGAAGAAGAGTTTGGAGATTGTGAATCTTGGCAACAAGTGCAGTAGTAATGGACCTGCAACACCGGAGCAAGGAAAATCCGGTGGCTGTGGTGGCGGCGGTGGCGGTGGTGCTAATCTTCCTCCGCCGCAGGATTCTCAGACGGCGGCCGGAACCGCCGCACAACCTCATAGAAAGGCTAGAAGATGCTGGTCGCCGGACTTGCACAGACGCTTTGTTAATGCTCTTCAAATGTTGGGAGGTTCTCAAGGTAATTAATTAATTAAATTTATTTTTATATTTTATTTTATTTATTTTTTGTCTTTAAATTAATTTTGGATAACAAGAAAATACTCTCATCATTATCATCATCATTAATATTATGATTATTAATTTATTAATCTTTTCCTGGCAATGATTACAGTTGCAACACCGAAACAAATCAGAGAACTCATGAAGGTTGACGGTTTGACCAATGATGAAGTGAAAAGCCATCTACAGGTACATATACACACAGTACAAAAGATAATTTCAATCATTTTTTTTACTGTTCTATATAAATTATATAGAATTTTTAATCGTCTAATCAATACATGCGCCTTTTGTTCAAAATACATAATCATACATAATATGTCTGATTGTATTTAATCCAGAGTATTAAATTAGTATTGGACAATATCTATACAACATAAGTTTGTTTACCTCCCATAATATGTCTGATTGTATTTAATACAAAGTATTACATTAGTATTGGACAGTATCTATACAACATAAGTTTGTTTACCTCCCAATAGTCCTTCGTCGACTAAGGTTACAAAGTCATATTTATCCATTATATAAAATGTTGCCAACAGATTTCTCTCGTCACCCAAAAAAGATGTACAATAGTTATTGGTTTGCCAACTAATTACTCACAAATTTGTAGTTTTGAAGTACAAAATTTGGAGTGTACTGTGCATATATTTTAGGAGGTACAGTGTACAAAGTTGTATAGATAAACTGAAACATGCATTTTGACTGCTTTCTGTTTTGTATGTACAGAAATACAGGCTGCACACAAGAAGGCCAGGTCCGACCCCACAAGCGGCAGCCGCGGCAGCCGCGGCAGCGCCGCAGCTGGTGGTTCTAGGTGGCATATGGGTCCCACCGGAGTACGCAACCGCAGCCGCCGCCGTCCACGGTGGCGCACAAGCAGCAGCAGCGGCCGCCGCCACGCTCTACGGCGCACATCCGACCACTACCCACGCTCATCACCCAGCTTCCCAGCACTTCTCGGTGGGTCACGAGTTCTACGGCGCGCCGACACCGGCGCCGCCGCCGCCCCAACACCTCCCTCTCCACCACCCCCTCCACCACCCGTTCCACATGTACAAGCCGCCGCCACAAGCCCCGGAGTCCGACGGCCGGTCGGAGAGCATTGAGGACGGAAAATCGGAGAGCGGCAGCTGGAGAGCGGATAGCGGCGGCGAAAACGGCGGAGAGGGAAGAGCACTGGCGGCGTTAAGGGAAGATGGGGAAGTGAGCAATGGAAGTGATATCACTCTCAAGTTCTAACATTTCCCATGCTTAGTTAATTAACGTTTAATCATAGGATTAATAATTAATTTGATTAATTAAGATTTAAGACTAGGTTTAGTACTATAGCCTAGAAGTTCTAATGACAAAAAAGGTTATTTAATTTCCAGTTCTATATGTAGAGAGAGGGGTAAAAAGGGCATAATGAAAAACAGTGTTTGTTTTGTTTTCTGTTTTTTTTTTGGGTATGTACTAATGTACTGTTTGATAAAATTGAAGATTGGATTTTTGTGAGCTTTCTTGACAATTGGCACTATGTGGGGGATTCCTTTTACCAAGTTTTGGATCTTTGTTCAGTTGACAGATTTGGCCTTTCCTTCCCCAGACATTTACAGAACTAGAAAGCAGTCATAATGCCAGTAAAATTGCAGAAATTCATACTGGCATAAGAAAAAACTTCACCTTTTTTAATAATAATAAAAAAAAAAATCTCAGAAAGTGCCACGTAGGTAAAAAGATGCCCTAGTTCTGAAGGAACCAAAGGAGGGATAGAGAAGAACAACTGTATACTTTAAACAATATTCTTTATGACAACTCATATATAGCCAATTTGAGATTAACCACATGTAGGTAATATCAACCATCAATAAAAATTGTCAAAATATTTAATATGCTAGATTTTAAAATATATTTTCATAAATTTCAATTATGGGTGATTATAGTTAGATTACCATTAGCTTTGGTCAGAAAAATTAAAGTTCAAAATTATTTTAATTTCCATTCATTTTTTCAGTGATAAGAAATTTAGTTAGAAATTGATAATTTTTCAGCAATGTAATGCAATTATAAGATATTCGTTGAACCATGCTACATAGAAAAATGAGAATATCATTTGAATGTGTAGTAGATCATATTGTAATTTGTATTAATTGATTCATTAGCAATTATAGTCAAAGTTTGTATACTATCAAATATGTTCATGGGAACGCTGATGACTTATTTTAATCGATTGGTTAGCACTAAATCAGTTACCGTCTCTACCTTATAAAATTATTGATAAATATTCTACCCTCTATTAAAATTTATATAATCTTGCTTTTCATTCTCTATTTCCTCCTCAAAATGTAAAAACAAATTCCATACTCATCATATTAATAATAATTATTTTTGTTAAGAAAAGAAGAAGATCAGATCGAATTGCCTTGCTTGCTTTCCAACATAGTATAAGAAGCTTTCTTAGTAATTTGCGATTTCTTAGCCTTAAAGAAAGCCAAACACCTCTCTTTTGATAATTAATTAATAACTATAGCAACTTTTTAAGCATGTTACAACATTCTTATTATATAACCTAAGCAGTTATATGTAATTAAGGTAGAGTTATAAGACGAATTTCACTCAAAGCACACATTTAAATAGTTATTTCGAATTTTTAATTTTCATAAATTAAAGAATTGAAATCAATTTGGTTTTTAAAAAATTTAGGCCATACGTATCATATAAAATGAAGTAGGGAATTATTCTACGTACCATATTCAATACTTACTAACAACTATTTACAAATGAGCTATATCAACAAATTATAATCCTATGTGTACAATACTTCAATATTTTAGTTTGTTATGTAACATTTATATTTTTGTGTGTTTGCCTTCGAACTAATATCGGACTAATATGAAATGTTTGTTAATATTGACCGTATAAAAAAATAAATAAGAATAAATAAAAATATTTGGAGGTGTACTTAGCAGTGTTACAAAAATCCCGCCTAGGCGCTAACCGCCTAAACCTTCTTGGCACCGACTAGGCCGCCTAGGCAACGACTAAACTGCCTAGTCGGCGGATTAGCTATTATTCTCTTTTTTTTTTTTAATGAGTTATTTCATTCAAAACGATATTGTTTTGAGGTAAATAACCCTAAACTGTTCAAATTGTAGATATTTTTAGGTTAATATTTAATATTTTAATATTTTAATATTAACTATTACAGTATTAAATAGTTTATAATTATTAAGTTTTAAAAAATTAAAATTTAAAAATACATAATGCCCGAGACGCGCCTAAAATTTTTTTTCAGCCATGGTATTTAGTAATAATGTTTAGTTAGGTTGTTGGGCAAGACACTTCACACATAAAACATTCCTATAACTAACTAGTATTCTCAACAAATGCAACAATATATCAACAATATCTTACCACAATGCATTGTAATTTAGCGGCATAAATTTGATAATTTTCATAAGAAATGTAGAATATAACAGGGGTACAAACGAGTTGAGTTAAATTCAAACTCGAGGCAAAATTGACCTGACTCATTAAGTAGTCAAGCAAATCTTGAGTTTAAACTTTTTGACACGTGATTTGTCAAGCCACATATTAGCTATACATAGCTTGAACTCGAGCCAATCAATTTGAGCTGGAGCCTTGAAAAATTAGCGAATCAAACACAAGTCTAAATTTTTAAACTCGAAAAAATTGCTGAATCTACTTAAATTCAAGTGTCACAAGATTCGTTTGCACCCTAGTCTACATATTAATTCTTTATGGGCTAATTATTGCATGGACCAAAAATTAAAAGTACATTATTTTTGCACTGAAGGTACATTATTTGATATATAATATCAAATAAAATGTACCTTCAGTACAAAAATAATGTACCTTCAGTACAAAAATAATTTACTTTTTATTTTTGGTCCACACAACCAATCATTATTGCATGGACCATGGTCTACACAACTGTGTGGACCAAAAATAAAAAGTACATTATTTTTATACTGAAGGTACATTACTTTTGTACTGTAGGTACATTATTTTAGGGTACATTATTTTTTTATTGAAGGTACATTATTTTTGTACTGTAGGTACCTACAGTACAAAAATAATGTACCTTCAATACAAAAATAATGTACTTTTTATTTTTGGTCCACACAGCTGTGTGGACCATGGTTCATGCAATAATTTGCCCCACACAGCTGTGTGGACCATGGTCCATGCAATAATGTATGTATATATAAAAAAATAAAAATAAAAAAGGTAAATTATTGTGTGGACCGTGGCCCACACAACTTGTGGGCCACGGTCCAAAACGACGTCGGTGTATTTTATGAGTTAGAATAATGCATATTATGAGTTAGAATAATGTATTTCATTTATTAAAATAATGTACTTTATGCATTAGAATAATGAAACTTCTAGGGTAAGATAATATACTTTATGAATTAGAATAATATACATTGCGGCGGGTTACGAGACAAAAAAATACGTAAAACGATATCATTTTGGATCGTAGTCCACACAACTGGACCACGGTCAATGCAATAATTGTTTAAAAAAATGACTAGTTTATGGAAAACCAAAGTATAACAAGCCCATTTATGGATTTAGTCATGTTGGAATGTGGGTTTGCATTGTTGTGAGTTGGAGGCTCAAACGTAAAGTAGCTTTGGGCTTCACAAAATATGTAATTGTACCAAAGAAGGTTATAACACAAACTTTTTGACCATAAAAGGGCTTGTTTGGTTACCAGAACAAACTTCTATATTTATGCTCGGATTCCAGAGCCCACTAAATGTTTTCTCAACGAGAATTTCCCATTACTAAATATGTTGGGATTACAATATTTAATTAGGAAAAAGTGTCAAATAGGCCACTGAACTTATCGCTTTTGTGTAATTGGGCCATTGAACTTAAAACGTATACAATTCAACAATCGTTATACCCTGCACCACGGTGCACATAGCAATGTGCACCACGTACGTAAACGACGTCGTTTCGATGTTAGTGGACGCGAACGCGAATGACTCCAGGGAATTCATTATCTATAATATACATAATCATTATCTAGAATACACAGAACGTTTGCATATAATACACAGAATGTTTGCCCAAAATACACAGAATATTGACACAAAATACACAGATGTTAGTGGACGCGGACGCGAATGACTCCAGTGAATTCATTATCTATAATACACATAATCATTATCTAGAATACACAGAACGTTTGCCTAGAATACACATAATGTTTGCCCAGAATACACAGAATATTGACACAAAATACACAGAACTCATCCTCCTAACATTTGAATGCACAAACACATCACAACCTGTGTTAATAACATGAATACACAGAATATTGACACAAAATACACAGAACTCATGCTCCTAAACATTCGAATGCACAAACACATCACAACATGTGTTACTAACATGAATATACAGAACAGTTGCCTATAATACACAGAACGGTTGCCTGGAATACACAGAATATTAACATAAATACAGAGATCGGCCGAAACGGGAAACATGATTTCCAAAAAAACGGACGATTAGTTTACAATGTTCAAAACGACGTCGTTTACATACGTGGTGCACATTGCTATGTGCACCGTGGTGCACGGTATAATTTGTCGCAATTCAACCATCAAACAAGCAAAATTTGTCCAATTGGACCATTTTTACAAAAATTGTCTGGTAAAATCCAATTATGTTACTAACATATATGTATTAAGAGTGTCATTTTCTTCTACCATACTAGTTGGGGTCAATATTGAAATGTTTTTAACTCAAATTGAATTAATTTTTTTTTGTAAAAATGGTCCAATTGCACAAATTTTGCTTGTTTGATGGTTGAATTACACACTTTTTAAGTTCAATGGGCCAATTACACAAACGCTACAAGTTCAGTGGCCTACTTGACACTTTTTCCTATTTAATTACTTGGAATATAAAAATTAAAATTTCACTCTTCACAACGACCAATGTATCATATGAGATTTTTTTGTCACTTTTGAGATAAAATATTATTATTCGTATTAAGTTATGGATTTATGTGATGTATGTAGAGATTTATTTGGATCTTAAAAAATAATAGGGTTAAATACACCATTTTAATTTTATGAGGACTGAATTCACCATAAATCGGATATAAATATATAGAATGGAGTGAGAACTAAGGATTACAAACCACTAGACTAGGAGTAATGTAGTGTAATCAAGTGATAAAGTCTAAAGGGAGACAACAAGCGCGACCTCTTCTATAGTGCAAAGGACTCTCTAGATACTTGACAAATGTACGTCTTTGATTATTCTCCATTCTTGGTCATACATGTATACTCCCACTATTTTGCTGCCAGCGCCCTCACGTGAATATATTATGCTTTTGTAAATAAGAATTGAGTAGCTTAGTTGGTTGGTGGGGCATGTTATTGTGTTTGTAATAGCAAGTTTTATACCCATTGGTTACATTTCCTTTAATATTTTGCTATCTCCTTTTAGGCCACCATCTTTCCTTCCTAGCCCATCAAGACTTTTATTCTTCTTGGTCAAAACCTCACTGATAAAAATGAAACTCTCTTTGACCAAAATCTTCCCAATAAAATAGCCCATGGCCCCATCACTAGTATAAAATATTTAATTTAATCCATATAATATAAAATTTGTCAATTTAGTCTCTATATAATTAAAAATATATAGAACAAGTAAAATTGTTAATGTCGTTAGAAATATGATGACATGACTAGATTACATAAAAATGGTGTGGTCGCTAATTCACTAATTAACAGTACAGTATGTTATATAAAATTCTAAAAATTTTGTATATCATGTCATTAACAATAATTAAATTTATGACATTAGAATAACAATAACATATTCAATTCTAAATCATATATCCAATAAACCAACTTATAACTTGAGAATTTGTTAACATATTAATATAAGAAAGGAAACATTAGAAAATAGAAAGTAATTTCCTTAATCACACAAAAATTAAACTAGTTCCACCACAAAACTAAACATTGATAATGAACACAATCAACTATCAATCGTTATACCCTGCACCACGGTGCACATAGCAATGTGCACCACGTACATAAAACGACGTCGTTTTGGTGTTAGTGGACGCCGACGCGAATTACTCCAGAGAATTCATTATCTATAATACACATAATCATTATCTAGAATACACAGAACGTTTGTCTAGAATACACAGAATGTTTGCCCAGAATACACAAAATATTGACACACAATACACAGAACTCATCCTCCTAACATTCGAATGCACAAACACATCACAATCTGTGTTAATAACATGAATACACAGAATATTGACACAAAATACACAGAACTCATCCTCCTAAACATTCGAATGCACAAACACATCACAACCTGTGTTAATAACATGAATACACAGAATATTGACACACAATACACAGAACTCATCCTCCTAACATTCGAATGTACAAACACATCACAACATGTGTTAATAACATGAATACACAGAATATTGACACACAATACACAGAACTCATCCTCCTAAACATTCGAATGCACAAACACATCACAACTCTATATTCACAGGTCCTATATTCTATATTCACAACTTGAGAACTCCACATTCACACATTACAGGGCTACAAGTTGCTAGAACTTCTTAACTCTATTACAAATTCACACATGCATAACTCTACATTCACGATTTCTATACTTCATATTCACAATTTGAAACCTCTACATTCACACATTTTTTGACAACTCTAATTCAGCAATGTGTTTGCTATTAAAAAAAAAAACGACGTAGTTTTAGACCCAGGTCCACCTTGCAAGGTGGACCTGGGTCCACAGCATAATTTGCGGGACTAGTACAACATTCGGACTAACTAGGCAAGTTGCCTGAACGAACTCAACTATGTTAATGCTTTATCTTCTCATGTTTATAAAAAAAAAAATTTAATATATAGTCATTTGAGACACCGGCGTGTTATTCTATATAGGAGGACCCTCCTTCTTATTGGTTAACTTATTGTACGCCCATATATAATTCATCACTCGAATCATTAAATTGTACTGCGCATGCCTACACCAATGACTAAGAGACGGCCCAAACTTGATTAGAGTACGCGCAATCTCTTAGCTTAGTGTGTGTAGGATACGGTTGTCTCGTCCTCCTCACTTCATAATGGACAGGCCACAATTGCCTCTCATCGCCACTTTACACTAGCTTTGAACAACCCTAAAGTCGATGGAATAGCATCATTCGTGGTTATTTGGTAAATAGTTGTTAGCTGATTGGATTAGTGGGTTTGACTAGTTGATAGCATTAACTAAGTGTAGAAAAGTGTTTAATAAATTAGTTGTTAGCTAATAATACTTGATTACATGCAAAATGACTTTCTCAAAAGGCGGATCGAAAAAACTGTTTTGGGCAGTTTTTTGAATTTTAGCATTTTGGAGCAATAAACTGTTACAAAAAAAAGTTAATTAATTAAACATTCATATTGATTGTTTAACCAAGTCAAACAACTTATAGTGATCAAATAAGTTAAAATCGACTGATAGTTAGCAAACAAGGCCTTAACCAATTTTTGTAGAAAACATTCTTTGTTAATATATTTCTCATGTTAATTCCATGGCTACTTTTCAATCTTTTTTAGGAATCCAAGAACTTGCTTTCTAATATATTGTTGAAAATCTCTCACATACTATGCATGCATGTCATGAGGATAATTCTATAACTTTTTGGTTATTCTATGGCTTATTTTTGTAGTTTTGATGATTTGCATGTCTCGTGTTATTCCTTGCCTTTTGGTTCATACCAAAGGGGCACTTATATGATGATTTTGTATTAAGATAGGCACTATTTTGAGTGAGTGCTAACTTACGAAAGGAAATGTGGAATGGAAGAATCAAGAGGGACATATATAGAAATTGAGGATGACAGAGGAATATAGTAAAGGAAGAGTGTAAGAATATTAATAAGACTAATGATATTAGAAAATAAAATAATAAATTTCTTGGAAAAAGATAATTCCAAAAAGTTAGACTTGTATATATATACTAGTGTAAACCACATCTGTTTCTAATTTGAAACAAATGTTACTAAAAAATCTTCTTCAGTTCATTTGTTTTTTCTTTTTCAATTTAAATAGGTGTACTTTGCGGATCAATTTTTCATTCATTCATTATCTATTTTGTGCGCCTTATTATATATCAAATTTATCTTCTTAACTAGCAAAAGACATGTGGTCTAGTGGTACCCTCACATGAGAGGGGTGGGCTCGAGCCTTAGGAGCCTTAGTAGAGACGATATTAACTCTTTGTGCTTCATTTGGTTGAGAAAGTAGCTATGAACAGATACTAAAAATAAAAAAAACTTTGATCCAATCCAAATAAAAAGTGAATTTCATTGAAAATTATATCACAAAATAATTATTTTAAATGCCAATTTTATCAACATTTTCCAACAATCATTCTCTAACGATGTTTAGCGATATTTCCTGTAAACTATCACTAGAGAATGCTATCATTAGTTTTCTTTATATATATATATATATATATATATATATATATATATATATATATATATGCTAAAGATCATGTGAGAACAGTACTATAGGAGAGAAATAAAAACCAATCTTAGCCTTACATTTATAAAATTCGACAGATCTGATCATATTAAAAAAAACAGTGACGGCTTTCAAAAAAAAAACAGTAACATTCATAATCAACTTCACTATGACAACTTGAACACTTAAATATACAATATAATCTTTAACAATTAAATATGCAAACTTGTTAAATTTTATAAAATCGATGAAAAAAATTAAATTTTAAATTTTATTTTTTGAGTACTACTGACGTGCAAACATTGATAATGCAGTATCTGTTCATAATTATTTTCTCAACCACTGAAACACAACGAGTCAATATTGTCTCCATTAAGACTCGAACCCACCCCCTTCCATATGGAAGTGCAACAAAGTGCCACTAAATTTTAAATTTAAATTGTAAATGCTAGACCTTAAGCAGTAAAAAGTGATCTACTAAGCCAAATAAAATAAAAAAAACTCAGTAAACTCTAAAATCGAAACCCTAAGTGCAATGCACTTTCGTATTTTCACAAGTGCAATCTTTTAATACTAAATATGCAAAATGTTAATACTAAATGCGCAAACATGAAAAAGTCTGAGAATTGCAAATTTGCAAATTTGCAGAGTAAAGTTGGCGATAATTATGAAAATGTCATTCCGTCTTTTTTTTTAAAAAAAAATTGATATGATCCATCTGATTTTTATATATATATATAAGACTAATATTGACTCTTATTTATTTCCTAACACTTAATTGTTCTCTCCTAAACGTGCAAACTGCATAATTGGGCATTACAACAAATCTTAAATCACAAGAAATCGCATCTATTATTTGTAAGCATTTACCTAAAAGAAACCAAACTAATATACCGAAGTAATTAAATCCTTAAAATTCTGTCCTTTTTTTTGGGTTAATTTGCAAACATAAGCCCAATATAATGTCCCAAACCATTGGAAGAAGTATAATAATGAGTATTTGTGTACATTATATTGTGGGCCTCTGACTGTGTAATCACAATATGCCTTTTGGAGTAAGTGAAATGCTGATCCATGTCCTTTGGTTCACTGATTCATCTTCCACGTTCCTTTGATATATATGGATAAAGTTCTTCCTAGCTACCAAAGTTGAAAGTGAAAGCATACAAATCATTAATGTCCCCTATTTTTACCCATTATTTTATATGAAATAAAAGGCATTAAATAATTAAGCATGGTTGCCCACTCTAAAATTTTTGAATTAATCATGTCTCAAATGATGTGACAGGATAACTTTAATAATTAATATGATGTTTTCGTCTCAAAATAATTAAGCATAAATAATTAGACTTAGCTTATCGCAAAGTATTTACAATTTAGTTTTTAATATTTAATTTAATTTTGTTATATAAAAAAGTTGAATTAAAAAATTATATGAAATTATTAAAAATAAAAAAAGAAAAAATTGATTGGACTAATGTGTAGTATAAAGGACATTACAAAAAAAAATAATAAAATAAAAATAGAGAGATAATAAGAATAATAAATTTAGAACAATTAATAATTTTGTAAGTAATTATAGTGTGTGTATGTATCTTCTTATCAATTGATAAGTAATTTGCATTATATAAGCATACTTTGTTTTTTATTTTTTATTTTTTTATGACGAGAGAATTCACTATTCATTATCTAAGGCTTGAGGGTATAGACTAGATAATGTCTGCATTGTGATCCTAGTCATCAAAGAATCAGAAGGAGATAAACTAACATATGTTGTTGATAATTGATCGGTTCAAACTAAAAAGGTTAATAGACTAACTGTTCCCACCGGGAGTCAAACTTCCACATATTTTGAATTTTAAAATATGCAAGGAAATCATAGAAATGGATCTTCAATTCCAAACAGAACTTTGATCTTTTTACTATTGTCAGAGAAAAAGAAAAGCTACAACATCATATGATACAACATTTGGAGTTCCAAAAATGAAAATAAGCAGAGATAAAACTAAGCAAAAAACATCTAATGAAGTATTATTGATTTTTTACTCACCTAGTTGAGCTAATAATTTAAACATTTTTATTATTTTTGAATTACAGCCTTGTGTTGTGCAAGTTATATGCAATCTCCTAAGACAAAGTTAGTCCAGAAGAAAATGTAATTCCAGCTAAGTTTGAACCCTTCATTTGGGAATCAGGCAAAGGAAGCCATTCCCAAAGGTCCAATCTCTTATCATAACTTAGCCAAATTATGTTCCATGAGCCCTCCAAATTGGACATCAAGATAGCCCTAATTATGCCATCCCTTTCTTGCATACATCCCATCATAGCCCCATATGGCTTTCTAATTTTATCAATTAGACCATTTGGTAGCCTTGAAACCAATTCCCATCTCCTCCCATTTGAGCTCAACCCCCACAACTCTATGCCCTTCAACATCCTCACTAATTCACCTGTGCCACAGGCATTTTCTGAAGCGACGATCAGCATATTTGCGTCACCGTACACATGTAGACGGTTCATTGCGTTTCTCCAGCTAAACCCAACTACAAGATGACCACCCTCATTCTCCCTTTCAACATATCTCGGTCGCAAAATCATAGTTTTGTCACGCTGAGGTCCAATTGCAATAATAGTGCTTCCGAGACGACTATTAGAAGCGCTTAAAAAGATATAGTTATCTCTTTTGAGACTATGCGGTAAATCTCCAATAACTTCTTCTGCTTCCCAAGAGTGCCACTTGTCAATTTTGGAATCATACTCGAATAAAACAGGACCGTTTTCACATATTTCAGCAAATAAAAATCGAAAGTGTTTTGTCTCGCGAGGACAAGAGAGTAATTTCATACCAGATCGTCGCCACGATGAAGTGCCACGTGGTCCTAGAGGACTTGGGGGAATCTTTTTAACTACCCTGGTCAAAATGTCAACGGAAATAACTTCCTGGCTAGTGTTCAAAGCAAACAGGAAAATATTACCCGAAGCAGTCAAAAAATAAACATCTTCCCCCGGCGGAATCACCGGCTTCAACATATCTCCGATCAGAATCTTGAACCACCGGTCGGAACCGCCGGTGAAGCCGTGGAGCACCGCGTCGCGCCTCCACCGCTTCCGGTAGACGAACAGCCACGTGGCGGAGCTGGAGAGGAGATTGTAATCCCGGGCAAAATCTTCGTCGGAGATAATAGTCGAGAAAATGGATTTATTCACGGTTTTCAGTCGAACGATCTCCGGCAAGGCTAGCCGGAGAATTATGTGCTGTATGAGCTCCGATGGAAGCAAGCAAAATCCGATGGTGTTTGTGGCAAAATTCCGGTGACTTTCCATTAAAGAACGGAGAGATTGCCGGCCGGAATGGTGTAGGTGGTGATAGTGCTATGATCACAATTCTCACTATGGCTATATAATGTCACACTTTCTTGGCGTTAAGTTAGGGAAATTTTATTAATATTATTTTACCTAATCTCATAATTATTACTCTAATTATATATTAATTATTAAAAAGGGAGATGTCATTTAGGACAAAGACAATAGATGTCTACAAAGCATCCTATGTCATAGTCGGAGGAATGAATGGTGGAGATTGGAGGCCTACGGTTTTCTCAAGAAATTTTGGGAATTTTAATAATTACTCCGTATATTATTTGAGACTAATAATGTGATTAAATTATCTCCTTATAAAGTCAAATTCTTGCTATTTGTAAGTCACGAGGATTGGGGACTTGGGGTGACTGAGTTATCAATAATTTGTGTTTTCAAAAAAAAAAAGTTATAAATAATTTGTCGAGATTAGATAATTAGATTACTTAAAATGAATATTAAAATAAAATTAGGAAAATAGTGATTTTCTTTTTGTCATTATATTTATACAAAGGAAAACGTTTTTTTCCCCTCACCATTTTTTCCTTTCAACTTTCTTCCATAATGTGGCTTTCATTTATTGGACGCTAATGAATTGGTTTACCCTACCACTTATTTAAAAATAAATTTAATTATCAATAAGATAATGTCACATCAGGAAGAGAAGTTTTTAAGGAAAATATGGTGAGAACTGTTTAACGGTATTCAATCACTAAAACACATTACAAGGAGAAGACTATATACAATACAATAACTAGAGATATAGAATTATATTACACCATTGACTCCTAGAGTCATAACACTCCTCCACAAGTTGAACGTCCCGAGAGGAAACCTGAAGCTTGTCTCGAAGAAACGCAAAGCGGGAAGCTGGCAACGGCTTCGTACAAATATCAACTAGCTAATCTTTAGTAGAAATAAAATTAACATGAAGTTTTCCAGAAGCCACCTTGTCCCGAACAAAGTGATAGTCAATCTCCACGTGCTTAGTCTGTGTATGAAAAACCATATTAGCACGCATATAGGTAGCTCCCAAATTGTCACACCATAGACGCAGAGTAGGCAATGGTGGCACAACGAGTTCTCATAATAGAGAGACAATCCGCGTTACTTCCGCAGACACATATGCCATTAAGCCTTTATACATTGCTTCAATAGAGGACTGTGCCACTGTGCGCTGTTTCTTGCAGGACCACAAGACCAAATTTGTGCCCAAAATTAAAACACAACAAATCCACTAGTAGATTTCTGATCATATCATCAGGACAACCAGCCTAGTCGGAGTCTAAACAGGCATGTAAGGCCGTAGTGACAGAACAACGAAATCGTAAACCACAATCTAGAGTGCCCTTAATATAGCGTAATACATGCTTCAACTAAGCATAGTGATCCATAGTGGGGGATTGCATATGCTGACACAACCTATTCACCGCGAAGGAAATATCCGACCGAGTAACAATCATATACTACAAAGTACTAGTGAGACTCCTATACCGAGTGGGATCATTAAACAACACTGCAATGTTGGGAACTATACGAGTCACAGAACCAGGAGTGGCAAGGGGTTACAATCCATCATACATGCCTGTTTTAAGATATCACACATGTAGCCATCAGCGTCGACGCCATAGCCCTATACTCCAGCCGCAACCCGTGAAAGTTGTAAAGATTTTGTTCATCCAAAGAAACGGGACGTCCGGCAAGCACAAGTCCCTCAATCAAACCCTACGCACGGCCTAAGTAGTCGGAGACGGTGCTATCGCCAAAGAAGTCGTAGTGCATGTGCCCTCGTCGATGAACCAAGAGATTGAACAACCGAATCCTAGATTTGCTTGGATGTTGTGCGTCTAACAGCCAAGGCATCACCCCCTCCTAAAACGAAGAAATTAACATTAGCATAATCGACTGATTCTGTTGGACCTAGGCGACATAAGCATGATTAAGAACGGGAGACGCATTGGTATACCCAACAAATTCCTATTGTGGAGGAAATGAAGAAGTTGCATACGCTAGAAGAGAAAATTACGAGTCATCAGCTTGATGGAGACAGTGAATTCAGAACGACAGGTGGTGGTTGAACAACAGTTGTAGAGATAGTCCGCTCAGAACTGGTAGAGCTGTCATAAGCATCCTAAGCCATAAGGGAACCCGGGCCGGATTTTAGGGCATGCAAGATGGACAACAGCACAGGGCCCCAAAATTTTGGGGGCCCCTAATCCAGCCCTGACCCAATAATTAGTATATGTATTTGTGATTATATTGGCTCAAATTAGGTTTTCATGACTGATCTAAATTCTGCTAGGTATTTAAAAAAAAAAAATTCTACTCCGTAATATTCACGCAAATCACTTTTCTTCAATTTACAGTTTATTTATACTTTGATAGGATCTCATTTTTTACCAGCACAGGACCACGCAAAAAAAAAAAAAAAAAAAAACCGGCCCGGAAGGGAACCTAAGCAACTAATATATTTGAGAACTCTTTAACTATATTCAATCACTAAAACACATTACTAGGAGAAGACTATATAAAATAACTAGAGATATGGAATTATATTTCACCATGGATTCCTAGAGTCCTAACAAATATAGGAGTTTATAGTATTGTTACGATTTTATACAAATAGAGATTTTGAACCTTCAATTATTAACATAAGTATTATTAGCCCTCTATTTTTCAAGAGATGTCAATTTTGGTAACAAAGTTATTTAATGAAATAAGGATAGCTTTACCTACCAAAAAAAGTGTGCAACACTTCAAATACAATATAAAAATCTATTAGCACCCAAAAGAAAAAAGTCAAGTATATATAACATATATTCTCACATATAAAGCTTTTAGAATATGACCACGACAATAACAATAACAATAACAATAACAATAACAATAACAATAACAAGAACAACAACAATAATAATAATAATTTTAATGATTTATAATAAATATTTCAAAAATATTCTTAGTTTGAGAAAGAATTTAATCATCAACTCTTTTAATCAAATTGCATAATTCGTTAAAATTACAAAAATATTACCTCGAAATTGATGGTCAACTGAGTGGATCATAATTTTCATATATACTTGAAGGTTACAAATTTAATTTGCCAACATCTTCTTGGTTGAACCCGTTACATAGGATCTTTCTAAGTTTCTAATGCAGTTCATCTGATCTTTTGTGTGATTTGCAGATATTACACATTAGTAAAGTTTACAGTACAACTCGTCAAATTTGGATATAAACGGGGTAAAAGGTTTTAGTTAAAATTGTTTTAATAAAATTATATTATTATTATTATTATTATTATTATTATTATTTGTCTTCGAATACAATGCATGAGGCATGCCCAACAATCCCATCTGTAATAAAAACAAATATAGATTCATATTAATAAACACAACATATAATAAAACAATATTTATATTATTATCCCAAAGTTCACTTTATTGGGTACATATTGTTTAGTTCTTGTTAGAATATCCGCAGTGAAGAATACTCCAATTCTGTCTTATCTATTTTCACATATTATTATTACTATTGAATTATTGTTATTGTCGGACTTTATTTAAGTATGCATTATTTGTTTTCTTATGACTTAAAAAGAAAAATTACTGTCTAAAAAAAAGAATAATTACTGGTAGCTTTATCTCCCATGGAATAGTCAAACGGCAGGCCAACACTATCGAATCGGAAAAATTAGAGTGACTTCTCAGCCCTCTTTGTATTATAAATTGTTTTTGAGTACAATAAATTGATTATGCCTCTTTCGAGGCTTAGAACCTTTATTTATACCAGCTAAGGGGGATTTCTCCCTTAGAAAACTTCTAAACTACTTTAGAAACTCTTTCCTCATTACATTTAGGCACTTTCCTAATCTATCTTGGCTTTCCTTCCGCATCTATTTCCTTCCGCCACCCGACCTTTTTAGGAAACTCTTATGACCGCCCTTCTTACACCGCCTTCCCTGCCTCAGCTCGGCCTGCTTCTAGGTCGGTCTAGGCCGCCTCATCTCTCCAGCACTCCTTAGCTCGTCCTGTCTTCCATAGTAATTAATTGTTTCAATAGCAATGTTCAATCACTCTGAGTCTGAGATCTTCAACTGCCTAGTCACCTCTTTAACGATCCCTCAATCGACCGACCAATTATCGGTCGACCTTCACCACACTATCATTCCTTCCTTTGAGTCCTCTTTCCGATCTTCATCAACCGTTCATTCTGCCTCGGCCGAGCTTCTAATACATAGTAACAGAATCAATAGTACAAAAAAATCATAATTTTACATATAACCATGTTAGCGTAGTATTAATTTTTGAATGTTGTTGAGCAATTTATGAATATTCAATAAAAATAAAAATTTAATTGTAGAGATAAATGTTATAAAATAAATTTGAAAGGGAAAATAACATCATTTTCATCTACCTTTATTAAAGAGTGATGATGATGATAATGGATTGATGGGTTGAAATAAAAAATTAATAAACTAGTGTAAATTATATCATTACTTGTTTGTTGATCACTACAAATTCCAATCAATCCCTATTGCGTTGACACATGAAATCCGTCCTTTTTCTCATTGGGAAAGGAGATTTGGGCCTTTTCTTTTGTTGCATATAAATGCCCTTTTCATTTTTGAGTGGGACTTTATTTATTTTATTAAACCAATGTACTTTACATGATTAAAAATTGACCACTAGATCAAGGAATATTTGGAAGGGTAATTATATTTGTACCACCCAAAATTCTATTTACACCATCATTTAATATGTTTGATAGCTTTATAGGTGGTGTAAATAGAATTTGCTATTTGCACCACCTTCATTAAAGTTAGTCAAACATTATATTTTCTATTTAAAATATTTATTATTTGTTTCTATTTCTAATTGTGATAATATAATAATTCTGTCTATAATATTTTTTTTAATTAATTATTTAAAATATTTATTATTTATTATTATTTCAAATTGTGATACTATAATAATTTTGTGTATAATAATTTTTAATTATTTTCTGTAATATCTAACGTTTAATAATTTTTCATGATAATTTTTTTTTGTTATTCTAATATTCTTTATAACTCAAATTTTTTGTATGCATTATTTTAACTTATTATAATAATATAATAAATTAATTTTGAATCGCTAAAAAGGGTAAAAAAAAACACATTAACATCACAATAAAATATAAAAAGAAAATTTTCATTTCAATTCAATCCAATATAACATTCTCATGAGTACAACTAGAGCGTACATACTCATTGTAAGTATTGATCCGATTCACATATGGAGTAATCCATGCATCTTCATTCTAAACAGACAAACGAATAACGACTTTTAGTGATGATATTTGACAGTATTGATGGGGATATAAGGGAGTGGGCTTGGCCCAAGAGGTGGAGCTAATAAAATATGTTAGAATATATGAACCGGCCAGAGTTTGGGAGTGAGGGGTACGGCATGTGACTTGGGGGTAGGGGGTGCAGCTAGGGTGCATGGTGGTAAGGTGTGATGCATGACGTAGGGGTGCAGCGTGTGTGGTGCATGGTGGGGTAGGGATGTACGTGATGTGCATGGCGGTGGAGTGAGGCGTGTGACGTGGAGGGTATGGCGTGTGACATGGAGGGTGTGGTGCATGTATGACGTGGGCGGCAGGGCCGACCCTGGAGCAAGTGCAGGGTGGGCACCTGCCCAGGGCCCATCTCTATAAGGGGCCCATAGATATATATTAGTTTATACAATTATACTTAGTATATATTAAAAAAAATAATACGATTAATTGTTTGGAAGTCAGATTCGAGAGGACGGTCTGACTTTTGAAAGCGACGTTTTCGATTTTAATAAACTGCACACCCACCGCTTACAACTCACAAGACACATCGACTCATCGAGCCTTCGCAAAATTCACAGTGCCTTCAGCCTTCGCAAAATTCACAGTGCCTTCAGCCTTCGCAATTGTCTTCGGCCCTTCGTAATTCGCAGTGTCTTCGACGGTTGGGCCCTTCGCAATTCACAATTCGAAAATCGCAAATCATAGATTCGCAATTGCAAAGCCAAAGGTATTTAAGTATTTTAATAATTTTATGAATTGGCTTATTGGCGAATTGCCCAAAAATGTCAAAATGCATATTATGTATATTAAATTATTAATATTAATTATATTATATTATATTATGTATAATGTATTGTTGACTTGTTCTAATGTTTAAGAGTTTGGAATCATTAGGAATTTTATTTTGATGGCATAAATTAGGAATTTAGTATTTTGATTGCATATTAGGTTGTATTGTTGTTTAGGAATTCTAATACAATTCTAAATTCTAATTATACTGTTGTTTTAATGTTTAAGAGTTTGTATTCAAAAAATGTTTAAGAGTTTGGAATAATTAGGAATTTTATTTTGATTGCATAAATTAGGAATTTAGTTTTTGATTGCAGATTAGGTTGTATTGTTGTTTAGGAATCCCAATACAATTCTAAATTCTAATTATACTGTTGTTTTAATGTTTAAGAGTTTGGAATAATTAGAAATTTTATTCGAGTAAAGCATGCAAAAATTTTTTGTAATGATTATTTTTATATTTAAAAAATTGTTGCAAATTTTCTAATATTATTTCATGTTATTTGATGTTATCATTTTTTTAATATTATTAAATTTAAATCTTAATTTGTTTCATATAGGGGCCTTTTTTTTTTTTTATTTTCGCCCCAGGGCCTATGAAATGTTTGGAACGGCCCTGGTGGGGGGCATGGCGTGCGACATGGTGCATAGGGTGGTACGTGTGGTGCATGGCAGTACGGTGCATTGGGTGGTATGTGGCGTGCATGGCGGGGGTGTGGCATATGATCTAGGGGTAGGGACGCAGGGGTAGCGTGCATGGCGGGGGTGAGGCGATGTACGTGGGGTACGTGGATGGTCAGGGTGTGTAGGGATAGAGAGCCATACATGTGGGTGGTCTAGGCTAGTTTCCTAACATTATAAAAGGCGGGGTCTTGGTCCATTTTAAGACATCCTTTTGGGTCTCGAAGACTTCTACGGTCTAGTGGTCCAAGCCTAGTAGAGACAGGGGTCAATCCCAACGAGGTCTTTGGTTGCTTGTCTGATCTATTTATTAGCTAGTCTTTAAGTCTTTATTTATTTGAGTGTTTAAAAATGTTATGTTATCTTATATTAAATAAGTTTTAAAAAAATATATGTACTTTGCTTGATTTCCTACCCAACTCCCTTTTGCATGATGGTTGTCTAAAGATCGTCGAGAGCTCTACTCCTCTCTTCTTCAACAAATTATTCGGGAGGATTGTGTTGGTGTTGCAAGTCGATACAAAATGTCATACTTACTGTATGTGATTTGTTTTTAAATTGTCTTCTCTCTAATTGACCCAAAATAAAAAAATAAAAAAAAATAAAAATGAACAATTGATTGTTGAATATTTGGAAACCTAGTTATTCACAAACTATGACTAATTTCAAACCAATTAAGGGGGTGTATTCAATAACGACTTTCATGAACTTTTAAATACTTTTAAAGTGATGGACTTTAATTGATTTTTGTAGAGTTTTTGTAAACTTTCCTAGAATCTTTTAAACTTTTATAAACTTTGTAAGAGTTTATAAATATCCATAGAACAAACATTTATAAACTTTTAAAACTTTTTCATATTAAAAAGTTCACAAAAGTCATTAAAACTCTAAATTGAATACACCCTCACAAACATTCCATAACTTCTATTAATATATTATCTATAAATCAGTGCATTGTAAAAAAAAAAAAATACTGATGTCATAAAAATAGAGTACATTATTCATAAAGAAAATATAATCAATTTTTATAAATATAACCTATAAAAATATTTATTGAACTAATGAAACAACTAATGCTGAACCAATAAATATCTCTTTAAAAATTCAACTTAATACAATATATATAT
>CM008343.1:37028111-37039637 GCA_002525835.2 Ipomoea batatas
TAATTAAAAAATGGGTATCATTTCATCTTATTGATAATCTAAATTTTTTTTTTTTTGAGAACGCTTGATAATCTAATTTTTAAGTTTGGACCATTAGTACTTTTATATTTTTGTTTACCTTCTTTTTTTTGTTCATATCGATGCTTTGGATGTCATAGATCAATTGTTTTGATTTTTTTTTTCGTATTTTTAAAACATTTATTCTTATTATAGGGTCGTAAACAACCAAATATCAATATTAATATTAGCCAGTTATCATTCCAATTCCATCCTACTACCAAACATGCAAAATACTTTTTACCAAAACTCATTACCATTACCAAGTATTTGATTCACATTCTCATTTCGATTCTATGTGCAAACCAAACACACTATAAATATTCAATATACACTCTTTGAAAGTAGTCTTGCGTTTCCCTCCTCACTAAAAAATGATGAAACAGACAAACAGTGACAGCTAATTAGGGGTCGTTTACTAACTTGGAAAAATAGAGGATTTTCCAAAAAAAATGGAGAAATGGATGGGTGGAAGAATGGAAAATGGAAATGTTGTTTATTAAAATCATTTCTCCAAAAGAGTTTTCTATCTCCATTCTTCCATTCTAGTAGGATTTTGGAGAGAAGAAATTTCAAGCTCTCCATTTGGAGAAATGGGAAACACACGGGTGAACAGTGCATGCTGATGCTAAGGTCCGGGTTCGAATCCTGCTGGGCGCGAATTTGCTAACGTCTGTGCGGCACCTTTGTTCAGTTCTTCCCCTTTTTATTACGTACTACTCCGTATTATTCTTATATTTATTATTTTTTTTTGAAAGTAATATTTATTATTATTATTATTGTTATTATTATTATTATTACTATTCACCCTTTTTATTACGTACTACTCCGTATTATTCTTATATTTATTATTATTATTATTGTTATTATTATTATTATTACTATTCATTATTATTATTATTATCTTTATTATTATATTTATTATTGTTGTTGTAATTATTATTATTAGTATCATTATCTATTATTATTATTATTGTTGTTGTTGTTGTTGTTGTTGTTGTTGTTGTTATTATTATCTTTGTTGTAGAAATATTCAAATGTTATATGGGATGATTTTATTTAAAGAAGTTTTGAGTATTTTGTTTTGTAATCATACTATGTACTAAAATTAAAGAAATTGAAAATTGGAGGAATGAAGTAGGAAAATTGGAAAACTGGAGAAATGGAAAACTGGAGAATTGGAGAAGGAAAATTGGAAAAATGGAAGAATGAAAAACTGGAAATGGAAAAACAGAAAAATGAAGTAAACGACCCTTAACATTTGACAATTCATCGGAACAGACAGAGACCAATGCAGTGCATGACGATGAGGTTTGAGTTACCTCATTACATCTGAGGAATCTGTTCTTTTCAAAACATTTATAGCTCGTGGGTTTGCGTGGCGCCCCATCTACCAAGTGTGCATGGCACGTGGAACCCCATGCTACGTGGGTGACAAGTTGGCAATGTTTTAATTTCCCTGATCCAAGGAAATTTGCCTTTTTCTTTATTTGGCTGATTCCCACCTGGCTTTTACATAATTTAATATTTTATATAATTGTCTACTCGATCTTTAGTATTTGATACGATTTAATCCAATGTTTAGCATATCTGAATTCCTAATTAATAATATAATATTACACTTGTTTGAACATGTTATTAATTAGGGTAGGTTTTTGGTTCATTTATTTTTACTATTTCAGTTATCTGGATCAAATTTTTATTGAGAGCCACCAATTCAAATTGGTCAAATAATTAAGTTGATTATCACAAGGTTTTAAGTTTGGCTGGCAGAATGCTAGACTCATCCATCCACTCAACACCAATTAACTTTTTGACAAGAAAAAATATAAACTGTTTAGCTGTTTATGTACTTTTGTTACACATAATAAACTAAGCTCATATGTAAGAGCAATCTCATTAGTGAGGTTTTTATTAGATTGGTTTTTGTCATAGCCATGTAGGAGACAGAAGAATATGATGAGGAAAGAGGAAAAAACAAAGCACGCATAAAAATTGACATAATCAAGAAAAAGATAAAGAAAAAACATGAATCGCGCGCCCAACATGGTGCATGCAATGCGTCTAAAGCACAGTCTGCGTTTGTTTTTTCAAAATGTTGGGCCCCACATAAAACCCTTGGAGGAGAAAAAACACTTAAACTCTCCCCTCCCATTTGTCAAAAAACCAACCTGCAAGTTTTTATCTCTGAAAAAATCAAGCAAAAACCAACAATTGGAGGATGCTCTAATAGCTCGTATATCACAAATAAGAAGTAAATTGCACTTCGTATACCTTGTACAACGAGCTCGACCAAGATGGTGTTAGCAATTATCGAACTCGTGACCATACTCGGCCACCATTTCCAAGGAATACTATTTTTTTCTTTTGCATATGACATCTGGTATATATTATCATTACTGTAAGACTAATCTGGATTTAGTTTAGGTCGCGCTCACAAAGTCTAACTCGACCATGCAATTGCATTAGCAATCAACTTATCAATTGTTCCAAACTATTGAGTTACATAGTATATACTAATTTAATTTGATTAGATAATATGACAAATTATCATATTTAAATTAAATGTTTAATAGGTCCATAGCACTGTACTATATATGCGGCCTTTGGCTCATATATATGATACAACCATGACTTAGTATAAAATATTTAATAAGGAAAAAGAGTCAAATAAACCCTCAAATTTTACCTAAAAGTGCAATTAAGCCCTCCAACATTATAAAAGTTCAATTAAACACTTAAACTTGTCACTTTGATACATTTAAACCCAAATGACCGGTTGTTCAACAGAAACAACCGATGATTAATTTTTCGGCGGTCGTCAAACTTCATTCTGGCGCCGTCGAACTTCATGCTACCCGTGTAGAATATCTACTCATCTTCTCCATTGGAGATCGAAGACGAACACAGACGGTCTTCTTCTCCAGTGGAGAAGACGAATAGACTATTCGTCACTGGAGAAAACGACCGTCTATTTGTTCGTCATCTTCATTGGAGAATACGACCATTTCGGTTCTAAAATTTTAATATAAATTTAATAATATTGGGCATCAATTTTTGCACATCGCACATAGAAAATACTAGTAGTAATACGTAAAAGCCAAATTAAACTACAATATTAACTACAATACACAAGCTAATAGTATAGGGTATTAGGGTTCTCAAAAGGGGTTAGGTTGCTAACAACCCTAACTTTTATTCCTCCAAACATCTAGGGTTTCTAATTTGTACTCACAAGTCACAAGCTATAACTAGGGTTTCTTAATATATTACATACATTAAGCAGCTGGAGCATAATCATAGTCGCCATCATCATCATCATCACCGTCATCCTCAGACGATAATGGTACAACTAAAGGGCGGTTGTCGTTGTCATCTCCCTCCATCATTCTTGGAGCCTCATACATACGACCACGATAGTTAAAATACGCATTGTTATTCATGTAAAGATCTGAGTCCATCATCCATATCGTGATAATTTCGGCAGCTGACATTTTTTGAGAAATGAAGCAAGTTGGGAATTGTGTGTACGAGGAATTTTGTACTAGAATTGGGACGTGGTAAATGGAGGGGGGGAAGAGGGAGTAATATTTATAGGAAAACATTAAATGCAGGAAGGAATATGGGAAAGTAGGAATTGAAGTGAGTGAAGCTTGTGGCAATGTGTGGTATAGTGGCGCAAAAGTGTGGGTTTCGCATGGTGAAACATTGTTGGCACATTGCTAGATGCACTCCTTTTTATCCTTTCGTACGTGTTGGATGTACGTGGTTGGACAAGAGAAAGTTATTGTACTCGTTTATATGAGTAATTCTACAAACTCTCTCATTTTATACCCTCTATGATTTGGCATGCTGCTCAATTTATTAGGGGTCATGATGTTTATCCATTCATTTTTTTCTTCCTCCAATCAAATTTGAATATAATTGGGAGTACAATTTTGAAAGTACATCAAGTATTTTTGCGTTTAATATGTTTCATAACATCATAGAGTGAATAATAAAAGAGGATATAAATATCATTTTTCTTAAGAACTTTTGTACAAAAATTATTTAATTTAGTATTATTGTTGTTGTTGTTATCCTGGTATCTACCTTCTACATAATAGATCTAAGGCAAAAACTTATGTGAAACCGTCTCACCGTGAGACGAGTCGAGTCAGGTCGGGTCGGATCGGGCCGGACCAAGATGAAAATGTAATACTTATACACACAAATGTCATACTTATATGCCCAAATGAAAATACTAATCATGAATAAATTTTTGTTACTTATAAGGATAAATGTAATACTTTTAAGGAAAAATACAATACTTTTACATTTCGATTTAAAAGTATTACATTTTCTCTCAAAAGTATTATATTTTCACTTATAAGTAAGGTCACTTGTCAACATTACTTATTATGGGAAATGTAATACTTTTTCTCTTATAAGTATGTAACAAAAATTGTATTCCTGATTAGTATTATATTTGAGAAGTATGACATTTGTACATATAAGTATGACATTTGCATGTTGTTTCGACCCGTCTCACGAATAAGGGTCCATGAGACGGTCTCACCCAAGTGTGACCCTAATAAATCTATAAATGTTTGTCCTACGGATTTTTATAAACTCTTACGAAGTTGATACAAGTTTAAAAGATTCTAGGTAAATCTACAAAAACTATGCAAAAATCTTTTAAAATCCACTACTTTAAAAGTCTTTGAAAATCTTTGAAAGTCTTGATTGAATACTCCCCTAAGTAACATCACATCTAATCTTCATTAGAATCATAAAAAAGATTACCCATGTCCAGAATAACTGAGCCTAGATGCAATAATTTGGCAAATACGATGAGAATAGCTAACAAAGGCCTAGATAGAATTTGGAAACAAACATACACAATTCTGCCTATACTTTCTCCAGCAAATATATATTCCTGGATCTCCGGCCTAGAGCTGCCAACTGAATTCTGTTTTTCTGTTATTTCCCTTTTCCTTCCCTTCTGTTTTGAATTCTTCCCGCCTCTTCCAAGTAGATATATACAAAGCAGTAGTTTGTAATAAATAGGAAGAAGGCCGGTGAGAACATTATTGGAATGTAATGCAAATTGGTTCAGTTAACAGAACCTCATTTCCTTTGGTATCCAACACTTATTTAATTTAAAATTTTAAATGGTTAATTATAATAATATGATACAACAATGTTTGTATCTACATTATCAGCGTTAATTAATTAATTAATTATATATATATATATATATATATAAGTATTCAGTATACACTCTTTGACAGTAGTCTTCCCTCCTCACTAAAAATGATGAAACAGTGACAGCTAACATTTGACAATTCATCGGAACAGACAGAGACCAATGCAGTGCATGATGATGAGGTTTGAATTACCTCACTACATCTGAGGAATCTGTTCTTTTCAAAACATTTATAGCTCGTGGGTTTGCGTGGCGCCACATCTACCAAGTGTGCATGGCACGTGGAGACCCATGCTACGTGGGTGACAAGTTGGCAATATTTTCCCTGATCCAAGGAAATTCCCATTTCAGACAAATTATTATGTGGACCGTGATTTACCCAGCTCTATGGATTACAATCCAAAATTATTGAATTTTACAAGTTAAAACAATAATGTACATTATGAGTTTGAATAATATACAATATATGTTAGAATAATATACTTTATGTGTTCGAATAATGAAATTTTTGTGATAAGATAATATACTTTATTAGCTATAATTAATAATGCACATTATACTTTAGAATAATATACATTGCACTTTAAAATAATGTATATTATGAGTTATAAAAATGTATATTGTAGTCCGTTGCGTGAAAAAACGGTCCACACAATAACTATTGCACTTTTCTTTATTTGGCTGATTCCCCCCTGGCTTTTACATAATTTAATATTTTATATAATTGTCTACCCGATCTTTAGTGTTTGATACGATTTAATCCAATGTTTAGCATATCTGAATTCCTAATAATATATTATTACACTTGTTTGAACATGTTATTTGGGTGGGTTTTTGGTGCTTTTTACGTACTATTCCAGTATCAGCATCAAATCCTTACGGAGGGCAACCCAGCTCAAATTGATCAAATGGTTAATTTGGCTATTACAAGGTTTAATATAATTTTAAATTCGGTTTGTACGATGCCTAGACTCATCCGCCTAACACCAATTAATTTTTTGACAAGAAAAAATATAATAAATTGTTTAGGTATTTGTGTTACACATTATGGGTGTACACATAATAAACCAAGATTATATATATATAAATCACAAATACTAAGAAATAAATTACACTACATATACCTTGTACGATGGGTTTAACCAGAATATATGGTGTTAGCAGTTATTGAACTCGTGGCTATACTCGGGAATACTATTTTTTTTTCTTTTGCATATGCTTGACGTCGACATCTGCTGATATCATCATTGTACTACCATGGCTGAAAATCATCAAATTTCTGACCACTTTTTTTACCATCCACAAAAATGGTTAGAAAAAGTGAAAGTTTTTTATTTTTTCGTCGAAGAGTTTGGTCTAATTTAATAGAGAAGAGTCCGAATTTCGGACCCCCTCTTACTTGATGGTTGGCATTTCCGACCACTTTTAAAGGGTGGTTGAATATTCTGGCCACCAAGTAAAAGTGGTTGAATTTTTTTCGATCATTAAAAATTGTTTACAGGTGGTCTTTTTTTTTTTCGACCACCAAAAGTATAGTGGACGGAAATCATTATAAATATATATAGGGGATGGTCAAGTAAGAACGGTTGCCCATGAGAGAATTCAGAACTACTCACAGCCGTCCACGTGTCTAGATTCAACGAATCAGATATTTTTTTTTTAAATGACGTGGTGAAATTTTTGTGAATAAATCAAACTTTGGTGCAAGTAAAATGTGTTGCAATGCAAGTGCAAGTTTGCAAGTAATTTACATTGGTAACATTCAATTCGTGCACCTAATGATAAAGTCTTTCACATAGGTGCACTTAATATTGATACTCATTTTACTTGCACTTGTATTACATTTTACTTGCACTTAAGTGCACTATATGAAACTATTACTTGCACTTCTAACAAAATTTACTTGCACTTCTATTATTGATGTTCAAGTATCTACGAAAATGCAATGGCATTTAAAAAAAAAAAATCAGTGTTTCTGATCCATTAGATCTAGACACGTGAACGGTGGTTCTGATTTCTATCATGGGCAAGGCGTTCTCACCTGAACCCAATTTTATATATATATTCAAACTTCGACAGTTCAACCCTTATTTTTGCCGCTTGCCTCTGTCGCTCCTCACCTAAAACTCGATCGACTCCATGACTCCACCTGGCCATCATCTCCAGAGACTACAATAGGCGACAGCTACTCGGTCTCCAGCTCGATCTCCGCCTCTCCGTCGCTCAGAGCCTTGTCTCCGATCCGCTTCTCACCCTCTCCGTCCCTCCGCCGCCTCTTGGGTAAGTCCTTATAACCTCATTTACTTATACAGTTATACTCATAGTCTCAAGCTCAACCTCTCATTCTTTAACCTCTCTAGTTCTCTACATACTACATAGGAAATCCTAGATCTTCCTTCGAGACTTTGTGTTGGTAGACTTCTCGCCTGATGTCAGAAAGCGTGTTGAGTTCCTCGGGGAGATTTAGGTATGTGAATCTTGTATTGGTGTCTTATATATATATATATATATATATATATATATATATATATATATATTAAATACTTGTTTGTTCTATGAAACTCCAATTCTATGCGAATTGAACATGCATCAATGAAAGGTCAGGTATCCAACTCTGAAAATTCCAATGTCATTGTAAATTGTTCAAGGGGATTAAATGTGGTTAATTGAATTGACACAACAAATATGGAAAGTGCCAAGTGAGGAATTATTTGAAATCTTGCATATGTATGTTGTATTGATCCAATTTTAATTTAATTATTGCTAATAAATTGAGTTTCCCATTGAACATTTTTTGTGATTAAAGAATGACTAATTTTTACAAAGACTTTATGGTATTGGTTAAAGATTAAATACCTTTAAGTTTTAGTGAATGAACCAGTAAAAGTTATGTCATTCTTTAATCACCAAAATAGCAAAACTGTACTGTTCAATGAGAAAATCAATTTATTAGCAACAATTAAATTAAAATTGGATCAATACAGCATACATATGCCAAATTAAATTTCAAATAATTCCGATCCTCACTTGCCACTTTCCCTATTTATTGTTTCAATTCAATTAACCATGTACATTTAATCCTCTTGAACAATCTGCAATGACATTGGAATTTTTAGAGTATGAAATCTTTCATTGATGCATGTCCGCATAGAATCGGAGTTTTATAGAACAAACAAGCATTAAAAAAATATGAGAAACCAGTACAAGATTCACATACCTGAATCTCCCTCAGGAACTCAACACGCTTTCTGACATTAGGCAAAAAGACCAACCCAAAGTCTCGAAGGCAGATCTAGGGTTTCCTATGTGAAGAGCTAGAGGGGTTAAAGATTGGGCGGTTGAGCTTGAGACTATGAATATGAGTAGATGAGGTCATAAGGACATACCAGAGAGACAGAGGAACGGAGAGGATCAAAGGGTGAGGAGTGGAGAGGCGGAGACAAGAATGTGAGTGACAGAGAGGTGACAGAGGCGGGGATTGCGTAGTTGTCGCCAGTTGCATTAGTAGTTACATACTTTATTTGGTATATATCAAGGATTAATTAAATTAAACTATGTATATCATTGATACATTGAATATATTACATAATTTTTTAGATATTTATAAAATTAAATATTCAAAAAGATTTGTTGCTTCTTTTTTTTTTTTGGGTGAAAGATATCTGAATACGATGAAATGATACAAGTGTGAAACTTTAATTTGAACATATAAGAGATATTATGTTTAATTTCTAATTATATATAGGACCAGGTTAACATGAAAACAATCTTTTAGATGAGAATTGTGGATAAATTTGATTCAACCATCTAGGATGATTAAAGACTAGAATCAATGAAAAAGAATAAAACACGGTGACATTTTTGTAATTTTCTATAATTAAAATTGTGCATTTAGAAATGTCACTTTTTGTAATTTTCTGTAATTAAAATTGTGCATTTAGAAATGTTTGACATTGCAATTAGAAATGTTTGATTGTGCATTTAGAAATGCTTTGAGTGCAGGGAAGGCACTACATACCTAATTCTCATAACCTTCCTCCTATGTGTCTTCATTAGAATCATTAACAGATAACCCATGTCCAGAATAACTGAGCCTATATGCAATTTGGCAAATACAATGAGAATAGCTAACAAGGGCCTAGATAGAATTTGGCAACAAACCCCATACACAATTCTATATCTATGTTTTCTCCAGCAAACTAAACCAAATGCAGATGGTTTGATTAGCAGGAAAGTAACCCTAGTCTCCAATGAATGTAACAACCGAGACCGACGATGGAGTTGGACAGCAACATCATCATTCCTTGGAAGACTTGTTGATGAGCGACTTGTGGATGTGCGGGATCACTCCCCCTCCAGCTATCGTTCCTTTGATCAGGGTATCTAGTTCTTCATCGCCTCGAATCGCAAGCTGCAAATGTCTTGGAGTTATACGCTTCACCTTCAGATCCTTGCTCGCGTTCCCAGCCAGTTCCAACACTTCAGCAGTCAGATACTCCAAAATAGCTGCAGAGTATACGGCTGCCGTTGCACCCACCCTCCCGTTTGCTGTTGTCCTCTCTTTCAGCAACCGATGAATACGTCCAACCGGGAACTTAGAACATTACAAACATTGCGCAATCAGAACAAAACATTACATCATGTAATACATTCTGTTAAGAGTCCCACATTGAAAATATAAGAGAAGAAATATGAATTTATAAGACATAACAGATACCCCTGTTACATTCTTTTTACTGTTACCCCTGTTATCTTGATAAAATTTGCAATAACATATATATAGTTTTGAGTGCCCCTTACAATCCCTCTAGAACTATAAGTCATTAATTTTTTTAATAAAAGTTACACAGGTAAATAGCAAGAACATAGCAAAACTACAGCAGATCAAGCTCAATACTATTCACCTAGCAGGAATTGATAGTTGTCCCTTTGGATCCTTCAAATTCCTTCTTTAAATCATAACATCAGGGATCTCTTGCAATCCTTAATGTTAATGTAAGCTGTGGGACTAGGATGTGTTTGCCTGAAGTTCACGAACTCAAAATTTACTACTCCATAGCAATTAGCCCAATATATTACATAATGTCCTCTAATCCGCAAAACAAGTATTCAATATGTTGTTCACATCTTACAACACTCTTCCTATGCCTATAACAAGAAAAAGAAGTGTATATCAAACGATAGCCATACCATTTCCCTTAATAGGCAACACACTAAGGCTTTGAAACTGTTTTAACTTTGCTAGTTAGAAGCCTAGACATTCTAATTTCCTATTCATGTCCTCAACAAAGCCACAAGGCCCATATCTAACCACAGCTCTGTTGTGAGATATGGATCCTTCACTCTCTACAAAGAATTAATGGTCTTGACAAAACCACAACCCCCTAATTACTCTTGGAAGCAGCTAAGAACTAATTTTACTTTTATTTTTGGATAACTAGCAATAAACATTATCCAATATCCATTATCAAACAGACCTTTATGATAGTGCATGCCCAGAAATTCTCACTTGCATTAGCCTAACAACCAATACTAACCATTACAGAACTCAAAACTACCGCTTCAAAAGGGCAAAGCTCACGTCATAAAACTAAAACCAACAGGGGCTCATCAAAATCCCAACTTTAAAGACCCCACAGTTTTAAACCGCCAAATTGTTCCAGAAAACAAAACAAAATTACACATTTAAGCTGATAGATATATTGTACAGGAACAAATGGATTTCAGCTAATCCCAAATTGAAGCTGTAAAATTTAAAGAATCAACAGAAAGAAGCCTCGTTTTCCACGAGAAAAAAAAAAAAAACAATGATTACCTGGAGACCGGCACGAGAGGAGCGAGAGATGGGTTTCTTCTTATCCTTATCCTTGTCTTTGTTGGCCGCAGCGGCGGATGTTTTGCCCATAATCAGACCCTTGGCGCCTTTTCCCGACATTTTTCCCCGGAAATTTCTGGGATTGGAGAGATTGAAATGGCGAGAACAGGGAGGAGTTGCTTGGATTGAGCTGAGCCTCACTAAATAAGCAGTGCGGGAAGACTCGAAGAGCCGAAGATCGACGCAAGAAAGGAAAAAAATGTGTCATCGAGACTTGTCGCATGGAAAATATGAGAGAGATTACTCAGAAGGCATAAGGACAATAACACCCTTTTCTTTACTTGTAATTACATTTTTACCGGACTATAAATTGCCATGTCGACTCGACAAACAAAAGTTGCATGATTGCATGACGCTATCCTTTAAAATATACTCCCTCCCTTTTTTTAATCCAAATTTTCATAAG
>CM008343.1:37059292-37095268 GCA_002525835.2 Ipomoea batatas
TTTTTTCTTCTTTTTTGTTTTTGGTGAAATATCATACTCTTCTAATGGTGGTGTAATCAAGTTATATAAAAGAAATCAAAAACATGTTGTTCCCTTTTTACCTAGAAAATGTAGTGAAATGAATGTGGCAAGCTTATTTAAATAAAAAAATTAAGGAAATAAAAACCCCATCACTTTCTGGACGTAGGCTTTCGATCAAACCACCTAAATTCTTAGGGCCCGTTTATTAATTGAAAAATTTCTCCACTTTTCTAAAAAATTGAAGACTTGGAAACATGTTTACTAGCATAGTTTTCCACTTAAAACATTTTCCTATTTTATAAAAAACTGAGGCTTTTACTAACATGAAAATTTCAATTTGAAAACAGGAAAATGCGTTTACTATGCTATTTTCAATTTTCAAAGTTGGGAATAGTTCTCCATTTAATAAGAAATTAGAAACGCGCACACTCAAAAGATGTTTTCTGATTGCAAAACATTGGTGATCAGTAAAAAATAAATTAAATGCATCGATTCCTAGCTAGCAGCAGCTTTTCTTCTTCTTTCTTCCTCACTTTTCTTCTTCAATCAATTTTGGCTTATTTGATGACCACTATTAGTTATTTGACTTGGTTAAAAAATCAATAAAAATATTTGGTTAATCATCTTCTTTTTTTTTTTTTTTATAACTCCAAAATGTTAAAATTCAAAACACTTCTCAAAACAACTTTTTCAATTAGATTTTTGAGAAAGAAAAATATACCAAACAGCTAATTTACCAAACATCTTTCTCCAATCAACTAATGTTATTAACTAGTCATATTCTCTAACCCAATCAACTAACACCTATTAGCTAACAACGATTTTCCAAACAAAGTCTTTATATCAGTCCCTCTCTTTTACAACCACCCTCCCACCGCTTCAAAAAGATATCATTCCGGTCGGGACATGGGGGGTCCTTGGGGTCGGGAATTCAACCTTTTGGGAGAAGAAAAAGATATCATTCCTCATTCTGCTCACATAATAATTTGGCCAGCACTAAGTTGACTTTTAATTAAGATATCATTCCTGATTCTGCTCACTTAATAATTTGGCCAGTAAGTTGACTTTTAATTTAGTAAAGGCCTCCACTTTGCGTGACAGTTTTCTTGAGTTGTATGATTGCATTTAAAAAACAAATGTAAAATTCAAGCATCTGGCAATGAAATGCCTACTAGCTCTATATTAATGGGCAAATTATACCGTGCACCACGGTGCACATAGCAATGTGTACCACGTACCTAAACGATGTCATTTTGAGCATTGTAAACTAATCATCCGTTTTTCTGGAAATTATGTTTCCCGTTTTGGTCGGTCTCTGTATTTATGTTAATATTCTGTGTATTCTAGGCAATCATTCTGTGTATTCTAGGCAACTGTTCTGTGTATTCTAGGCAACTGTAATGTGTATTCATGTTAGTAACACATGTTGTTTGTGCATTCGAATGTTTAGGAGGATGAGTTCTGTGTATTTTGTGTCAATATTCTGTGTATTCATGTTATTAACACAGGTTGTGATGTGTTTGTGCATTCGAATGTTAGGAGGATGAGTTCTGTGTATTTTGTGTCAATATTCTATGTATTCTGGGCAAACATTTTGTGTATTTTAGGCAAACGTTCTGTGTATTCTATATAATGATTATGTGTATTATAGATAATGAATTTCCTGGAGTCATTCGCGTTCGCGTTCGCGTCCGCGTCGATTAACATCTGTGTATTTTGTGTCAATATTCTGTGTATTCTAGGCAAACATTCTGTGTATTCTAGGGAAACGTTCTGTGTATTCTAGATAATGATTATGTGTATTATAGATAATGAATTCCCTAATGTCGTTCGCCTCCCCGTCCACTAACACCAAAACGACTTCGTTTTACGTACGTGGTGCACATTGCTATGTGCACCGTGGTGCAGGGTGTAACGATTGCATCCGAAAAATTATTATGTGGACCATGGTCCATACAGTGCTATGTGGAGCATAACAAAAAGTACAATTTTAATATACTAAGAGTACATTATTTGAGTACTAAAAGTACATTATTTAATACTCCGTAATATATTTTTTTTGAATATAATATATATTTTTAATATACTAAAAATATATTAATATATTATTTGTGTACTTCAATATAAAAAAAATGCATTATTTGATAACTCCATACAATAATGATTGAGCTCGTGCTAACCTAGAATTTATCGGTCATGATAAGGAAAATATAACATTGTACTCCGTCTGAAGCAAATACAGAGAGAGAAAAAAAATGGCTTGTGTTCCTCTAACTTCTCTGATGAATACAATCCAGTTTGAGTTCTTACAACCCAGCCCGCCCGTGATTCTTGATGAAGATACATCACATATGATGAATTCTTTCTACCAGAATCTTGGTTTCTTGCTCGCCTTTCTTGAGGAATTCCAGAAGAAACCGGGAAATGATGATGCTGCAATCAAAGATTTGGAAGCCAAAATCAGAGACTTGGCCTTTTTAGCAGAAGATGAAGTTGAATCGAATCTGGCAAAGATATATATGGAGGCGGCAGATAAAGAGATGATACTCTTTCAGAACCTACAACAAGTAGGTGAAGATGCAGAGATGATGCTCTTTCTGAACCTACTACAAGTAGCTTCGAAAACTCAAAACTTCGTCAACGAAATTAAAAGAGAATACAATGATTCTGCTGTCCAAGATTTGACAAAGGTATCTCGGCAGTCTTTGCTTACTGAATTATATTGATATGATGATACATTTCATAATTTACAACTCTTCCTCTACAGGTACATGCCCTTCCTTTAGATATTGGTTCAGACCACGAGAGCGGATCTTCACATGAGCTGATCTCAAAGATTGAGGACAGAATGGTGGGGCGTAGAAGTGAATTAAATACAATAATGAACCAGCTCATTCGTCGCCCATCTATAGAACATAAAGTCATTTCGATTCTTGGGATGGGCGGGATCGGTAAGACTACTCTAGCCAGAAGAGTTTACGAAGAACCATTAGTCGTATCCCATTTTGACATTCGTGCATGGACTACTGTCTCTCAAGAAGTTAATGCGAGACACATTCTTTGCAACCTCCTTTGGTCCATTAGCAGAGGAATGAATACTGAGGGAAGCACAGATGATCTAGCACACAAACTACGACAACGTTTGATGGGTAAGAGGTATCTGATTGTGGTGGATGACGTATGGGAAACCGGTGTTTGGGATCATCTCACCAGATGTTTTCCTGAAAGTTATGGAAGTGCAGTATTGGTGACCTCTCGGCTAGAAGAGATTGCAGATTACACTACATCAGGTGCCAGCAATCTTCATAACTTGCATTTTCTTGATTCTAATGAAAGTTGGGATCTATTTTGCAGTCACATTTTCCGGAAACAACCCTTGTGCTCTAAATTCAATAGAATTCAAAGGAATATTGTTGACAAGTGTGGGGGGTTACCCCTGGCAATTGTTGTAGCTGCTGGACTTCTATCCCGACTCAGCAAAGTTGAAGAATTGGAAAAGATTGAGAAAGAAATGAGCCATCTTGCTAGTACAGATATTGGTGAACAATGTTCAAGAATTCTTATTGTAAGTTACAACCATTTACCTCAGCATTTGAAAGCTTGCTTTTTATATTTAGGAGTTTTCTCAGGCCATAGTGAAATTCCTGTTAAAAAGCTAGTTAGGTTATGGATTGCCGAGGGATTTGTGGAGAAGTCAGTGAGGGATAAGGAATTGGAAGAAGTGGGTGTTGGGTATTTGCAAGATCTTATTAGTAGAAGCCTAGTCCAAATTGATAAGCTTAAATGTGATGGCCAAATCAAGACATGTAGGATGCATCATCTCCTGCGTGTACTTTGTGTCACACAAGCAAGAAACGAAAAACTTTTGTATGTTGAAGACGATGGTTTTGATATGTGCAGTGGTGCTTGTCGTTGGCTAAGTTTCAGATCACCAAAGCCTGAGAATTTTGATTTGTGCAACAGAAGTGTCAATAAAGCCCGTTCTGTTTTGTGTTTGCATAATGATGAGATGCCAATGGTGAATGATCCAAAGCTTGTAAGATTCACCTTATTAAGAGTTCTGGATTTGACTTCTCCTTTATACAACAAGGGAATGTATATGTCTTTCGAAAATCTTTCCAATCTAGTTCTTCTTGAATACCTAGCTTTTATGTTCAATAGGTCTTTGGGCTTCGAGGGTCTTGACATTGCACTGTCTAAGAATCAAAAACTGCACACGCTTGTTGTTTGGCATAGTGCAGCTGGGTGGAGACCGAATTATTCCCTTTTGCCCTCCACAATTTGGGAGTCACCACAATTAAGGCATCTCGAGTTTAGAAATTGCTTTAGAGTAGAGCCTCCAGGCATAGTGAAAGAGAAGTTGCAAAGTTTGTATTGGTTGAGCATATTTCATTGCACAGAGGAAGTTATTTCGAAGATTCCCAACATAAAAACACTGGGGATATTTTGTGAAGGTAGATTGATTTCTGACAATGCTGTGTCATGCAATGGTGCTACCAGCTTGGAAAATCTATGCCATTTGAATCAACTTGAGGCTTTAACTATTGAAGCTGAGTATGCCATTCCTAAGTGTATATCTCTTCCGGGTATAAATGCATTCCCCGGTAACCTTAGGAAGCTGAAATTAAGCAAGACTTATTTGCCATGGAAGGATATAGCAACAATTGCCATGTTGCCTGGACTAGAGGTGCTCAAACTAAAAATGGATGCTTTTTATGGGCCTGAGTGGAAACCAACTGAAGGGGGATTCCAAAGATTAAAGTTTTTGTTACTTATAAATACAGATCTAAAGATTTGGAATGCCTTTGACGATGAGTTTCCTATCCTTGAGCACTTAGTCTTGAAGCATTGTGAGAACTTGGAAGGGATCCCAACTGTTTTCTTCAATGTAACCACTCTCAAATCAATTGATTTAGAAAGGTGTGGCCAAGCCCTTTCGAGTTGTGCTAAGAATATCCAACAAGAACAGCTCGATTATGGGAATAATGAACTAAAAGTTCTTGTTCGTAATCCTCAGGTCTACACTTTCTTCTAGGCTAAACTTTTAATTATAATATCATGCTATGATTAACCATTTATCACAGTTTTTTTTTTTTTTCTTGTTTTCTCTGTTGATTGAATGCAGACCACTTATAAGCAACTCACATTTTATAAAGGTCGGCATAGGAAGGTGGTCCGCGGCAGCTGGTAATTGAATTAATTTAATTTAATTAACCACTTGTGATAGTTTCAGTGTATGTTAGTATACTAGTTTTTAAAGTATATCAATTCAAGATTAAATATCATGAATTTTGAATTTGTTTATTTAAACCGATAATTAAAGTATATGAATATAGGATAATATAGGAAAGATGGATTAATAATTATCATTAAAATAATTGTTTACAATTTGTAAAAACACTAGTCTAAAAATAACAGTCTAAATAAATACACTTTTGATTTAAATTTCGAAGACTTTGTAATTCTTTTGGGTACCATTATCATTGTCTTCATCTTTAATACTTGTCCTCTCCTTTTTAGTGATAGTGACAGCGACAGCGACGAGGAGCCCTCGCAAGACTTCCGAGAATGGTTGAAACGAATTGATGGATGAGCACCTCTGGCCGCTTCAGGATCAATGCTTTTGTTGTTGATAATCTTGGACAACTCTTCTGCATCTTCTACTGCTTTTCAATTTGCAAGCTTGGATGGAGTTCCGATCCCCACGAGCTTTAATTTGTCTTGACACTCTCCATTTATCTTGGCGAGAAGAAAGCTTCGTAGTTGACTAGTTGTATCTCATCAATGTCATCTTCAGCTTTAATTTGAGCTAGCGCAAATTAAAGTCTGTGATTTTGATTTCAAGATGACGGACTGGAACACCACTGTTACGTTGTTGTATTCCTTCTGCAGAAAGGCTTGCAAAGAAGAAAGCAAGCTTCTCAAACAGAGAATTCAATGGCTTTTCATCATGAAGAGACACTTTGTGGATTCGTTTTCGGAACTTAAGGGCGATTGCTGCCATGAGAGAAGCCAATGCAAAACAAGCCATCTCTCTTTGTATATACGTTTCTCTCATACTCTCTCTGTCTGATATGTTTCTGAGTAATTTCAACTCTGCAATAATAATTAAATCGTTCTAGTTATGATAGATGATCTCGATGCACATAAACCCCAGGATCATGATCAATTATCAAACAATGGCTTCAAAGAACCATGCATGTTATGATAACCAAATGTATAATCTGATGATAAAAATTAAAGATTTGGTCTCAGTTTTGAATATATAATTTTCAACATCTGCTCCATCCAATTAATTATTTGGCAAATAATTGTGCACTGTACTCCACCGTAAGTCCATAAGCAATCAAGAATGAACACCCATCAACAATAACAAGAAACAAGACGTGCAATTATCATTGTGAACAAAAAAAATTGAATTATATATTGAATTTCAAAATTCTTATTACAAATAATATCAATGCAGTATGGGTAGAACATTTCTGGATGGTCCTCTCATTCTTCAATTAGATGCCTTGAATATTCCATTATTGAAAGGCCTCCGGAATTCAAGTGGCTTGATTTTCAAATAACATATATGTTTGTTCTTCATTGAAAGGTCTTCTAGTACAAGATCTTTGGATGGTCTTTTGATCCGAAATTCAAGTGACTTGATTTTCAAAGAATAACATATATGTTTGTTTTTCATTAAAAGATTAAAGGGTTCAAATGACTTGATCTTAAATAGATGTTTGGATCAACATGATTGGCAAGATCTTCATGGAGGGCCGGGTGTTAGACTAAGTATTATCTGTTGTATAGTTACCTAGTCTTTAGCCTATTATGTAGCATAGGATTGCTGTGTTTTACGTTATTATCTGTATACACTTTCCTGCGTAATTCACGGTTAATCAACATTCTCATTTGGTATCAGATTAGTGATAGGTTATTTTTCCCCACTTTTCTCTCCCTTCTTCATGATGACAGCGAACGATTATGAGCGCACCATCTTTGCGGCTGCCGTGCCGACGCCGGCCACCGTCACCACCCAAAACTCCCTCCACTCCGCTCACCACTACTTCGTGTCGATCAAGTTGACGACACGCAACTACTTATTCTAGCGTACCCAGCTTGTACCGTTTCTCAAAGGGCAAGGGCTACTGGGGTATGTTGACGGCACCACGCCGTGTCCACCGGCGACGCTTGCCGTTGCTTCCAACACCACAGGGAGCTCGATCGATGAGGCTTCCTCCGCTCCTGCTAATCCAGCGTACGCCGGATGGATCCAACAAGATCAATCCATCCTATTAATGTTGGTCGCGTCTCTCTCCGCGGAGGTAATGTACTTTGCCGTTGGTCGATCCACGGCGAGAGAGGTCTGGAGTCCCATTGAAGCGGGGCTTAGCTCCTCCACCCGTGCCCGTTGCTTGAACCTCCTAGCCCAGTTCCAGTCACTCAGACAAGGCGACTCCACGCCGGCGGAATACCTCGGCCGTGCTTAGCTCCTCGTCGAAGACCTAGCCTTGGCGGGTCGATCGGTCTCCCTCGACGAGCAAAACCTCTACGTGTTTAGAGGACTCAGGCCGGAGTTCAGGGCCATGGCGGCATCGCTCGTAGTCTCAGGTAACTCGGTCTCCATCCCTCAATTGTCTGATTGCTTGCAGACTTAACAATTCATCTATTCGGATGAGTTTGCGACTGGGATTCCGGCGGTGCCCTCTGGAGTTCTGACTGTCATGGTGGCCAATCGTTCACGAAGGCAGAATGGTGAAGGTGGTGGCAATTTAAAATTTGCGATAAAAATTGGGGCCTTATATATGCAATATATGAACTTTTAAAAAAAAAATTAATTTCTATATACAAAATATAGTTGTTCAAAATGTTGTATCAAAAATATAAAGATTGTATAAAAAAATACATATAAAATTTTATTTAAAAAGTGACATGTACCATGCACATTTAGACGCATACTCATCTATCAAACTTTTGATATATATCAACTTTTTCCAAAAGCTCATTTTTCAATGGAGATTAAAGCTAATCCATTGAGTCTCTGTTGCAACATACTTGATAGTAAGTAAGATTATTTCAACAATTTTAACTTTGAAAAATCCTTTCTGCAGACAACAATAATTGAGATAGTCAATAATATTTGATATGCAATAGTAGCATGTGGAAAACAACCTATCTATTTCAATGAATTCAATATACTCATTGCCCCAATATTTTCTTTTGATAAAATCTCTCTAAGCAATTTTAGCTCAAAATACAATAATAGCTTGATGGCAAAAACTTGTGTGAGACCGTCTCACCGTGAGACGGGTCGGGTCAAGATGCAAATGTAACACTTATATGCACAGATGTCATACTTATATGGTCAAATGTAATACTAATTAAAAATAAAATTTTTGTTACTTTTAAGGGTAAATATAATACTTTTAAGGGAAAATACAATACTTTTACATTTTGATTTAAAAGTATTATATTTTTTCCTCAAAAGTATTATATTTGCCTTATAAGTAAGGGGCACTTGTCAATCCTAGACATGTAAAGGGCAGTGCTTGGAGTACGCTACCATGCAAAGCAACAAAACTAGCGAAAGCAATCAAAAGGAAAAACTCCAGATTCCTGAAGAGGGAAAAGCTCTCCAACGTACTCCAGAGCGAGAAATATTTAGTTGAATTAACATTTAAAAAGTTTGTAAAACCTACATAATTTGACATGCAGCCGTAGCGAAGGAGAGCATCGACTCCGCTACCGTTAACAGTACCGCCGATAACGGTGTAGGATCGCGAACTTTGAGCCCGTAATTTCCAAGATCTTGTTGTGCGTTTTGAATTCTGTGGGCAGAAGCCAAAAGAGAAGAACTGCAAATGGTAATCTCAATTAAACGCAAAGTGATCATATCTTCAAAGCTACTAGGAATTTCTTTCAACGAGTGGCAGTTACGCATGACTAGGCGCTCAAGGACAGGGTAATTGTCAGGAGTGGCTTCCCAGTACTGGAATTGGTGGCAGTAGTCAATCAGCAAGAACTTCAACTGACGAAAACCCCCGTCGCTTGGTTTCCATGTCTTGTCGCAGACGGCTTTATGTTTCAGTTTGAGCACTTGAAGGCTAGGCATGTTGCCAATGATGTTTATATGTTTCCATCGCAGACGAGTGTGAAATAATGTAAGTCCCTTGAGGTTCTGCGGAAAGGCTTGTGGATTCCTAAGGCATATGTTTTGATTAATTGCTCTAATCTTTAGTGTCTCAAGCTGATTTAGATGGTGAAGATTTTCCAAGATGTTGTTGAGACCAACCTCTCGGTCGTCGTCTTCATCGTCGTCGTCACCATCATCACCATTATCATTATCATCACCATCATCATTAGGATCATAACCACCACCACCATCAATATCAGCATTATCATCACCATCATCATCATCATTATCATTACCATCATCATCGTTATCATCATCAACATCATCATTATCATTATTATTACCACCATCATCTTCATCACCATCACCATCATAATCATAATCATCATTATCATCATCATCATCATCACCACCACCACCATCATCATTATCAGCATTATCATCACCATCATCAGCATCACCATTACCACCGCCACCAGTTTCGAGTTGACAAAAAATCCCCAACTTTCTTATATTTGGAATCCTGGAAAACACTTCCTCTGTGCAATACCTCAGACTCAACCAATAAAGCGTGTGCAGCTTCTCTTTAACCTCATTCGGAGGATCAAGTGAAATAAAAGAGCTGCACTCAACATGACTTAGCTCCTGCGATGCCCACATTTCAGATGACAAATAATGGCAAGAACTAAGCTCATCATCATCATCATCGCTGCTGCTTGGCTTGTGTATGTGACACAATAAGAGTCTGCAAATTCTGACTACGAGATAGCAAATGCAAGAGATACCCAAGTGGAAGAGATGAATTTCCCAGACATATACCAAGATATCTCAGAAGAGATGAATCGCCCAGACATATACCAAGATATCTCAGAAGAGAGAGATAATTTAAGGGTAAGCGGGAGGTGATTGGAGGTCTAAGTTCCAAAACTCTTAACAATAAACCCCACCTTAGGTCATCATCTGGCTCAATAACTTCTGATGATATCGATGATGCATAACTTGTATGCTCCAAATACAAAATGGAGCGAGTTACATAGATATTATCCAAGTCTCGGAGACCATCACGTCGTAGGATCTTCTTTGGCCAGAAATTTAACCAACGACATCCTTCTCGTTGCAGTTCGCCGCAGGGATGTTGTTCGTTTTCAACATTCAGCAGCTTCTCTTTTATTGCCTCCCTCACACAAAACTCATGTACCATGTTGTGCATCCTACATGTCTTGATTTCGCCATTGAAATGCCGTTTATCAATTAGGATTAAGCACCTATCAACAAGATCCTGTAGATACCCATGAGCCACCTCTTCCAGGTTCTCACTGTTTATTAACTCCACGAACCCCTCCCCAATCTATAGCCTTACAATTCTTTTGACTATAATTGCTCTGTCTTGTGGGACAGTGCTCAAATATAAAAAGCAAGCTTTCAAATGCAGTGGTAAGTAGTTGTAACTCAGGGTGAGTATTCTTGAACACTGCTCACTAAGATCTGTAGTTACAACTAGTGAATTTGTTTGGTTTTCCAAAACTTGCCATTCCTCAACGGTTTGGCTCAGTTTGGACAGAACTCCTGCAACTACAACAATCGCCAGTGGTAACCCGTGGCATTTATCAACAACCTGCCTCCCGATTGTTTTAAGTTCAAATGGAAAACTTTGTATTCCAGGAAAGCTTTTGCAAAATAAATTCCAACTGTCTTCTTGATTTAGAAAACCCAAGGTATGAAGACGGTTACCTGAATCATTAGCAGAATCAGCAACCTCTTTGTGTCGAGTGGTCAACAATATTCGACTCCCACAGTTGTCATCAGGAAAACACAACTGGATACCTTCCCAACAACGGGTGCTCCATATGTCATCCAAAACAATTAGATACCTCTGACCCCTCAAACATTTCTGTAGTTTTTCTGCCAGTTCACTATCTGTTACTTCATCCATCTTTGCTGCTTCATTGTTAATGAGGTCAAGTAACATCCTTCGCACATCATGTTTTTGGGAAACAACAGTCCACCCAAGAATGTCAAAACGTGACAAAACCAATGGATCTTCATACAACCTTCTTGCTAAAGTTGTCTTCCCAATACCTGCCATCCCGACAATCGAAATTACTTCTCGTCCTGATGAGCCGTTGCGGATGAGTTGGTCCCTTATCTCTTCAAATTTCTTGCCACGTCCTTCCATAACGTTTGAAGCTGCGGCGTGTTCTGATGACCCACCACACGAAGCTTGAGGATCTGAGCTTGGGAAATCTTGGACAGGGCTGTACAGTATCCTCCTATTTCGACCTTCAAATCATCAGTGTCCCTTATTGCTTGTTTTAAGGTCGAGGAGAGTCTTCTCTGAACTTTTTGTCGTTGCGGATCACTGTATGTTTCTCCGTAAATAGTTTGAACTTTCTTTTCGATTCTGTCTTCTATTTGGAACACTGAATCTTTGATTTTAGGTTCCAGATTTTTGGCTGCAACGTTATCCTTGGACTTGTCCAAGAATTCTTTCAAAAAGCCAAGACTTTGGTAGAGATATTTCACATGTTTTTCATCCTCAACTATCGCACTTCGTCCCGGGTTCAGCAAGTCCAACTCTATTGTTCGCATCAGCGAAGATAAAGCAACACAGTTACACAGGCCATCTCCCTCACGCTCTCATCTCCCTTTTAGTTGATTGTATATGAAAATATAGAGCAATAGATATGAATTAATATGCACCTTAGTACCTTACTCCATATATGAATATAATATTGCAACTTGCATTAAACAAATTTGTTCTTTGTCCTGCTTTATCGTCAATCTCATATAACCATGGTTGAAAAAGGCACTTCTCTGGAACTCAGAGAGTGCCTAGGCGCTAATTAATTAGTGTTTGTGTATTTTTTTACTTTATATTTTGTGTTTTAAAAAATTGTTTAAAATTTTTAATTTTTAAACAAACTATTTAATACTTTAATAATTAATACTAAAATATTAAATATTGACTTTAAAAACACCGAGACTTTGAAAAATTTAGGATTATTTCGGTCAAAACGATATCGTTTTGAGTGAAATAACTCATTTAAAAAAGAAGGGAACAATTCACATATGGGCCAATCTTTTTTTTGTTAGTACTACTGACTCTGTTATAATGTAGTCTCTGTTCATAACTACTTTCTCAACCTATTGAAGCACAAATAGTCAACACTTTTCTCCATATGGGAACCCACCCCCTTCCATATGGGCTAATCTTTAATTGAACTATTTCTTTACAAATGAATTAAATGTTAAAGAATCATCATATTGTTTAGATAGATTTTGATGATATTCATTCGCATCTATTATGAAATGCAAAAGGTGTTTGTTAAACCAAACGTTAATGGTTCGGACTTTAGGCGTCTATTGCTCACAGATGCTTAAAGTTTACTACACTTGCTTGTTCCTTCCCAGAAATTATACAACAGGTGTCTGTTCTTTTCCAGAACAAACGCGTAAAGATTTAAAATTTTTAAAATAAAACAGGTGTTTGTCTCTTGGAAGGAACAAACGCGTATTCTTATTCTTGTCAAAAAAAATTACAGTAAATTTTAACTCATTGCTATAGTAAAGTGACCAATTAAAACAGGTAAATGAGACAAATAGAATGGGTGGAGTAAAATTTCCACTCATCATTGCCATATTCATATTCTCCTAAGACTTAGTTTGTTGGAACAAGATTTAGACAAAATAATCCATAATAAGTTTGTAATTACAGATTAGAGAATTCCCATGATTAATTATGATATTTCACATAGCATGCAACATTATCTTAATTAAAGCACTATGAATTGACTCAACATTCTCACAAAATTGCAAGCTGTAAGTCACTAGATTATCTTTTGTAACAACTGAAGCAGAGACGGAGCCACCTGGTGATTGCAAGGGGCCTTGGGTGCCCTCCCCCAATTTTTTTTTTATTTATTAATATTTTTTTTTTTGCCCCCCTCTACAGTCTACCCCATCCAAAAGTAAGATTTTTTTATTTATTAATATTATAATGTTTTTTTTTGGCCCCCTGTGCCTCATCCAAAAGCTTCCAGAGTTCTAAAGTAGCTTTTAAAAAAAAAAAATTTAGCTGCACCCGCAGCACTCCCATCCAAAAGCTTACTCTCTCCATCCACAAGCTTCCAGATAAGCTTTCAAAAAAAAAAAAAAAATCAGCAGGCAATATTAAATGCATTAGGTAGAATTGAAGACAAAAGGTTTGGGGAGCAGGCAATATTCCAATATTCCATTTCGACAGTAGTAGAGAAAAAAGCAAGCAGGCAGCAACTAGTGGTACTTTGAAAAGAGGAATTAAAGCTTTGGATTTTTATTTTTTTTTTTAAATTTTTATGAATTACTTTTTATTGAATTATTGGAGATGGATTCATCCGTTCTCATCATAGCAAAAAGTCTCGATATTGTAGTTAAATGGTAGTTAAACCCTCTCTTAGAACACTGTCATTTTACTACTAAGGAAAATGAAATACATTATAATTGTTGCCCCTGCACCAACAAATCCTAACTCCGTCCCTGAACTGAAGACAAAAAAACAGAAGAGTTCAATAGTTCATAAAGATATGTACCTTCTAAATAGTATTTGACTGAGACAGAAGTCTCCCAATTCCTTTGATAGCAAGCTCCAGCCACGACGAACCATATCAAGACCTTTCTCTTCAATTACCTGGATGGCATATCAATATAATGACAAGCTGGTAATTGTAACTAATTCCAACAAGCATACTGTTAAACTTGATAAAAATGTAGAGTTAATTCCATTTTTGGTTTTAGATTTATAGGTGACAATCTACTTTTAGTTCTTTTTTATCGGAACATCCATTTTTGGTCCTAGTATTATTGTGACATGACCATTTTTTTTCCTCTATCAACAAAACGGTTTAAATGTCGTTAAATACAAAGGCATTTCGATCTTCAATTATAGATTTTTTCAAAAAAATAAACATAAAAAATATAGTGGGTCATCTACTTTGTATAAAAAAAAATCAAAATGTCCTTGTATTTGACGACATTCAACAATTTTGTTGACGAAGGACAAAAAATGATCATGTCATAATAATATTAGGACAAAAAATGGATGTTCTGATAAAAAAGGACTAAAAGTTAATTGTCACCTATAAATCTAGGACAAAAAATGGAATTAACTCTAAAAATGTACTCCCTCTGTTCCATTTTACCTGTCCTATTTACTATTCATTGGTCAAACCAGCTCTTCCTTCTTTGCTTATTTTCTTTAGTATTTTTTATTATTTTTAAATTTAATTTTTTGTGTTTAATAGTACTTTTAATGTAGTTTCTAAATATATAAATTTTATATATTAATACTAAACTTAATAATATGAAAAATTGGATTAAAAATTACTTCAGTCAAGCCTCGTTAAACGAACCAAACAATCATTTTGGGACGGAGGTAGTATTAAACATAATTGTTACTTCATAAGGTGTTCCATCCTTAAATTGTACCTTTACACAGTTGCTCATTTTTTCTACTTCAGGCTGTTTGATAGAGAATTCAATCATATGTTCCCTATTCAAATCTTGGACAGGGCTGTACAGTATCCTCCTAATTTCGACTTTCAAATAATCAGTGTCCCTTATTGCTTGTTTTAAGGTCGAGGAGAGTCTTCTCTGAGCTTTTTGTCGTTGCGGATCACTGTATGTTTCTCCGTATATAGTTTGAACTTTCTTTTCGATTCTGTCTTCTATTTGGAACACTGAATCTTTGATTTTAGGTTCCAGATTTTTGGCTGCAACGTTATCCTTGGACTTGTCCAAGAATTCTTTCAAAAAGCCAAGACTTTGGTAAAGATATTTCACCTGTTTTTCATCCTCAACTATCGGACTTCGTCCCGGGTTCAGCAAGTCCAACTCAATTGTTCGCATCAGCGAAGATAAAGCAACACAGGCCATCTCCCTCACGCTCTGATCTCTCTTTTAGTTTATTGTATGGAAATATAGAGCAATAGATATGAATTAATATGCACCTTAGTACCTTACTCCATATATGAATATAATATTGCAACTTGCATTGAACAAATTTGTTCTTCGTCCTGCTTTATCGTCAAATCTCATATAACCATGGTTGAAAAAGGCACTTCTCGGTCACTGGAAGTGCCTAGGCGATGATTAAATAGTGTGTGTATTTTTTACTTTATTTTTTTTTGTGTTTTAAAAATTTGTTTAAAATTTTTAATTTTTAACACTTGATAATTATAAATTATTTAATACTTTAATAATTAATACTAAAATATTAAATATTGACTTAAAAAACACCGAGACTTTTGAACAATTTAGAATTATTTCTCTCAAAACGATATCGTTTTGAGTGGAATAACTCATTTAAAAAAGATGGAAACAATATCTAATCGGCCGACTAGACAACCTAGTTGACTGCCTAGACCACTGATTATGGCGATACGCTAGGCGGCTGGTCAACGCCTAGTGCCTAAGCACCGTTTGGCGGGAATTTTGCAACACTGCATATAACTATGGATTCTTAGCTCGTTAGCGACATTTAAATTTAAATATTTTAGGTCCCACAGCCACAATATTAAAAATGTGCACGGGGACGGCCTATAAGGAAGTAAACTAGTTTAAGTTGCACATAGTTTATTAGTTCAAACTAAGAAGTCAAACTTGTAAAAATTCGATTCTCAGACCCTTTTCATTGAGTCGCGCAATCAGCCTATATGTTGGATTGTTTTAAGTGGGATTCGAACTCCTATACCACTGTTTCCTGCCATGACCTTTAAGTCATTTTATTATGTGAATTGTATGTTCCACCTTTTTAAATAGGAATAGGTGATTAATGATGAAAGTTAATTTCTTTTTTTGTCTTAGACTTATTAGGGATTGAATACATTTAGTTCATCATAAATACTTTTGTCACATTTTGCCCAGACTTATTAGGTGTTAGATAATTTTGGTCCACCGTCAAAATCCATGCTATCTCAGGACTCTTTTTGTTCTTTCCAGTAATCTTCTTCATCAGCCCTTATTTCCATTTGGATATTCCACTGTGCTTCATATAGCTCTTCAAATCTGCCATTACTAAGAAGCTCTTCTTGTTGCACCTATTACAGGAGTACATCTTCAAGCAATGGCTTCATATATATATAGAAGGGTTCAAGTGCGGGGAGGGATTCTCGTAATACATTTTAACTGTTAAAGGATATTATTATATTAAGGGTTAACAAGTGAGGTGGATATTTATATAGTATTGCATTTTATATAAATGTATATAAGGGTTAACACCTGTTACATTTTAACTGCTAAAGGATATTATTATATTCAAGTGCGGGGAAGGGTTCAAGGGTTAACATGCAAAATGCCACCGTATTTAAAAAAAAAAAATTTTTGATCTGTTGGATCTGGATTGATGGAGGACTATAATGAGTTTTCATTCCTGTCCTGAGCATGTGGATCTCACGTAGCCCGTCTTTCATATTATTATTATTATTATTATTATTATTATTATTATTATTATTATTATTATTATTATTATTATTATTGTTTTGCTATTGTTATTGTTATTACTATTATTACTATTACATTATTATTATTATTGCATTATTATTATTATTATTATTATTATTATTATTATTATTATTATTATATATCTTTTTAAGTCATTTTACATGTTAACTGCTAATCTAAACAGTTAATTTTACCAAACATCTTTTTACAAATCGCTAATCAAACCCGCAAACACAAATCTGCTATCCACTAACCACTAACCCAATCCGCTACCGCTTACCGCTAATTGCTAAACAATGCCATGTCTCAATCACCCTCCAAACATTAATTATTTAATCCTTTAAAAAAACATTTTTTATTTGATTATTCACATATGTGCTAATCTTTTTTTGTTAGTACTACTGACTCTGTTACAATGTAGTATCTGTTCATAACTACTTTCTCAACCTACTGAAGCACAAAGAGTCAACACTTTTCTCCATATGCGAACACACCCCCTTCCATATGGGCTAATCTTTAATTGAACTATTTCTTTACAAATGAATTAAATGTTAAAGAATCATCATATTGTTTAGATAGATTTTGATGATATTACTAGCACAAAGCATGTCATTCGCATCTATTATGAAATGCAAAAGGCGTTTGTTAAACCAAACGTTAATGGTTCGGACTTTAGGCGTCTATTGTTCACAGATGCCTAAAGTTTACTACAGTTGCGTGTTCCTTCTCAGAAATTATACAATAGGTGTCTGTTCTTGTCAAGAACAAACGCGTAAAGATTTAAAATTTTTAAAATAAAATAGGTGTTTGTTTCTGGGAAGGAACAAACTCGTATTCTTATTCTTGTCAAAAAAAAAAAAATTACAGTAAATTTTAACTCATTGCTATAGTAAAGTGACCAATTAAAACAGGTAAATGAGACAAATAGAATGGGTGGAGTGAAAGTTTCCACTCATCATTGCCATATTCATATTCTCCTAAGACTTAGTTTGTTGGAACAAGATTTAGACAAAATAATCCATAATAAGTTTGTAATTACCGATTATAGAATTCCCATGATTAATTATGATATTTACATAGCATGCAACATTATCTTAATTAAAGCACTATGAATATGAAATTTAATTGTGAGTCTTAATGTACAATAAACTTAAGGTTCCTACTTTGTTTTAAACCAAATTATTTATCTGAAAACATTAATTAATTAAAAACAGATAAATAACTCATAAAACAACAAAGCAATAAAAAATAGAACCAGACACCAGAATTGTTTACGCAGTTCGGAGCTCCACTCCTACGTCTGCGGGGCACTTCTCGTCAGCCCAATCCACTAGATGATCACAAAGGGTTGCAAGGAGTCACATAACAACCATCCTACACTAATGGTTACAAAAAGTACTCCTAGCTAAGCCTTCATCATCTTCAAGCTGACACTGTGCGATTGATCCAGGTTCACCAACACGGCCGAACCATCAAAGAAGCTTCAAAGCTGATAAGAACACTCTCAATAATATAAGAAATCAGTATATAATCATCTCTCAAACTCTGGAATATTAATGTAATCTAATCAAATAAGAAAACCCATTTCCTAGAGTTCTTTATATAGGTGTATAATCCAACCACTTAGCCTCAACTCCAGCTGCTGTTGAGCCCTCCAATTAAGCTCTGTCCAGAAGATTAGATCTCCCCAAAAATCGTGGATCAAAGACTTGATTTAATTTGAATTAATCAAATTCTGGCTCTGATCCAGAGCTGGCAGTGCGCTGATCCAGTGCAGACAAAGAACTGATCCAATACTGATACAGTGGATTAAAATTACAACATATTAAACTTAACCTAAGGTTTTTGACATTAATTAAGCCAACAAATAGGTGGTCCAAGAGTGTGTATAAATATTACACTTATAATCTCCTCCTTTGGCAATTATTGGTCAAAAACCTATACAAATATAAAGTTGGGGCACACACAAAATAACAAGCTTTATTAAAATGCCACCAAGTATATTTGTTTACAATAAGCCCTGATTGACACTCTATGAAACTGTATCAGACTCTGTATAAGCAAACCTTGATATAACCAATCAACAATCTGACATAGGCTTCCAAAAATCTTCAAGAGATATTATACTCAATTCAAATAGGATTAGACAGACCATACCAATAACTGATAGTAGATACTCAAAAAGATTCTGACAGTCACATCAATTCATTCTGATATACCCATTTAACTCATATATTTCATACTTCAAAGATAATCCACTTGAGAATGAGTCCAATATAATAAAAAAAATAATAGAGAAATCTAAGTACGTACCAAAACCAGATATCCATCAACCATACCATGCATAATCAAAGATTATTCCATAAAACTCCAAAAACACCATACCAGAAACAGCTCCCCCTTTTTTACAAACGAATCGCCAAAGGTGATCATCTAGATTTAGGACTGAAAGCTGACGGAGTGCCCAGAAGGTAGCAGTCCAGATAAGATAATAATCAATAAGATAATCCACATAAGAGAATAATCTAAATGATATGAAGATCCAAAATAAGATAATCCAAATGATAATCCCGATGATAGTCTGAATAAGGTAATCCAAATAAACATGCTCCCCCTTAATATATACGTCGAGACTGTTTCACAACATCATAATATCTTAGCGCTAGTTTCCTTGAAGTTGTAACATGAACCTGCATAAGTAAGATGGAAACGAGAAACCCAGAACTAGAAGACAAATAAGCAATACATATGAAAAGCACTTATAGCCACAAAAGAAAAAATTTATAAAAGAGTCAAACAGAGCAGGAATATTAGCACATTAATCAGTAAACACATTCAAATAAAGCAAATCTAGACATAGATTCATAACGGATAGCACAGAAAGCACACACACACTGTCACATACGGTCATGACCAGACCAAACAGGTAACACAAAGCCACAAAAAAAATAGTAATATCAGATTCAGAAACAAATAGATTCACTCTGGAACAGATAAAGCAAAACACGTTTAGAAACAGATAAAGCAGGCATAGTTCCAGAGAATAAAACCTAACAAAAAAAAGAGATACACACATAATCAACTTAGGCACATTTAAAGAAAGCATAAAGAAAGCATAAATAATAGGTAAAAAGATAGTAAAAACAATGTGATCCTAAGACTCAGGTATTAAGACAATACTAACGAAAGAATAAGAGATAGAAGGCACCAACACTTCTGAAGAGGTTTTCCTTTCAGCTTTTAATAAAGCACAAAGTCACAAAAACTTAGAGATTCCACATCTGAACAAAGTTCTTGATCTGGAAAAAGAGCAAACTCTTATTAGGAAAAAAAACTTATTGAATTATAAAATACCTGGTGATAAGTGCAAAAGATACCACTTTTATAAGGTTATTCTTGGATCGTTTAGTGCATAAATCATTGCTTTTATGATTGATTTGATCCAATATTGCATTAAAATGCTTTATATTGTCTTAGTACCCCATTCTACGCTTTGTTAATTGTTTTGTAGGTAAAAAGAAGTGCAAAAAGGTGGAAAACGACAATATTTCAGAGAAGTGAAGAACGAACAAAAGTTGGAGCAAAAATAGGCCATGGATGCAGTGGACGCGCAGTGGACTCGCGTCCATGCCTGCGTCCAACTTTTCGCTCTCTGATTCTGGCACAGCAGAACAGAAGTCTACTATGGACGCACAGTGGACGTGCGCATCCAAGGTGGCGTCCATCAGAACCCTCTCTGAAGTTGAAGTCTGGACGCAATTAACGCCGTGGACGCGCCCATGGACACGCGTCCACCCTGGCGTCCATCGCGGAAATTTGGCGGTTTTGCAATGTTTAAAAGGGGAATTGAGCCATTTTGCAGGGGATCCATCACACTTCAGTCCTAGATCATTTTTAGAATATTTCTCTCTCTAGGATTAGCCTAGAGAGATCCCTCCCATTTCACTCCACATTGCAATTCTTAGGTTTACATTAGAATTAGAGAAGAATTCCATTGATGCAAGATTGTGATCTACATTCAAGTTCAAGTTTAAAGTTCAATTCAAGCTAAGTCTTCATTTTAATTTCTTGTCATTTCAATTCCTAATTGTTGATTTGATTCTTTTGCTTTGTTAATTCAATTGCTTTGTGATTTCAATTTCAAGCATGATTAGATATATCTTTGTGGATTTGGATTTAGCATTTTGTATGGATATTCTTGAGCTTTGAATAGATCAATTAGGTTTTGCAATTGCTTGATTATGAGTTTGATTGTGTGAGTGGTGATCCACTTTGACTCTTGTGTAGGGGTGATCAACCTATATGAGAGGTGTTTGGAGAAGGAGTCTCATCTACGAGAGTAGAGTTACTCCTTAGCCTAGCCTAGCACATTTCCCTCTCACCTTTGAGAAAAGGGAGAGTGGAAGACAAGAGGAACACAACGTGTTTGACAAAATGCCTCTTGTAGCCTAGTGATCATGAGGATGACATTACGGTCTAGGAAAGAGTCCATTGACCACGAGAGTAGCGGTGGTGCTTGTGACCTTGTCTCATTTCTCATAATCTAAGTGTTGCTAGCCTAATATCTTAGAAAATCAAGGATACCTATATGAGTTGCAAGATCCAAATCCTCTTTTCCATTTGTTGTTTCCAACATTTGTTTCTTATTTTCGTTATGTTTCATACACATCCCTTTCTATGCTTGGGTTAGCTTTCAAACACTAAACACTCTTGTGCTTAATCCCCTTACCGCTCAAATTCCCTCCTTGCCGTCCTTTGAGAACGATACTCGGAAATCTTTCCGTTTTAACACCTACTTCTTTCCATCCACCGCGAAAACTACTTCATCACCTGGTTTTATTTTGATGATTATCTTTCAATGTAGATTCTCCAATCCAATCTCTTTATCTTCCACTAGTTTTCTAGAACCATTATTCCCTTGCGCTGCATGTGGTATAAACTGAGATACAAAATCTGCTTTCCTGAACCAAACTTGTTTTACAAATGGTGCAATGCGCTTGTGAGTGTATTTATCAGCCCTTTGATCTTTGTAAAAGTAGTAGCACTCTGGTCTGGTGTGTCCTCTAATCCTGCAATAATGACAAATAGGATTATAAGGCTTATATGCACGATTATATTTCCTTACCATGTTATGACGGTGCCTTAGTAAGCTCATTTGTCTTGCTGTACTAGGTTCTGGAGTATCTTCTGGATCTGGTCCAGTTGCTTTGACAAAAATTGTTTGCCCATTGTTTTTGTCCCCGGTGAAGCCAAGGCCAAACTTTGTGGTTGATTTCCGGCCCGTGTCTAGAATTTCATCAAGTGTTGATGTGGTATCCATCATCTGGATCTGTTGTTTTAGAGTAGTCAGTTCTTGCGCTAGCTCGATCACTTCCTGTTTTAGCTTGGCTTCTTGTTCAGAAGCAGCATTGAGTAGTAGATCTCTTTCAGATATTTGATTTTTGTACACTTTGATGGTCTTTTCTAAATTCCTTACCTGACTACACAGAGAACGATTAGCTTTAAGCAAACATTCCCATTTGGGATACAATTTCTTATACTCTACTTCATAAGAAAATTAAGGAGTTTCAAGATCTTCTGCAGCGCTGTAGCCACAGCCTTTTGAGTTAGCTATATCTTCATCTTCAACTTCTGGATCAGCTGCAATCCTGGCCGTGAACGCAACGAAGTTGCCAGAAATTTCTTCTGTATCAGCTTCAGCTTTTGGGTCAGCTTCATCGTCACTCCATGTTAATGCTGCCATTGACTTTTTCCTTTGTAAGTAGGTGGCACATTCAACCTGTACATGCCCATAGCCTTCACATTCATAGCAGCGGATGCCTTTGCTACCTGTCTTTTCTCTAGTCTGGGATGAACGCGAAACAGATGACTTATAATTTGATCCATTTGTCTTTGAGGGGTTTTTCAAAGAATTAGAGGTTGATCCTTTGTAGTTTTGATATTTGTTGTCGCAGAAGCTGTTCTTTTGTTTAATCGGTTTCAAAATCTTATTAAAAAGTTTGGTTAATTACACCACTGGATCATCATCATCATCAGCTTCATCTGGATCTGATACAGTACCCTGTTCATTAGCTGTAAAGGCAACATTCTTTTGTTTTCTATAATGGTCAGTCAATATTTTCATTTCATAGGTTTTGAGATTACCCATTAGCTGAGCCAAGTTTTGGTTTTCCCACCCGGGATGTTCTTGTATAGCAGTTACCTTCATTCTGAACCGAGGCGGGAGGGAACGTAGAACCTTTTTGATTAACTTCTGTTGTGAAAATGGTTCACCCAGAGTGACAGCACGATTAGCAATCTCTTGAACTCTTTCGTTGAAGCTTACGATGTTTTCATCCTCATTCATACGCAAATCTTCAAAGTCACTCTGGATCAGTTGGAGCTTGGACTGCTTGACCGAAGTGGTACCTTCGTAAGTTGTTTCTAAAATCTCCCAAGCTTCTTTGGCGGTGTCACAACCTGTTATCAAATTAAATTGGCTTTCGTGAATTAAAGAAAAGATCATAATATCTAAAGCTTTACTGTTGTAACTTGCTGTAGTTACTTCAGCAAGAGTCCATTCCACTTCAGGCTTTATAAGTTTTGGATCTCCTTCTTTTTCACCATCTTTGGTAGGGTGATCCCATCCAGATAGCACTGATCGCCATACACCTTGGGCCCTAAGATGCATTCTGGTGCGGGCTTCCAGTAGGCACAATTGTCTCCGAATAGTTCTGGATGAGGACTATTCATTCTGGAGAACTCAACACATAGTGAGATGAACAAAATAATGTATAAACAAAGCAATAAAGCACGGTGAAATTGTAAGTTCAAGAAACACAATTTCGCAGCCAGATTGGATAGACTAATAACTTAAGTCCCCGTTAGGGGTGAGCAAAAAAACCGGACCGACCGAGAAACCGATGACCGATAACCGAACCGACCGAAAATTTCGGTTTTCGGTCGGTTATCGGTTATTGCCTTAAAAAAAATTCGGTCATTTCGGTTTTTCGGTCGGTTATCGGTTTTGGACCAAAAAACCGATAACCGACCGAAAAACCGAGGAAGAAACTCATATATTTTAATGTAGCCCACTAGCTCATAAGGCCCAATACTCATTTATATAATTATATTAGTTTGTTGTTATTGTCACTTAGACCAAACTGCCCAACAGTCCAATACACATTGAATATAGAAAAAAGAAAATAACCTAATTCCATTTCCCTCTTCACTTAGAGCCGCTAAGCGCTAATTCCATTTCCCTCTTCATCGTTCTGCCTGCTGAATCCTACAACCTGCGAGTCACAACTTCAGCCGTGCTCCCAGCTCCCTACTGGCCTACTCTACGCCTCTGACCTGTGACCTGCGAGTCGCGACTTCTGCCTGTGCGAAGTGCAAGTTGCGATTGTCGATTGATCATGCGGCCCATTAAGTTCTCTAAGTTTTCTCAATCTCATGCTAATCTGCGTCGCTGCCTACTCAGTAGTACTCAGTTGCTTACTGCTTAACTGCTAAATTACTTAATTCTTATTGCTTAGTGACTGAGTGTAGCAGATTGCTTAGTGTAGTACATTGCTTACTGCTAATGTGATTATAATTGTGTTATTAAATAAATATAGTGCATTGATACCTCATTAAGAATTGTATTTTTTAAAATTAATATATATCCAGTGTTAAATTTTTTTTGAGTGTTCGGTTATATATAACCGACCGAAACCGACCGAAAATTTCGGTTTTCGGTCGGTTCGGTTATGAGTATTACTTCGGTTATTTCGGTCGGTTATGCGAAGGGTAATTTTTTTTCGGTTATTTCGGTTATTAACCGATAACCGACCGAAACCGACCGATGCTCACCCCTAGTCCCCGTGCTTTGATACCAATTGAAATTTAATTGTGAGTCTTGAATGCACAATAAACTTAAGATTCCTTTTTGTTGCTTTGTTATTTTATGCTTTTTTTTATCTGTCTCAAATTAATTAATGTCTTTCAGATAAATAATTTAGATTAAAATAAAGTAGGAACCTTAAGCTTATTGTACATTCAAGACTCACAATACAATTTCAGAATTGACTCAACATTCTCACAAAATTGCAAGCTGTAAGTCACTAGATTATCTTTTGTAACAATTGAAGCAGAGACGGAGCCACCCGCAAGGGCCTTGGGTGTCTTCCCCCAACCTTTTTTTATTTTTTTTATTAATATTATATTTTTTTTTTGCCCCCCTGTACCCCATCCAAAAGTAAGATTTTTTTTTATTAATATTATAATGTTTTTTTTTTGGCCTCCCTGTGCCTCATCCAAAAGCTTCCAGAGTTCTAAAGTAGCTTTAAAAAAAAAAATTTAGCTGCACCCACAACACTCCCATCCAATACGCTCTCCATCCACAAACTTCCAGATAAGCTTTCACAAAAAAAAATAAAAATCAGCTGCTTCTCCTGTTGGTGTGACTGTGCGAGAACTCTGGTCTGGGGTGGCTTCAAATGATTTGTGTTGGGTTCCTCCTACTATTATATTAAATGCATTAAGTAGAATTGAAGACAAAAGGTTTGGGGAGCAGGCAATATTCCATTTCGACAGTAGTAGAGAAAAAAGCAAGCAGGCAGCAAGTAGTGGTACTTTGAAAAGAGAAATTTTTTAATTTTTATGAATTACTTTTTATTGAATTATTGGAGATGGATTCATCCGTTCTCACCCTAGCAAAACGACTCAATATTATAGTTAAATGGTAGCTAAGCCCGCTCTTAGAACACTATCATTTTACTGCTAAGAAAAATAAAATACATTGTAATTGTTGCGCCCACACCAACAAATCATAACTCCGTCCCTAAACTGAAGACAAAAAGACAGAAGAGTTCAATAGTTCATAAAGATATGTACCCTCTTAATAGTATTTGACTGAGATAGAAGTCTCCCAATTCCTTTGATAGCAAGCTCCAGCCACGACGAACCATATCAAGACCTTTCTCTTCAATTACCTGGCCGGATGGCATATCAATATAGTGACAAGCTGGTAATTGTAACTAATTCCAACAAGCATACTGTTAAACTTGATAAAATGTAGAGTTAATTCTATTTTTTGTTCTAGATTTATAGGTGACAATCCATTTTTAGTCATTTTTTATCGGAATATCCATTTTTGGTTCTTGTATTATTGTGACATGACCAGTTTTTGTCTTCTATCAACAAAACAATTTAAATGTCATTAAATACAAAGGCATTTCGGTTTTTAATTATAGATTTTTTCAAAAAAATAAACATAAAAAATATAGTGGGTCATCTACTTTGTATAAAAAAAAATCAAAATATCCTTGTAGTTGACGACATTTCAACAGTTTTGTTGACGAAGGACAAAAAATGGTTATGTCACAATAATACTAGGACCAAAAGTAGATGTTCTGATAAAAAAGGACTAAAAGTAAATTGTCACTTATAAATCTAGGATCAAAAATGAAATTAACTCTAAAAATGTATTAAACATAATTGTTACTTCATAAGGTGTTCCATCCTTAAATTGTACTTTTACACAGTTGCTCATTTTTTCTACTTCAGGCTGTTTGATAGAGAATTCAATCATATGTTCCCTATTCAAAGCAACACGTGTAGTCTCCAATGATTATAACTGCAAAGAGAAAGGAAGAAAAACAAAATCAAACAATTTTTCAAGCATGCAGCCAACTAAAAATCATGTTACATGCACTAACATGAGTAGAATGGACTTGAAAGACATGATATTCAATAATTCAATGCAATCGTGTAAAGTCAAGAAGGGCCAGTAATATTTTGGCACCTGTTTAGTTAATAGTGTCAGAAAGTTTTTGGATTCTTCTTCCCTTTGGTTTCCAGTACCTTCTGCACCAAATGACAAAGAGCTGGAAAGTTTCTCCTGTTCAATTTGCTACCACAATCAGTTTAACTTATGCATGGATTAATGACAAATTTATTCAGTGCACACCTTTAAATAATGACCGAAGGTTTTCTTATAATCTCAAGAATGAATTTACTCGATGTACACTCTCAAATAGTAACTGCGAGTTTCTTTCATAACTCCAAGACGGAAGCATTTGTATGGGTTTCCGCTAGAAGTCTTTTATTTTGATAGTATGGTACTACTTTACCTAACCTAATGTCATTAATGAATATGCAGACACTCATAATAAGGTTCAAATACAAATATATTATTGTGTTTTGATAATATAGTTACCTTATTAGTCAATTTTGACTTATTTGACCAATATTAGCTGTTTAACTTGGTTAAACAATCAATATGAGTATTTGATTATTTAGCTTTTTGTAATAGCTTATTGCTCCAAAATGTCAAAATTCAAAAAGATGCTCAAAGTAGCTTTTTTGATAAACTTTTTGAGAAAGTAATTTTGCATGTAATCAACTATCAACTAACTATTTACTAAACACTTTTCTACAATCAACTAACTATTTACCAAACATACAATAGAATGTTTTTGATAGACTACAATATTTAGGGGTGGAGCCAAAAGTATACTTGAGTGGGGCGAAAATGTAAAATTTTAGAATACTTTGAAATGATATAAAAATATTTATGAAAAAATATGAAACATAATCAATTAGATTAAATAATTTAAATAGAAAAGACACTATATTCATAAATACTTTTTAATTTTAATTTTTTTTAGTTAGATCAACTTTAGATTTTTTCTAAATGAATTCAAATACGATGAAGTACAATATAAACTTGTATACTACATTAATTAAATGATTCATAAAAATATAGTAAAAGAACATTTAATTTGTTAATTAAATGATCATACAATGTATACCAAAAAAACATTTAATTTGTCTTGTGAAGGTATGAAAAGATGATGAAGTATAAAATAACTCATTAATTAAATGATTATAAAAAATATACTAAAAGAACATTTAATTTGTTAATATATCCCTTATATTTGAGAGTTGCCATTTGTCCTTGAAAAATGGTACCCCTATCTACCATTGATTTCAAATCTGATGGCTATAAATTTTTTATATAACATTTGGATTTCATTTTTTTCCCTAATTGTCTTCAATCTTTAAGCGAATTACAAATTTATCATTATTTCAATAAAATATTAATACTTTTGTTTCCACTCGTGTTCTTTTCTCTCACTTTGTTTTTTTTTTTTAAGCATTGTTTCCACTTTTTAATTGTTTCTCCACCCATTCTCTCTCTCGTAATTCCAAGTCCAAAAGCAAGCTAGCTCTTTTGTTTTTTATTTTTTATTTTTTTTTTTTTTTTTCTTTCTCTTCTGTAGTGGCCTTTGTGCTGTTTGTATCTTCAATGGCCGACAAAGCCTTCACACGTGGTCATGCAAGATTTTCATATTGATTTTAAAATTGTGATTTAAGACTTTTGCTTGGCAATCAGATTTTAGGAGGGTTAGTGATAAGTGCAAAAGATGCCACCTTTACAAGGTCGTTCTAGGATCATCTTGCGCGCAAGTGGTAGCTTTTATGTTTGATTTGGGCTTTAATTGCTAACAGGGTAATTGGGTACCCGACCCGGAACCCTGGCAGGATAGTTGTCGTTCAAACTACCCAAGACGCCTCACTCCTCAGCATCAATGCTCAACGGTCCCACTCCTCAGCATTGATGACCAACGTTCAGCTCCTCAGCATTGATGACCAACGTTCAGCTCCTCAGCATTGATGACCAACGTTCAGCTCCATTACTGAGCTGAAGAATATAAAAAGGCTCACAAAACACTTGTAGAGACACGACACTTGAACTTAGGCAAAAACACATTCTGAACTCAATTGTATACTGAGCATTGCACTCAAACACTGTACTCAATATCATATTCAAATACTCAAATAATACATACCGGTAACACATTATTACCGTCATTAGTGCTTTCATTGAGAGCCGAGATCAGATCTCAGGCTAAATTCAAAAAATCACGAACCACTCATTTCATCTCATCACTATCAATGGCGTCTGGCAATAGCAGCTCGCATACTCCTAGTCACGTGAACAAGGGTCACCCCTCGGGTGATCTTCGTGAGCAGCTCAACAGCAACCGCGGAGGTGACCTTCGCAGCCAACTCAACAACAATAACCGCAGAGAAGGTGACCTCCGTAGCTAACTCAACAACAACCATGGTGGTGGCCGCACTAGCCAACTCAACAACAACCATGATGGTGGCCGCACCCCCCTCCCAGCACCTGCTGTTCCCGCCCAAGTGGTGGACCTCCAGGCAGCAGTGCAGGTCATCCAACAGGCGGCGGCGACAATGGCCCAACTGGTCGCAGGAATCCAAGGTCAGATCCTACCGCCTCCGCCCCCTCTAGAGGAAGAAGTGCAATCTCCCAGGCAAAACAGAACTCAGCGACAGGAAGGTGGACCTCAGCCAGTTTCCAGATCTGTTCGAGAACGACCGACGGCTTCTAGATCTATCCAAGATCGGCTGGGGGTGCAAGGATCCACCAATAGAAGTCCCCGTCCCCAAGCAGGCAAGGCAGTAACCAAACGACCATCCGGAGAGAGGATGGGCGAATCTGGTGGATTGGCTCCGCGTCGCTCCACTAAACACAGAACACCACAAGAAGACCTGGTGGAGAGACTCCAAAGGCAGATAGATGATTTGGAAAAGAAAGTAGAAGCAAGAGAACACTCACCAGAACCGGAGGTAAGAATGGCTACCCCATTCTCTTCCGACATAATGGAAGTTCCTATTCCAAAAGACTTTCGACTACCCATAATCAAGGCCTACACTGGCACTTCTGACCCGCGTACCCATATGACGCGATACAAAGCAGCCATGGTAATGATTGGGGTAAGCGATGCCATCATGTGCAGAGCGTTCTTGTCCACTTTGGATAGGAACGACTCAAGATTGGTTTAACATAATCCCGGACGGATCAATTCAAACTTTTGCAGAGCTATCCAAGAGTTTCTTGTCCTATTTTTCAGGAAGTATACAACACAAGAAACCATTCTCGCATCTCGGCGGGATAAAGCAAGAGAAAGGGGAAAGTCTGCGAAACTTCTTAAGCAAATGGAAAAAAGAAGTCAACAACGTATATGACTTCGATTCAAAGGCAGCGATTCTCATCTTCATCCAAGCACTGAGGTCGGGCGATTTCCACAAACAAATGAATGCCCACCACCCACGCTCTTATGAAGAACTCATGAGAACGGCCAATCGGTACGCAGACGCAAAGGAGGCTGACAGAAGAAAGAAGGATGAGGAGGAAGGACGAAAGAGTGGGCGACCTGATAAAGCTGGTCCGCCCAGCCAGGCACCACGACCAAACCAACCACCCTCAAAGAAGGGAAGAGATGACCGACCTCGCCTCATCCCGTTACGACATCTGACACCGCTAACTCACCCAGTTAGCGTAATCCTAAATCAAGCTGAGGACATGGGGATTGTGCAATTTCCACAGGAGTGCATGAAAGTCTCCCCAAATGCGGATCAATCCAAGTATTGCAGATTCCATAAGCAGGTGGGCCATGATACCGATGAATGCAACGTGTTAAAACGCCAGATTGAGGAGCTCATCCAGAGGGGATATTTCAGACAATTCGTCAAATGGCCAGACCGGCAAAAGTTGGGCCAAAAGTCAAGCCAACAACAAACTCCACGTAACCTACCAAAAAACGTTTGGAAGAAGGATGATAGCTCCGAACCGTCATCCTCGAGTGGTAAGAAAAGGGAACACGACCAAGTTACAGTAACAGATCTCTCTGACAAAGACACAGAAGAGCCCAGGAAACACAAGAAGCAGACCATACACTTTATCTACGGAGGCCCTGCAGGCGGAGACACACAAGCGGAGAGGAAGAAGTGGAGCCGCCAGTTATATGTAGGTGAGATGGTCAGCCTTCCAAAGGGAAAAAAGCAAAGGAGGGAAGCCATTACCTTCTCTGACGATGACCTCCCAGAAGGACCACTGCCTCACCGAGATGCGTTGGTAATCAAGATGGAGATCAACGACAGCATTGTGCATCGCATACTTGTAGACACCGGAAGCTCAATCAACGTGATGTACTATGACGCTTTCACCAAACTGGGACTGCCCAGAAATCAACTCAAAGAGGTACGGACTCCACTCTCTGGTTTTACTGGGTATTCAATAGAGACAGAGGGATCCGTGGTACTACCAGTAGAGATAGGCGTGAGCCCAACACCTCCAAAATAAACATGGAGTTCATTGTTGTGAAACTCACATGTGCCCATAACATCATACTGTGGAGGCCAGCTTTGGAGGATCTGAAGGCGATAATTTCGATGGAGCACCTGTGCATGAAGTTTCCAACGCCATACGGGATAGGAGTTGCGAAAGGAGATCAAAGAGCAGCTCGTAGCTGTTACGTCAAAGCATGCAAGAAAATTGGACAGAAAGATCTGCAGGTCCACACTATTGCAGAAAAAATGCTGAAAGAAGAGGAGGGCTGGCCCCGCGCCGAACCTGCATCTGAAACAGAAGACGTGGTGGTCGATCCCGCATGAGCAGATAGGGTTGTAAAGATTGGCACTGGGTTGGCACCAGAATTAAGAGCCCAGATAGTTGAAGTCATCCGACAGTTTAAAGAAGTTTTTGCGTGGGGACCAGAAGACATGCCAGGTATCAATCGAAACATCATAACCCATAAGTTGGCCGTGGACCCTACCAAGAAACCAGTACAGCAAAGAAAGCAATACATGTCGGCTGAACGAAGGGACTTTGTGAAGAACGAGGTGGTCGCGTTGACACAGGCAGGACATGTAAAGGAGATATATTATCCCGAGTGGTTAAGCAACATAGTCCTGGCCCCAAAAGGCTCCACGTGGAGAATGTGCGTGGATTACACAGATCTCAACAGAGCCTGCCCTATGGATCGATTCCCCTTGCCAAACATAGATCAGCTGGTAGATGAGACGGCAGGATGCGAATTGATGAGCTTCATGGATGCCTTCCGTGGGTACCATCAGATATTCATGCATGAGGAAGATGCTGAGAAGACCGCGTTCACCACCTCAGAAGGCATTTTTTGCTACTTGGTCATGCTGTTCGGCCTAAAAAATGCAGGCGCAACTTACACCCGGATGGTGGCCAAGTTGTTTGGAAAAGTGCTGGGACGAAACATGGAGGCATACGTAGACGACATGATTGTCAAAAGTCGCAGAGGTGCCTCTCATGTCAAAGACCTTAACGAGGTATTTTCTATTATGAGAAATTTCAATTTACGCTTGAACCCTAAAAAATGCACATTCGCAGTCAATGGGGGCAAGTTTCTGGGATTTATGGTCACTAGAAATGGGATAGAACCAAACCCAGAAAAGGTAAAAACCATTCTTGACATGGAACCCCCGCGGTCCATCAAAGAAGTCCAAAGACTCAATGGTCGCTTAGCGGCTTTGGGTCGATTTTTATCTAAATCCGCCGAACGATCCCTCCCCTTCTTCCAGATACTAAAGAAGAATAAGGGGTTTGAATGGACTCCAGAGTGTCAGTCGGCCTTCGACGACTTGAAAAAATATTTGTTATCCCCGCCACTGCTTGCAAAACCAGAGGCGGGTGAAACCTTACTCTTATACCTGGGTATATCACAGGGTGCGATCAGCTCCGTGTTGGTCAAAGAGGAAGGAGGGACTTAGTGTCCCATTTACTATGTGAGCAAAGCTTTACACGATGCAGAGCTATGGTACACGACCGTAGAAAAAATAGTATTCGCTGCGGTCACCGCCTCTAAAAGGTTGGCCCATTACTTCCAAGCTCATCCTATCCATGTACTCTCACATCAGCCATTGGGGAGTTTCTTAAGGAACACTAACTCTGCTAGGATGGCGAGATGGGCCATGCACCTCAGCCAGTTCGACATTGAGTTCAAACCAAGACCCGCCATCAAAGGTCAAGCTCTCGCAGATTTCATAGTGGAATGCACAGCCCGCGAGGTGACGGAGCAGGTGGAAAATGAAGATTGTGGATGGTGGACCTTGTCTACGGATGGCTCATCCAACAGTAAAGGTTGCGGTGGTGGAGTAGTGCTCATCACCCAGAAGGATTTCGCGCTTACTATGCAATCAGGTTCCACTTCAAGTTATTTAACAATGAGGCAGAGTATGAGGCCCTCCTCAACGGACTACGGTTAGCAGCAGGACTATGAGCAGAAAAAATTCGCATCCGATGTGACTCCAAGCTAGTGGTCGGCCAGGTGACTGGGGAATACGAAGCCAATGAAGGGAACATGCAAAGATACAGGGACGTAGTGCTGTGAACCTTGCGAGAATTCGAGGGGTATGAAATTCACCAAGTACCTCGAGAACAGAATGCTGACGCTGACATGCTCTCCAAGCTGAGCACTGGGATCCCCGGCCACATTCGCAAGATTGCTCGGGTTGAGGATTTGGAAACATCCAGCATCGACATCTCATGGGTCTGCCCCGTGCAAACCAGAGAGCCATGTTGGATTGACCACATCACAAAGTACAAGAAGGATGGCACTTTACTAGTGGACGAGCAAGATGCGAAGCTGGCAAGGTTGCGGGCACCCAGCTACGTGATATTGGAAGACAAGTTATATAAATGATCCTATAATGGCACACTCTTGAAGTGTCTATACCCTGACGAAGCAGAGTTGATGATGAGAGAAGTCCACGAAGGAGTGTGCTCCGCGCATCAGGGAGCATACACTATAGCTCGACGCATCATGTTGCAAGGTTTCTTCTGGCCAAAGATGTTGAAAGATTGCGCAGCGTACGCCAAGCGATGCCCTAAGTGTCAAGAGTTCCAGACATTGCCAGGATGACCCGCAACCAACTACACTCCAGTGAGCACAGCAATTCCCTTCTCGAGATGGGGAATAGATTTGGTAGGAGCCCTTCCCACGGGCTCGAGAAGCCGGAAGTACATTATCGTGGCCATTGACTACTTCACCAAATGGGTGGAAGCTGAACCTCTGGCTAGTATCACAGCAGCCAGGTGTAAAAAGTTCGTAGAGAAAAACATACTTTGCCGCTTCGGCATCCCCATCCAAGTAATCACTGACAACGGACGTCAATTCGAAGGCAGAGAGTTTTCAGACTTTTTGACGGAATGGGGCATCAAGCATAGCCGGGTGGCGGTGTCATACCCACAGGCGAATGGTCAAGTAGAAAATGCCAATAGAACCATCCTTGATGGTTCGAAGAGGAAATTAGAAGCAGCTGACGGGGCGTGGGTTGAGGAACTGGACAGCATTCTTTGGACCTATCGTACAACACCAAGGAGGGCTACTGGTGAAACTCCCTTCGCATTGAGTTACGGGTTCGAAGCTTGAGCTCCAGCAGAGGTAATGATACCAAGTAGAAGGATGGAAGAATACGAGGCAGAACAATTGAAGTCCTATCATGATGCCAAGGCTAAACCCAGGTACTTCCAAGTAGGTGATAATGTTTTGAGAATGAGAGAAGCCAGTCAACCCTTGGAAGGAGGCAAGTTCGAGAAAAAATGGGAGGGTCCGTATATCATAGATGAGGTGATCCGCCCAGGAACTTACAAGTTGATGACAGTAGGTGGCAGGTTGATTGATAGAATATGGAATTCAGAACATTTAACAAAATTTTATCAGTAGAAAGGCCAGTCCTGGTCTGTCCAGGTTGCGTAGTCATGGTCCGTCCACAGTGTTGGTCCGTCCAACCCATTTGAATAAAATTCTATGTTTCTTGTCATATAAAGAGTCGCGTTGAATTAAAAAAAAAAATCGAAGTCCCACCTCGGCACAAAGCTGAGGTAAAACCTCGACATAATGCCGAGGTCTTACCTCGGCAAAGCCGAGATCCCACCTCGGCACAATGCCAAGGTCCCACCTTGGCACAATACCAAGGTGAAACCTCGGCTCAGTGCCGAGGACAAAAAAAAAAGTTGGATAATTCGAAACTAGTATTCAAAAACACAAGTAATACGAAGCTAGTATTCAAAAAATAATATGAATAAACAATGAAAAATAAAAAAAAGGCAGGCTAAGCATCCTCCGTAGCAGTGGTGAGATCTTCAGCAGCACCCTGAGCAGCAGTGTTGGTGTTTGCAGGACGGTCAGTCATCTCCGGATCAGCAACATCAACAACATCAGCAGTAACCTCATCTTCATTAATAACTATGTGGTGCTCAGACTCAGGATCAGGGTCCTTCATAATCCCGGGCAAGCCCATAGCCGGCGGATCAAAATCAGGATTGTTTTTCTGAAGCACTGGGTAAATCTGTTGCTGCATGGTGAACATTCCAAGATCGAATGCTAACTGAGACTCTGCCTCGAGTGCAACCCGGCCAGTCACGGACTCAAAGAACTCCTCTACAGCTTCAGGGGTGCTTATAAACTCTCGGACGTCATTCTTGAACTCAACTGATTGCTTTTCCAGCTCTAACGTTGCGTAGTCAGATTTTAGCGTCGCGTTCTCATCCCTTAGTTTCTTAAGCTTGGTGTCCCGCAACAATATATCCCCTTTAAGTTTCTTCCTCTGCTCAAGAGCATTGTGGAACATAGCTTCGTACTGAGAATGAAGACTTTGCCCCACCAACACAGACTCCATCATCTGTTTGCAATATCGCTCCCGTAGCACAGTCAAACTCTGCCCTTGAAGAATTTCTGCATCCGCTGGAGGAACGAGGCGGCGAACAAGCTCGGGGGCGCTAATACTACCTTCTATGATAGACTCCCCAGGAAGCACATCCATGCCAAGCCGGATCAAGTTGGTTCGAATGCGTGGAGGTGGCACTAGCGAGACTTCCCCTCGCTCGGGGGCTGGGCAGACGATCCCTCGGGCAAAGGATCCACATTCGAAGTATGAGCCGGGGGCTGGGTTGAAGATCTTGTTGGCTGAGGCGTCAAGTTACGGGCTCCTCCATCAGCTGTTGATGCCTGACTATGCTTCCCTTTCTTGTCAGTTTTGCTTCTCTTAGAGGGATTCCGTCCAGTTTGCGACAGGTACCAAGCAGCTTTCGACGATATAGCACCTCTCAACGACATAGCACCTACAAACAATATCAGGTTATGACGAACAATTACAAGAAAAACCAAACACAATTACAAGAAACAGCTAAACACCGAGAGGGGTACCAGGTACGTCAAGGGCAGCTGGCCGAATCCTCTTAAACCCCAAATCTTGGAGCCACCACTCAGAAGTACATGCGACAACCTTAAACGGACCACCCTCCAGGAGTTTCCCTACTGATGCGGTGTGAGCGGGAGTGTGAAAATGGGTATAATGTCGAACCACGAGGATTGGAGTTTATGGCACGTAAGGATTAATTACCTATAATCTAGTCACTAAAGTCTTGAAACCCATAAGGATCCAAGCAACCATAAAAAGGATTAAATATTAACAACTAAGAGGTAACTATGGAAATAAAGATGTAAAGGAAAAACTAGATTAAACTAGGATTAAAATCTATTGAGAAG
>CM008343.1:37115950-37131946 GCA_002525835.2 Ipomoea batatas
TGATCATAGTCCAGTATTTCATCCTGATTAATCTATACAAATATAACGAAATTGCCTGTGGGCTAAATTCCATCATATTACATACAATTAATCACAACTTATATGTCTAAAACTTTATGTGATCAATATAAACCGCTCAATATATAATTTTAACTGATTAAGGATGCTGTGGCTACTCCCCGACCAAATTAAAATTATAAGATCACTAGACATAAAACCTTGAGTAATCTTTATGTGATCAGGATAAACTGCTTAATATATAATTTTAACTGATTAAGGATGCTGTGGCTACTCCCCAACCAAATTAAAATTATAAGATCACTATACATAAATCCCTTGCGTAATCTTTATGTGATCAAGATAAAGATATATATAATTTAATCTGACTAAGGATGTTGTGGATACTCCCCAACCAAATTAAAATTATAATATCAAAACTTAATAATCTTAGGTAGTTGAATATGCTGTAGCTATTCCTTGATTAACCAAGATTGAAACTTTAAGAGACTTCAGTAAATTAAAGATGCTATGGCTATTCTTTAATGAATCGAAATCAAATCACATTGCAAGGAATACTTAAAATTTTGACAGATTATACCAAATCACGATGGGAAATTTCAAATGTATATACCCCAGGAAAATTGATAAGACAAAACCTCACTAAAGACCAATTCTTTAGATAATATCAGTTTAAGGAGACTAGTGGCCAAGATGTTCTTAAGTAATGGCCATAAAACTAGTATGCCTCCCTGATTCATATACACAAAATGTATAACTGTTTGGGGTATAAACAAAACTTTAGGGTATAATCCGAAATTGAATAGTTCACATATGAATGAAGCTTTATAATAGTAAACTAAACTAGTAGACTAAATGTGCTTAAATTCAGGCACTACTGCAACTATAAAATTATGCATAAGTCCAACTTAATAAGGAACTAATATAATTCCAACATAAATTTATGCATTCCTGAAGGCATAAAAATAAAATTGCATAATTTAAATCCAGAATATTATGCAATGGACAAATCAATATGCATAAAATTAAGCATTAAACTCATATATTCTAAACAAATTGCGTAACTTAAGGAAATTTTAATATGAGCGTCCAAAGTATAAACTTAATATTCAAACTCTAATGAGTCCAATCCAAAGGGACCCAAATTAATGAATATATATACTTTGAAATTTTCAGACTTTAAGCCCATGACAAAATGTTTTAATGCATCACACTGAATTTATGAGAAATATACCAAATTTACAAATTCAACAATATCTAACCAAAAAAAAAAAATAGTATATATTGTCATTTGCAAAACAAAATCTCACAAACCCAAAAATTTGCATAATTAAACTTGATATTATGCATTTAATGTGATTGCATGCATAAAACTATCTGAAGAGTATGAACTGGCTAGATGATATGAATTTACACCATATATTCATTATTCATACTTAATCAAAATATGGGCAAAAAGAAACTAAAATTATAATTCAAAACTTAATGAATTATAGAATAAATGGCAATAGTCAATTGCCTAGCAAATATGTTTTTCCAAGATTACTATATTGATTCAAAATCACTCTCCATAACCAAATTAATAATATTATTATCATTAATGGCAAAATTGCAAATAATCAAAAAGAGCAATAAAATAGCCATAATATTATTATTAAATGGAGACTAATTATGGAAAAACAATGGTTATAACCGCTAACTGTAGAAACATTTTCGGATATAATTTTGAAAAAAAAAACTTAATAAAATTTAAAGTCCGAAAAACATTAATGTCAAGAAAATGATAATAACCATAATATTTTCTTAACTAGAACATTGTCACATGAACTTGATTGGAAACAATTCAGGAGTCTTAACTGAATACCATATTAATATTAATGGTATCATTAATTAAAATATTTAACGGTAATAGCAACATTATAATTACCATTAAAAAAAAATTCAACAATGAAAACCAAATTATGGTAATACACCTTCTTAATGTTTGATGACTCTGTTTCTAAATGCCTTTTTGCCCCACTTCCTATTTATTTTTATAGTAAAGTATTGTCACTTGAGTGGAATTTGTTACTTGATTGTGTGATTTTGTGTTAAAGGTCTATTCTTCCGCAACAAGTAGAAAAGGGAGCACATTTGACGGCTTCGAATCATTTTTTGGTAGCTTAGGATTCCACTCAAGAAGGGAGAGAGCAGCGGAGCGCACAATGGAGCAAGAAGCAAAGAAAAAGCTGGAAAATGAAAGGAAACGGCCTGTGACACGGCCATGTCCATGGCCGTTTCAGTCCGTCCCAGAAACGAAAAAGTCACAGACCGAAACGGCCCATGACACGGCCGTGTCCCTGCCCGTTTCGGTCTGTAATGTTCTGCTTATGCGCGTTTTTGCTGTATTTTTGTAAAAACCCGAACCCTAGCTAGTGGAGACTCTCTCTAATATTTTCCTTAGCAATAGTTAGCTTAGAATAGCTTAGATTGATATTGTAGAACACTTTGCAAGCATCTTTTGGTGGATTTGGAAGGGATTCCAACAACATCTCTTCATCATTAATAGTAAAATTCTCATTTCCTCTTCTCCATCTTGTTTTTACTTTTATTGCATATTTATGTTTTCCTTGTTTAATCTTGCTATGTTTATCATGGATATGAGTGAGTAGTTTTATTTATGGGTTAGATTAGGTGTTTATTACTTGTATTGATGCTTGTTATGTGATAATTGCATAAAAGGGGATGAACACCCATTTAGGGTTCTTGAGTTTGAAATTGGGTTTATTTCTATCTTTCAATAATTAGTGGCCATGATTATTGCTTGTCTTTGGAAAGTCTTCCATTTCAATGGAAGTTGGATGGAAGATTTAAGCCAACCCAATCTCAAACTCATTTTCTCTTCTATGGAAATAGGGGTAGATTTGGGGCTAAATAGCTTTTGTTCTTCAAGAACTTAGGTTGGTTCACCATGGAAATGGGACAACCTTTGTTCTAATCATTGGGAACTTGGATTCCTTTGTGCTAGCCTTAAGAACCTAGGGCCATTGTTCATCCCCCAATCCTAGAGTTTATGCATCACCTAATTTAACCCATTTCTCCAAATAGAATTTTCACCTAGTTTAATCTTGTTTTTCCCTTACATCCAAAATTCCAAAAATATTTCTTAGTTGATACATCTTAATCCTTAAAATGGTTTGCTTGGATCCTTATGGGTTTCAAAACCTTGGTGACTAGAGTCTAGGTGATCACTCCTTACGTGCCATAAAATCCAATCCCTGTGGTTCGACTTTACACCCATTTTCACACCCCACTCACACTACATCAATGTTCCCATATTTCTAAAGAGAAAATATGTGATTGATCCAAATTAGCGGTTAACTGTAGTTGTAGCATTAATTACCAATTAATAATAAAAGATAATTAATGACATACCTTAATGATGCAAACCGCATCTTCCCATTGCGCTAGCAACGATGACGATCCACAAGAGAAGAAAAAAAACTTCATAATTCTCCCCATCTTCATTGTTGGTGTCAATAGCCTCAATGAAGCGTCCAATGGTACAAAGAAATTTATTGGTAGCACTTAATTACCAATATTAATAGTCATGTAATGAATCAACATGGGTAATCTTACCAATGTACCAAATATGGCAGATTACCATGAAACAATAATTGTTATGAAAGGTAATAAATGAGATTAGCCCCTAAACTTGATAACAGTAATTAATAATGCCAGATAATAACTAAAATAAAGGCAAAACTATAATTAAGGGATGTCACATACTAATCTCAATTTATCACATAATAATTAACATGACTATTACAATACTTTAGGGAGACTGAAGTTATGGTAATAACTAAATTACCATTATACAGACAATATACCAACTATATTGCTTTAAAAATTAAAGAATTAATATTATTATTAAGGCCCTGAAAACTATTGATATATTAAAAATATAATTAACTTAAACAATAGTTACAATTCTTAATGGCCAAAATAATAATTAAATTCTTAAATCCTTAATGTCTCCAAATATAATTAACTTAAACAATAGTTACAATTCTTAATTGCTCAAATTAGACCTATAATTCTTAATGGTCCAAGTGAGTTATAACATGGATGAAAAATGGTCTAGTACAGGAATAGATCCAAAACTTAATATTATTACCAATGATAAATACCATTAACAAAATATGGTAGTTAGTAATAATTAAAACTTAATAACCATGTTATATCAACCCAAAGGAAGCTATAATTATTAACAAATATCAATCAATAATGATAAGATCCTTACTTTATTAACCCAATAATAGGTCCCAAATAGCTTGTTCAAAATAGCTTTTAAAATCCCAAGTCAAATATAGGACTAAAATATGCTCAAATTAAATGAGAAATCAAACAAGTTGTCTTAATAGGCCATAATGACTTAAATTGACCTAAGAATCCAAAATTGAATGATATATACTATGAGTTAATAATATGCTAAATTCAACCTTAATGCATGCTTTAATAAATGTATAATTGGAATAATAAATAAATATTCGACAAATATACATAGCATGCTTGAATTTGCAAATTAATATATTATTAACACATATAACCTTAAATAAATTGCAATACTTTAGGCAATTTAATATAAACCTCAATATTAAATTAAAATTCAAAGAGCAAATTAAATACTTAATATTTGCCTAAAGTTGAATTTTAATATAAATGAAAGAGGAAAAAAAAATTGGACAATTAAACTAGGAGAAGTCCAAATATAATGATGGATTAACTGAAGCAGGCCCAAATAAACCAAATAGGTTCAAGGGGTTTTTGATTGTTGGACCAGGTCTGCCCTAATGGGCTGACCCGGCCCAATTTATACCATCATCATCTTCATCCTTCTGCTTAATTAACCAGACCAAACCATACCTTACCTGATGCGGCGCCGAGTCGCCGACGGGAAGTAGGGAAGAAGCAACAGCTACAGCGACGCGAACTCGGTGACGAACTGGAGTGGCGACCAACCTGCGTCGCCGGACAGATGAGGACACGACCTGAAAGAGGAATGAGAGACGCCGCCGCCGTTCGCCACGTTACCTTAATGCAGCAGCGGATGGTCGAGGAGCGGCGCCAAGCAGCCATGGAGAACAGCAGCCACAACGCCTGAAGGAGGAGAAATAGCGACGACTGAAGCCAGCGTCGTCCGCCCTTAACCACGACGTCTCCCGTCGTCCAACGCCCTCAGCCGCAACGTGAACCAGTCCGGCCGACGATCTGCAGAACACGACGTTCCTTAAGGCCGTGCCGTTGTCGCCGTCGATCCGTGCGTTTGTCGCCAGTACTGAATTATTGTTAGGCAATCTCATGCTGTGCTTGCAATTCCAGTACATAATTGAAGAAAAGAATCTCTCCTTGGACATGATACTCTTGGTGACGGAATGCTCGTAGTTCATAATAGATAATTCCAGAATTCCAAAAGAATTAAAACCATGCTTTAATGCCAAAAATAATTTGTTTTGACCATCAAAAAATATATATAATCCTTTCGAAACATACACAAATTATTATATCCAAAACCAGACAGATATATGCATATTCCGAAGAATTAATGTACACAATATATACCAAGAACTTAATGTATATAAAACAAATTAATTGTTGACTTTAGGCATAATAATCAACCAGACAGAGATTATGAAGGCTCTGATACCAAATGTTAGATATAAATAATCCAACCATACAAAATATATACAAGAAACCTGACCTCGTAATAGCGGAAGCGGAAGCCGTATTGATCTCCAGCCACAGTTGATGTAATGCCTCTTGGAGGGTAGACCGTTAGCCATATTTGTCTCATACTTGACTCAGAACCCTAAATGATGTATTGGTGTCTACTGAGCAGTATGAGTACCGTGAACTGTATGTGCTATATAATGCTTACCTTGTATCTCATAAATACAAGTTTATATAGACACAGAGTCTGGTTGAATAACAACTACTAGTTATTGAGTCCAACCAAATTACTTAATAAGCCTAGTTAACTTGCACCACTTAATTAAGACCCTAATATATAATATATAATATATATATTATTAGGAAAAATCTTACATAGAGAACATCAACAACAATGATCCCGACCGATAGCATCATAGTATGATATTGCGCTTTGCCCGAGCATATAATCAGTACACCATCTGAGCATCACAAGCCTCCCGATCATGTTGATGCTAGAGATCAGAACATTGCAAATAGCCGACCTTCATGCCGCAATCGTCTTCCCGAGCCGCGAGTTCCGATCATAACAATCACCATAATGTCTGCTCAACATCATTGTTCATATCCTCCCGAGCACCCCGGGTCAAGGATCCCAATGATCAAGCAAGATAATCCCGGAGTAACCACTTTGTGGTTTCCGCAAAACCAGTGCTACCGAGCTAGCCTAAACTTCATTCTTCAGCAATGAAATAAGTTCGTTCCAACCTGCTCATAAATTTACACCGGTGATCAGCGAAGGTGCATGGTCGGAGAACTGGGAAGTCGATCGGGAATGCTGAATCTGCTAATGCAAGTGCAACTGAGTAGATATCTCGGACGTGTAGTGATTGCTTTTTAAGCGCAAATGTAAATTGCCGACAACCACCCAGATTTTGACGGTCAAATTGCCCCGACCATCACCAAGCTAGCTAACCGGTTGAGCGATCTAGGTTACTTATTCAAGTCTTACTGGTCAAGCGTAAACAGAGTGCACGCGTAACTACAGAAGCATGAAGTCCCCATTCCTTTGTCCGCCACGTGGTAAATCAGTATGGCCTTCCTCGATCAATTTATATGCGTGTAGCATAATCTCACTGGGAAGATGCCATGGTCGTTCATCATTAGTAGTGAGACTTGTGTGGGTCAGCATTCGTTCGAACAACGTATCACCAGGAAGGAGTGCCAATGCATGTGATAGATACCTAGCATAGGCACCCGGTCGATGTTACTTAACAAGCAGTCGGGCATAACTCTCGGACTCGGCAGTCGGCACACGGGACGTGACCATTCGGTTCCTTAACATCCTTCCATAACCCCTAATAATTACCCTATTATTAACCACTAGTTATTCAAATTAATTCCCATTAACTGCCAATAAAATCCCATTACTATCCATCACTCTTAATGATCCCTTTCACTACCCAACGTCTACCACCTTCATCCTATAAAACAAAGAGAGAAACAAGAGAGGAAGGAGGATCCAACGGGAGGAGAAGGAGACTAGAACACATCAAAATATGTACAAGAATTCTATCAATAAAATAGTGAGTTTCGGCTTGGCACAGCCCAAAAAGGCCCGTGGTTTTTACCCTTCCGGTTTCCACGTAAAAATACTCTGTCTACTCTTATTCTTATTGATTCACTTTTGCATTTTGTTGATTCCATCGGTTGTGTTGGCCCGCCGAGTAACCACCCCGAGGTCACAAAACCATCCCTGGTGCCGTCCGTGGGGACCGATACAAAAAGTCGTGTCTCTACCTTGCAAATTGGATCGTGTACATTTCGTAGCTTTCAACCGTCTGCAATCAGAGGTGCTCATACAAGAAAAGGGCGGCATGGAATGAAGAGTCGCTGGAATGAAATCCTATTTCTTTCCCAAAGATTTTGACAAGGTGATGAAGTAGTTTTCGCGGTGGATGGAAAGAAGTAGGTGTTAAAACGGGAAGAAGTTCCCGAGTATCGTTCTCAAAGGACGGCAAAGAGGGAGTTTGAGCGGTAAGGGGATTAAGCACAAGAGTGTTTAGTGTTTGAAAGCTAACCCAAGCATATTAAAGGATGTGCATGAAACATAACGAAAATAAGGAACAAACATAGGAAACAAACAATTGGAAAAGAGGATTTGGATCTTGCAACTCATATAGGTATCCTTGATTTCCTTAAGATATTAGGCTTACAACACTTAGATAATGAAAATGAGACAAGGCAACTATGCCAACGCCACTCTCGTGGTCATTGGCCTATCACATAGTCCATAGTCCCATTCTCATGGCAACTAGGCTAGGTGAGGCAAATTATCGAATACATGGTGTGCTATTTGCCTTCCAATCTCCCTTTTCTCAAAGGTGAGAAGGAAATGTGCTAGGCTAGGCTAAGGAGTAACCCTACTCTCGTAGGTGAGACTCCTTCTCCAAACACCTCTCATATAGGTTGATCACCCCTACACAAGAGTCAAAGGATATCACCAATCACACAATCAAACTCATAATCAAAGCAATTGCAAAACCTAATTGATCAATTCAAAGCTCAAGAATATCCATACAAAATTGCTCAATCCAAATCCACAAAGAACTATCTAATCATGCTTGAAATTGAAAGAACAAAAGCACAAGCAAAGACAAGAAATTAAAGCAATGACAAGAAATTAAAATGAAGACTTAGCTTGGAATTGAGCTTTGCACTTGAAATTGAACTTGAACTTGAATGTAGATTACAATCTTGCAACAATGGAATCCTTCTCTAAATCTAATCTAAACCTCAGAATTGCAATGTGGAGTGAATTGGGAGAGTTCTCTCTAGGCTAATCCTAGAGAGAGAAAGTCTAGGATGATCTATCTAAAAAGTGTGTAGAAGTCCCCCCCTTAAAATTGGCTCATCTCTCCTTTTAAAACAGTGAATAACCGCCACTTTACGCGATGGACGCACGGCTGGACGCGCGTCCACTGCGCGTCCAGCGTGACTTCTGCTGCACAGACTTGAAAACTTCTGCGGCTTGAAACTTGGACGCGGGCGTCCACCCCGCGTCCACTAGGCGTCCACAGCAGAGTGCTCAAACTTCTGCGGGCTGGAATTTGGACGCGGGCGTCCACCGCGCGTCCACAGCAGACTGCTGTTCTGCTGTGCCAACTTCGCAAGCTTTATTTCGGACGCAGGGGCGGGCGCGCGTCCAAGGCGCGTCCATGCCCTGTTCTTTGCTCCAACTTCGGCCCGTGAATCTATCTTTGAAATCCATGCCTTTTTCCACCTTTTTGCACATTGTTTTACCTACAAAATGATTAACAAAGCGTGGAACGGGATCCAATGACAATACAAAGCATTCTAATGCAATATTGGATCAAATCAATCATAAAAGCAATGATTTATACACTAAACGATCCAAGAATAACCTTATAAAAGTGATATCTTTTGCACTTATCAAACTTTCCACACTTTAAACCTTGCTTGTCCTCAAGCAAGCTATCCTCAAACAAGCAAAAACATAAGTGCAAAAGAAGTCACCAACTTTGATATGCACATGAGCTAGATGGAGGAACAATGTACATCATTGAAATTAAGGCTTCCTTTATTCTATCAAGGAAATGTGCCTATAAACGAACCATAAAGTCTCAATAGTGAATATCCCAAGAATTGACGCCCTTCTTAAGGTAAAGTAAATCTTTTATAGTCACATCTCTTTCACACTTCTCAAGCATGCATACCAAAAGGGAATTCACCAAATATTTTGAAAGGGCCACTAGCCGAGCCAACTAGTGGGAACGATGTGCACAAGTCAATGCTAATAGTCCAACCTTATAACCTCAAGCCCTTACCTAGGTAAGCTATTGTGAGTGGTTAACATGGGCTTGTCCTATCCCCTAGGACCATCCGCCGGGTGACCTGATCTCACATGGAGCTCCATGCTTTTTCGAGAGTCGGTGCAATGGGTGCCCGGTCCTAACGGGATAGACCTCTCCTTTTCTCATTCCCCAAGATAACCTCATCGAGCGACCCAACTTCACATGGATCTCCATGCTTTTTCGAAGACGGTGCAATGGGTGCCCGAATCTTGGCGGAATGGCTCTCTTTAATTTTCTCGCCTTCTAAGACCTCGTATTGGGACAACCGACTTCACGTAGAGCTCTATGCTTTTTCGAAGACGGTGCAATGGTTGCCCTAATGTCTTAGCAAGACGACATTTTTTCTTCATCTTTCTTTTTTTTCACACAAGGTGGCCTCATTGGGCTCTTCTGTATATACGATAACAAACTTCTCCTTCACAGCCCCTCAAACCACCTTCAATAAAATAAAAAGCTCACTTTTGCCCCATGTCAACCAAAAGTCTTTGTTCATTTTCGGGCTTAGCATATTATCTTTCTAGCATTGGCAAGTGCACACTCCCACTTCGAGGGATCATTGACTATGGTCCAAACAAAATAGAGGGTGAATTATCATCCAAGCACACAATATAATCAATTTTCACAAGTGCAAAAGAGTTTGAGACTCAATCCTTCCTTTATAGCAACACATTTCTAAGATAGACTAAACAAAACATTAATTTCAATACCACACAAAATTCTACACTAAGCATCATATACTTAATCACATTTAAGCACAAAGTGCTTCCCTTTCCACACTTTAGAATTGAACATCGTCCTCGATGTTCGCACTATGCACACGGTGGGAAAGAGATAATGTCATCTCTAGTGCAATGCCCCTTTCCACACTTTAAAAGTGTGCTATGGGCTAGGAGGATCACAACATTGCTTTTATGAAAGACTTTTAACATCGTACAATATAATGCCAAATAACCCCGGGTTTCCACACTTTAGAAATGAAGCACAAAGGCAAAATAACAAAAGACAAGGGAGATAAAGAGACTCCCTTGTTGCTTAACAAACACATTGCAATACTATAAACCATATTAGAGAATTTAACTTCCATTGATGCAAAACTTATTGAAAGCAAAAGTAAACAACAAAAACAAAATGCATAAAATGTAAGATAACCTCGGGTTGCCTCCCGAGAAGCGCTCCGTTTAACGTCCGTAGCCCGACACAACTTTCAAACTCTCATTCCAACATACTTGGACGGGGACAAGTCCTTTTGCCCCATCCACTCTTTCTTCAAGATATGCCCTCAAATGCTGGGCATTGGCGAACTCCTTTAGTTGTATACATAGCATACTCTCTTCCCAAGTTTGGCAACTATCCATGTCCATGAGTATGCTATTTTCTTCCACTTTACCTCTTTTTCATTTTTCTCCTTTTCACTAAACTCCTTTTCATCATTTCTCAATTTATCATCAAATTCCTCCCTCACACTCTCTTCTTTCTCAATCTTCTCCTTTCCTTCAATACTTTCTTTCTCCCCCTCTTTTTCCTTACTTGACAAAACATCCCTTGAATCGCCACCCGTTTCCTCCTTATCTTCACCAATCAAATCGTGGATATATAAAGCATCATCAAGGCAATTATCAAGGAACGTTACAAATTCAACATCAATTAAATCAAGCGAACTAGCATCAACATTCATTTCATCTTCATCATCGGAGGACTCAAATGAATCACTATCATTGAAATCATAAGGGTTGAAAAAATTGACCTCATTATCGACATCTTCAATTATGCAATTATTTTCACTAGACATATCTACCCCTTTTTCAACTCCATCATCAACACAATCAACATTAGCATTATCAAAATGAATAGGCACACCAATATCATCACAATCATCACCCTCTTCACACATGTCGGCCCAAGATTTAGAAATTTTATCACCAAGAGTAGTGCTACCACTAATAGGGTCAAGTGTCTTACCACATGTACGCTCAATGGTGTCACCACACGGCTTTTCATCTTCACACGCGACTTCTACTTCCTCATTACCCTCTTCAACCGCATTTCCATACCCCATGTCGTGATTTCCCTTTGCTTGTTCTTGCATTTGTTCAATAACGGGGGTTTCTTGCCCATTCTCCTTTGTGTTTTCAATGACTTCCTCCAAGGCCGCTTTGGAGCTCACTTGTTCCCTACGGTTGTACATACCTTGGTCATCCCTTGGAGTCACACTAACATCCTCCCCAATGCTATCATCCGACACAATGGTGATTCCCAAACGCCTAGCCAAAGCCCAAGTCTCTTCACTTAACCCATACTTGCCTAGCGGCTTGGCATTGCACTCTTGATCAACTTCGTCTCCATGGTGCTTGTACCTACATTTACATGAGAATTTAGTATTACATTTCTTGCAATATGGGTACTTTTGACATTGATACCTTTAGTGAGGCCCTTTACAAGCATAACAAATCACTTGTCGGTTCATATCTTCCAACAAATGTTCTTCAATTGTCTTGAAGCGATCATTTGGGTCTTTTGGCTTGGGTTTCAACCAATGGTCATACATGTGCTCGATAATAGATTTCTTTTTGGGTGGAGGTGTGTTTTGAGTGTAGGATTGTGGAGAGTAGGCTTGGGATGGGTAGGAGTTGTAGGATTGAGAATTAGAGAATCCTCTTTGTTGAGGGTAGTCATCATCCTCGTCATAGTGGGTAGATTGGTAAGATTTTGAATTGTAGCTTTGGTGAGATGCACTCCTCCTATACCCCCGGTATTCATAAGAGTAGTCTTCTTGATCATGATAATCCTCCTCATAATCATCCCGGCAATACCTAGGTGTCCAGTATTCCCTTGAATGACATAAGAGGTGTCTCTCCTTAGTGGTTGGGCCCGTCTTGATTGCTCATAACCATGACCTTGATAATACTCTTGGTAACTCTCCGGTGGCTCATCATATATGGTTCTTCTTTGAGGTGGTGGTGGAGCTCTCCTTGAGTAGTGGTAATCACCATATTCTCTTTCATAAAATTGAGCTCCTAGTGATTGCCTTCTTGGTGGATCATCATACTCATCATATGCCTTATCATCATATTGAGGTCTTGATGGTTGCCTTCTTGGTTGGTACTCTTCTTGCGAAGATCTATATGTCCTTGAGTAGGGTGGTTCATAGTCCTCATAATCTCTATAACCATAGGGGTTAGAAACTTTAGCATTATAGCCTCCCCTTGGTTGCCTATATCCTCCTTGGTCCTCATACAAATCCTCTTGTGGATATATCTTGCTTGAGAATACATCATAGAGGATAAACCTACAATCACAAAGACAAGAGAGTGTTTTGCAACTAGAAGTAGTTGCAAGTGAGAGTAGTAGCAATTGAAATGACAAAAAGATTAAAACGTAAACAAAGTAAATTGCAAGATTGTTTAGTGTTTGAAAGCTAACCCAAGCATATTAAAGGATGTGCATGAAACATAACGAAAATAAGGAACAAACATAGGAAACAAACAATTGGAAAAGAGGATTTGGATCTTGCAACTCATATATGTATCCTTGATTTCCTTAAGATATTAGGCTTACAACACTTAGATAATGAAAATGAGACAAGGCAACTATGCCAACGCCACTCTCGTGGTCATTGGCCTATCACATAGTCCATAGTCCCACTCTCATGGCAACTAGGCTAGGTGAGGCAAATTATCGAACACATGGTGTGCTATTTGCCTTCCAATCTCCCTTTTCTCAAAGGTGAGAAGGAAATGTGCTAGGCTAGGCTAAGGAGTAACCCTACTCTCGTAGGTGAGATTCCTTCTCCAAACACCTCTCATATAGGTTGATCGCCCCTACACAAGAGTCAAAGGAGATCACCAATCACACAATCAAACTCATAATCAAAGCAATTGCAAAACCTAATTGATCAATTCAAAGCTCGAGAATATCCATACAAAATTGCTCAATCCAAATCCACAAAGAACTATCTAATCATGCTTGAAATTGAAAGAACAAAAGCACAAGCAAAGACAAGAAATTAAAGCAATGACAAGAAATTAAAATGAAGACTTAGCTTGGAATTGAGCTTTGCACTTGAAATTGAACTTGAACTTGAATGTAGATTACAATCTTGCAACAATGGAATCCTTCTCTAAATCTAATCTAAACCTAAGAATTGCAATGTGGAGTGAATTGGGAGAGTTCTCTCTAGGCTAATCCTAGAGAGAGAAAGTCTAGGATGATCTATCTAAAAAGTGTGCAGAAGTCCCCCTTAAAATTGGCTCATCTCTCCTTTTAAAATAGTGAATAACCGCCACTTTACGCGATGGACGCACGGCTGGACACGCGTCCACTGCGCGTCCAGCGTGACTTCTGCTGCACAAACTTGAAAACTTCTGTGGCTTGAAACTTGGACGTGGGCGTCCACCCCGCGTCCACTAGGCGTCCACAGCAGAGTGCTCAAACTTCTGCGGGCTGGAATTTGGACGCGGGCGTCCACCGCGCGTCCACAGCAGACTGCTGTTCTGCTGTGCCAACTTCTGCAAGCTTTATTTTGGACGCACGGGCGTACGCGCGTCCATGCCCTGTTCTTTGCTCCAACTTCGGCCCGTGAATCTATCTTTGAAATCCATGCCTTTTTGCACATTGTTTTACCTACAAAATGATTAACAAAGCGTGGAACGGGATCCAATGACAATACAAAGCATTCTAATGCAATATTGGATCAAATCAATCATAAAGCACTAAACGATCCAAGAATAACCTTATAAAAGTGGTATCTTTTGCACTTATCACAAGGCATCATATATATATATATATATATATATATATACCATTTTTACATGGAAAAAGGAATCAAGTTGCAAGAATGGAGTTGTCTGCACAATTTACAAAGCTATCATCTACCTCCAAAGCATGTTATATTTGGAAGATTATGGGCACAATCCAAAGTCGAAGCAGACAAGGAGAATAAAACCAGGCGACCAAGTATAATCAATAACTTTGTTCAAGCACCCAATCGTATCCACAGCCAACAGTCGGCAAATTAGAAAAGGGAGCAGGTTCATTAACATACTGAGGGCCTGAATTGATCTAACCGCCCTAAAAATGGGTGAGGGAGTCGATTTGAGTATTCGACAGAAGAGCAATCGTCAAAGCGGTAGATTGTGAATGTTGGAGACTTATGAAGCTTGCAAAAATTCTTTCAAATTGTTCCTATGTTTAAATATATCTTGCATGGGATTTTGGAGATCCAAATTATGGAAATTGTGATATTAAAAAGTGACAATTTAAAGTTTCTTTCCCAAAGGATATCTTTATGGAAGTTGCTTGGTAGAGAAGCGGTCGGCAGTCGGCGTTCGCCAAATGTTGAAGAGAAGGGATTATTATGAATGATTACGTTCAAGAATGGACGTCAAGCTCTTTTTAATTATCAAAATTATTGTATCATAGCTAATGTTTGATTGGATGTACGATATACTTGTAGCGAAATAAATTGTAAAAGGGTCAATCAAGTAGCCGATCGAGCCAAGATTGACTCGGATGATCTACCAGCCCTCTAATTGGTACGACTGAGTTCAGGTTTAGCCAGCCTTTCTAAATGGTTTGAGAAAATGAGGCAGTCAATCTGCCCTATTTAGATGCTAAGTTGAGATAACTTCGAGTCCAAGTGATCTATGATCACCGCTGGTCGAGTGAGTTAGGTAGTTCGCCTGCCTTGATGAGTTAGGTTGATATAACCTAAGTCCAAGTGATTCACGATCACCTTTGGACTGGTGAGTTTGGCAGTCCGCCTGCCTCAATGAGTTGGGTTGAGATAACCTAAGTCCAAGTGATCCACGATCACCTCTGGACAAGTTTGGCAGTCCGCCTGCCTCAATGAGTTAGGTTGAGATAACCTAAGTCCAAGTGATCCACGATCACCTTTGGACGAGTAAGTTTGGCAGTCTGCCTGCCTCGATGAGTTAGGTTGAGATAACCTAAGTCCAAGTGATCTACGATCACCTATGAACGAGTGAGTTTTGCAGTCTGTCTGCCCCGATGAGCATGAGAATGATTACTTGTGAATAACTGAGGCAGTCTACCTATATGAATGTGAGGTTGATTGCTCTGGAGACTGAGGGACTTGGACTGTTGGCCGGAGTCCTGAAAAAGGAGTCGGCACTCGGTCAATCGTGCCTCCTTGAAAAAGGAGTGTGAAAATGGGGTTATACCTAAAATATGGGTGATAATGGCCCTGAAAGAATGGGTGAGAGTGACCCTGAAATATGGGTGATAATGGCCCTGAAATAATGGGTGAGAATGACCCTGAAATATGGGTGATAATGACCCTGAAAGAATGGGTGAGAATGACCCTGAAAGAATGGGTGATAATGGCCCTGAAAGAATGGGTGAGAGTGACCCTGAAATATGAGTGATAATGGCCCTAAAAGAATGGGTGAGAATGACC
>CM008343.1:37134053-37155562 GCA_002525835.2 Ipomoea batatas
ATAGTGCCCACTACAGGTGCAAGGTGCCTGTTACGGTCCTCGAACCAATTTATAGGAGCAAGGTGCCCATTATGGTCCTCAGATCAATCTTTTTGGGTGTATAGTGCCCACTACGGGAGCAAGGTGCTCGTTACGGTCCTCAGACCGATCTTTTGGGTTTAATGCTTTCACGTGAGCAAGTTGCCCATTTATTTTCCCAGTCATAGGGTGTTGGGAGTAAGGTGTCCATTTGCGATCATTAAGATCGATTACTATCGATCCGTAAAAAAAAACTACGGTCTTCATACCAATGAGGAAGAATTACCCTCGTTTACTTTGATTTATAAATTGTAGCATGATTATGTATGCATATTAGTCATGTACGAAGCCCGGTTAGGTTGGTACTGCCACCACTGGCCTTGTGAGCCCGAGATCATATCTCGGCATAAGTCCTACGTAGTAGGCAATTAAGTCCGGTTAGGTCGGCATTACCACCACCGGCGCCTTAAGCCCGATTAGGTCGGCATCGCCACGATCGGCACGTTGAGCCCGAGACCATATCTCAGCGTAAGTCCTATATAGTAGGTAATTAAGTCCGGTTAGGTCGGCACTACCACCACCGGCATTGTATGCCCGATTAAATCAATATCGCAATCACTAGCACAGTTAGCCCAGGACCAGTTCCCGACATTAAGTCCTACGAGGTAGGCAATTCAGCCCGCCAGGTCGGCATTCCGCCCCAGGAAAATCCAACCTCTTGATTGGTAAAAAATGATCACTTGGTCACGTTAGAAATCCGATCGCTTAATCGATAGCTTTCAAACCCTCTACCGTATTAGAGGTCTGATACTCGACCGAGTCACTTCCCAACCATAGTCAAAATTGAAAACATACTCGGGAGTGGGGGGTTACGCTGATAGGATTGTAGGGCAACCCCCTCGACTTACAGAGCTCACTAAAGCAATTCCCGACCATAGCGTGCTTCCCGAGCATGTCGACCTTCGCAGTCTCATTAGACTTTTGAGTCTCATAGCGTCCCTTCACTTGGGATTCTCTGTTTCTAAATTGAGCATAGAATGGGAAAAAATGCCCCGTTCAAATGGTTTCGATTTCAAAAACCCGTCATAATGATTAACGTGGTAATAAAAATCAATCGAGCGCGATCGGCTTAGAACAATCTTGTGACAGGGCTATCCGGATCGAGGTTTGACCGAGCTCAAACCAGCTACGACTAGTGAGCCCGAGTAAAGGGAATTGGGAAAAGCATTCCCACTTATGATTGGTGAGATCATTAGAGGTCCCTAGACCGTAAATTAAATCCAATCCCTCGATTAGTAGGACTTGATCACTGGATCTCATATAAAATCCAACCTCCTGATTGGTGAAACCTGATCCCTAGATCGGTAAATTCGACCTCTGATAAGTGCAAAAGATGCTACATTTATAAGGTCGTTCTAGGATCGTATGGCGCACAATTGGAAGCTTTTATGAGTGATTTGAGCTTTAATTGCGTTAAAATGCTTGTTATTGCCATTGGACCCCATTCCACACTCGGTTAATTGTTTTGTAGGTAAAGGGAGTGCAAAAAGGTGGAAAATGGCAATATTTCGGAGGAGGATTTACAAACCGAAGTTGGAAGGCAAAATAGGCCTTGGACGCGCGTCCAGGCCGGCGTCCAATACACACCTCTCCGAAGTTGGCACAGCAGAACAGAAATCTGGTGTGGACACACGTCCAGCGTGCGTCCAGCTCGCGTCTAAGAAGGCGTCCAAGAAAATGCCCGCAGAAGTCTGAAGTTCGCGCAAAGTTCACAGAGTAGTCTGATGGACGTGCTAGTGGACGCGCGTCCATCAGTGCGTCCACCCTGGCGTCCATCGCGGAACTTTGGCGGTTTTGCAATGTTTAAAAGGGGAAATAAGCCAATTTTCAGTGGACACTTAGACTTAGATTAGGGATCCATCACATTTGAACTTGAGATCAGTTTAGAATATTTCTCTCTCTAGGATTAGCCTAGAGAGATCTCTCCCAATTCACTCCACATTACAATTCTTAGGTTTAGATTAGAATTAGAGAAGATTTCCATTGTTGCAAGATTGTAATCTACATTCAAGTTCAAAGTTCAATTTCAAGTGCAAAGTTCAATTCCAAGCTAAGTCTTCATTTTAATTTCTTGTCATTTCAATTCCTAATTGTTGATTTGATTCTTTTGCTTTGTTTTTTTTTTTTTTTGATAATATTCTTTTGCTTTGTTAATTCAATTGCTTTGCGATTTCAATTTCAAGCATGATTAGATAGATCTTCGTGGATTTGGATTGAGCAATTTTGTATGGATATTCTTGAGCTTTGAATAGACCAATTAGGTTTTGCAATTGCTTGATTATGGGTTTGATTGTGTGAGTGGTGATCCACTTTGACTCTTGTGTAGGGGTGATCAACCTATATGAGAGGTGTTTGGAGAAGGAGTCTCATCTACGAGAGTAGAGTTACTCCTTAGCCTAGCCTAACACATTTCCCTCTCACCTTTGAGAAAAGGGAGAGTGGAAGACAAGAGGCACATAACGTGTTTGACAAAATGCCTCTTCTAGCCTAGTGATCACAAGGATGACACTACGGTCTAAGAAGTGAGTCCATTGACCACGAGAGTGGCAATGGTGTTTGTGACCTTGTCTCATTTCTCTTAATCTAAGTGTTGCTAGCCTAATATCTTAGGAAATCAAGGATACCTATATGAGTTGCAAGATCCAAATCCTCTTTTCCATTTGTTGTTTCCAACATTTGTTTCTTATTTTCATTATGTTTCATACACACCCCTTTCTATGCTTGGGTTAGCTTTCAAACACTAAACGCTCTTGTGCTTAATCCCCTTACCTCTCAAATTCCCTCCTTGCCATCCTTTGAGAACGATACTCGGGAACTTCTTTCCGTTTTAACACCTACTTCTTTCCACCCACCGCGAAATACTACTTCATCAACCTCTCAATCTTACCGCAAACCCGATCCCTAGATTAGTAAATTCTACCTCTCAATCTTACTGCAAATTCGATCCCTAGATCGGTAGAGTTCGGACAACCCTTATAGTCCTAAAGACTGTGCTTAAAGTTGTGCTCTTTTTTCCTTAAGCTAAGATTTTTTCCCATTGGGTTTTTTCTTGGCCTAAGGTTTTTAACGAGGCAACCGGCGTACATCAAGGGCTATGCGGTTAGTTGTTCCAGCTCGAACTCTTCCTCATTGGAGCTTAAAGTTGTACTCTTTTTTCCTTGGCTAGGATTTTTTCCCACTGGGTTTTTTTCTTAGCCTAAGGTTTTTTAACGAGGCAACTAGCGTGAGTCGCGGACTGTAAGGCCAATCTTCCAGCCCGATCCCTTCCTTGTTGACTCGACGTTAGGGCTCAGTCTGGGGGAGCTACTTGATAGGGAATATACCCCAGATATACTCCCCTGCGTGTTACGTATTTAATGCGTATACCAGTATATGAATACAGATGTTAGCTTAGCCCTATTTAAGGGACCTTATTCCACCATGCAAGGGACTTTTTTCCTCTCTTGGCTCTCTCTATGATTCACAATAGCTATGCTATCTCCCTTCTCTCTACATTTATTTAACAACAATGAATAAAGAGATGACTTTGGGGCTAAAAAAAAACCAGTGGGAAAAAAATCCTTTGGAGGCTCATTTTCTGTTTTCTACTTTCCATTCTTCATGTGCTTTTTATACTCATCCTCATATACATAAAAAATACACCAAAGGATTTAATCCTTATCAATTATTATTATTATTATTATTATTATTATTATTATTATTATAATATTTTTCATATATAATAACAATAATAATAATGCAGTTTTTGTATAGAGATATTTATGTCTTTTAAACACATATTTCATTTCTATTTCTTAAACCAACCAAATAACATTCCTCAAGTATATTCCTCTAGCGAACCAAATAATAGAATATAATTCCTATTACATTCCTTGCCTATTCTATTCCCTATCAAATATTATTCCCTATTTCTTTAAAATTCATTCTGTGAACCAAACATGTTGTAAACGTTTTTCAACAGTAGGAGGGTTTGATTCTCACTTTTTTTTTTTTTGAGAATAAACAGAAACTTCACTAATAATCATCCCATAAGATGGTCACTTCATTCTCAGATCATTTAATTAAAGTGATACGTTTGAAAATTGATTTAGTAAACTAGCAATGGCTAAAACAAATACATCAAAAGAAGAAACACTTGTGTGAGAGTTTGATACACCACTGTCACATACCAAAGGGAGTAATACTGCCATCATGCGTATAGAGGAAGGTGATACAGGTGTCATGCATGCAGAATATGGACTTGGTAGACACAGGCCAAGGAGAACGCGTATGTTGCTGGGTTGCCTTGCTGATTATGCGCATCCACTAGTGTAGTTTTGATCCTACTTTTAAGCTTAGTAGCTATTTTACATCCTATATAAAGCTCTGTAATAAGAAGTGTTGTCCATGAACGAAATACATTGTTCTTGAATATTTTAGTTTCTTGGAGTTTGTTCTTACTCGAAAAGAACGATCGATACGTTTGCGGGGCGATCGTATCAATTTGGTGCTTTCATTGAGAGTTTTAAAAGCGAGAGAAAACAGTCACCAAAAAAAAATAACAGACAAAAAGAAAGAGAGAAACAGGATGTTAGAATCATATGATCCTCTGGTAACCATGCAAAATCTTAAGCAGATGTTCGATGAGATGTTGTCTACCCAAGAAGCTCGATTTCAAAGCCAATGGAAAGACCAATTCCAAACCTTTATGGCTTCCATGGAAGCAAAGTCACAAACTCACCATGAGAAGGCTAAAGCAGTGCAGGAGCAAGAGTTGGAAGCCTCCACACCACACTCCCAGCGACGACCTCTATTCCGGGCGAATCCTGGGATTACCATCACCACTAATGAAGGATCTTCTAAAGGAAACTCCTTTGTACAGAAACACAGTAGCATGAGACTTGATATCCCAAAATTTGGAGGGGCTGATCCCCAACAATGGAACTTCAACATACAAGAATATTTTAATTTTCACCAAACCCCCGAGAACCAACGGTTGCAAATTGTCGGGTTCTGTTTAGAGGGAGATGCTTCAGAGTAGTTTCGTTGGATGAAACGAAATCGCATGATTTTTGGTTGGCACGACTTCCTGGAAAAGGTTGAACTCCGGTTCGGTACCACACATTTTGAAGATCCTCTAGCCGAACTAGCCAAACTTATGCAAATAGGGACGGTTGCAGACTCTAAGCGGCATTTGAGAAATTGCTCAACAAGGTGATAGGAGTGTCGGAGAGCCAATTGGTTTCCTATGTCATTGGAGGGCTGAAACCAAATATATGACGGGAGTTTTTATTGGCCAAACCAAGGTCCATTCTAGCAGCTTTCGAGTTAGCCAAAGCTCATGAAGCTCGCTACAATGAATTAATGGCTGAATGTCGCACAGCCTACCGAGGGAACCCAAGACCTTCACCCATTCCAGAAGAATACCGTTGGCAGCCTAGAGGTTCTAGTTTTTCACAGGTCATAATTCGGCCAGCTCTAGCTTCGCAACCCTCAGGTATTCTGTCTGGGGGAACTAGTGGCCAAATATTTCTGCCCGTGCCTCATGCGTTACCTACTCCTGCCTTGCCCATACGGAAGTTCACGGCAGTGGAGATACGTGACTGGCTTGATAAGGGACTTTGTTTTCATTGTGACCAAAAATATTCTCAGGGTCACCGATGCAAAGGTCGCTTCCTATTGCTTATTGGTGACGAAGAGGAACCAGACATGGACGCAGAACTAGTTGTCGGTGAGGAGGATCCTACTAACGTGGAGTTCATTGATGGCGATGTATCCATGCTTAACACTATGACCGGGTCGGGCAACCCACGGTCGCTACGCCTCGTAGGCCAAATAAAACAGTCTCCATGCTTAGTGTTAATTGACAGTGGGAGTACCCACAATTTTATAAACCCGGATATTGTGGAGAAGTTTCAGTTGCCTACAAAAGCCATCAAGCCATTCAAGGTCTACATTGGGAACGACGATACACTAGGGTGCCAACATGTTTGTCCTAACGTGAAAATTTGCATGTTTGTCCTAACACGGTTGATTTACAAGTTCTCAACATTGTTGGACCAGATGTGGTATTGGGTGTCCAATGGCTCCAAAGCCTTGGAAGTGTCACTCATGACTACTCTGCAATGACTATGTCATTTCGCATGGGCTCAACACCAATCACGATCAAAGGTGAATCTGTTCTCAATAATCAAACCACATCCTTCCATCAGTTACAAGTTATGGCTACCAAGGGTGACATTAGGGCCCTGTACGAGATACAACCAATAAATCCGACTGAGCCCATCGACCAAGTTCCCATTCAACCAACCCTCCCATACGTCCTAGAACCATTAAAAGAAGTGTTACTAGAATTTTCGTCCATATTTGAGTCACTCACTCAATTGCCACCACATCGCGTTTTTTACCACAAAATTCATTTGCTACGTAACACCGAACCCGTAAATGTACGTCCATATCGTTACCAGTATTTTCAGAAAGCTAAAATTGAGAAATTGGTTAATGAAATGTTGGACCAATGTCTCGTGAGGTTGAGTCGAAGCCCATTCCCTTAGTCTTAAAAAAGGATAGTACCTATCATTTTTGTGTCGATTACCGGGCGTTAAATGCCATCACAGTTCGAGATAAATTTCCAATTCCCACTACTGATGAATTGTTCGATGAATTGGGAAAGGCCTTAATCTTTTCCAAGTTGGATTTGCGAGCTGGGTACCACCAAATACGAATGGCAGAAGATAATATTTTTAAAACAGCATTTCGCACTCACAAAGGGAATTATGAATTCTTGGTTATGCCCTTCGATCTCACAAATGCGCCATCTACTTTTCAAGCAGCCATGAATTCTATCCTAGGGCCCTTCCTGTAAAAATTTGTAATCGTCTTCTTTGACGATATATTGATTTATAGCCTGTCAATGGGGGATCACGTTACACATGTTCGTGAGGTGTTCTGTTGCTTGCAAACTAATCAATTTTATTTGAAGTTATCCAAATGTGATTTTGGTCGAGATTCTATCGAATATCTTGGGCACATCATTCATCAGAGGCAGCTTCACATGGATCATAGAAAAATTGAAACAATCCTCTCGTGGCCAGTTCCGATGAACACCAAACAATTGCGGGGGTTCCTTGGGTTAGTTGGTTATTACCGTCGATTTATTAAAGGGTTTGCTGACATTGCCGCTCCACTTACAGACCTACTAAAAAAGGAAGCTTCCAAGTGGGGTCCCGACGCTGATGATGCCTTAAAATCTCTCAAGGTTGCATTGGCTTCTAGCCCTGTTTTGAGTTTACAAGATTTCACGAAGCCTTTCGTAGTGGAAGTCGATGCATCAGGCACTGGTTTGGGGGCGGTTCTCATGAAACACGACCACCCTATATCTTATTTCAGTAAGAAGATGGACAGAAAATGGCAATCAACATTGACCTATCAAAAGGAATTAAGGCATTAACCGCAGCAATCCAAAAATGGCGTTACTACATGCTTGGAGGTTCCTTCATTGTGAAGACAGATCATTTTAGTCTTAAAGAACTCTTGTCCCAAAAGGTTCACACCCCTGAGTAGCAAAAGTTTATTCACAAACTCATGGGTTATGATTTCCGAATCGAATACAAACCCGGGAAAACAAATGTTGCTACGGATGCTTTATCCCGTTTGCATGAGGGTGCTTCTGTGATGATGATTGCTAGTTGGGATGTGTTCGAATTCTTGGAGATTCTACGGAAAGAGAATAAAAAATTAGAAGATCTTAAGGCTCTCCACAAACGCAAGGATGATAACACATTACTAGCAGACTTTTCTCGTCGGAACGGTATTCTATTTTATTTCAATCGCTACTATATCAGTTGCCACTCATCTTTAAAAACCACCATGTTGCGGGAATTTCATTCGTCCAAAGTGGCAGGGCATTCTGGAATCAAACGTACTTTGGTCTGATTATCTACGCTATTTTTCTGGCAGCACATGCAACAAGATGTGGAGAATTTTGTTGGCTCTTGTTTGACTTGTCAACAAACTAAATTCTTAACGAGCGCACCCGCTGGTCTCCTACAACCACTACCAATTCCGGACTTAGTGTGGGACAAGCTCACGATGGATTTTATTGTTGGCCTACCACCCTCGCAGGGATATACTGTCATCATGGTAGTGGTCGACCGTCTCACAAAATATGCTCATTTTGGAGTATTACCTACCCATTTCACATCCAAGAAGGCGACCCAATTATTCATCGATATTGTTGTCAAACACCATGGATTTCTGACTTCTATTATATCGGACCGTGATCCAATTTTTTTCAGTACTTTTTGGGCGACTTTGTTTGAATTTAGCAGTACAAGTCTGCGACATAGTACTACTTATCACCCTCAAACAGATGGCCAGACAGAAGTTGTCAATAGGGGAATTGAACAATATCTTTGTGCTTTTGCGAGTGATAGACCAACCACATGGGTTTCGTTAATGAGTTGAGCGGAGTTCTACTACAATAACAGCTACAACCATAGCCTCAAGATGTGCCCATTTCAGGCTTTGTATGGTCGACTTCCTCCGGTCATTCCACATTATGCCCCGAATTCCACTAATATTAGTGCATTAAAGGATCTCTTAACTGAGCGCAATGCACTTCTGGCGAAACTCAAAGAGAATTTAGCTGCTACCCAACATTGAATGGTTCAAATGGCTAATCGTAAGCGTCGTGAGGTGGAATACACGATTGGCGATATGGTTTGGGTTAAACTACAGCCATTTCGACAATTGTCAGTTGCTAAGCGTCCTTTTCCTAAATTAGGCGCTCGCTACTTCGGTCTGTTTAAAATTATGGAGCGTGTTGGAGCCGTGGCGTATCGTTTGCAGCTTCCACCGTCAGTGAAGATTCATCCTGTTTTTCATGTGTCACTTCTGAAACCTTACAAGGGCAGTGCTACTAATTCGTCATCTTCCCCTCTTCCAATTGATTTCCTTCAAGATGACTCGTCAACACCGTTAAAGATTATTGACTCCCGATCTGTCCTTCATGGATGGTCACTTGAAGATCAAGTTCTAGGTCACTGGGCAAATTTGCCACCTGAGGAGGCTATTAGGGATCCTGTAGCCGTGCTTTCTAATCTCCTTCCAGGTTTCCACCTTGAGGACATGGTGTCTTCTGAGGGTGGGGGTATTGATACACCACTGTCACATACCAAAGGGAGTAATATTGCCATCATGCGTACAGAGGAAGGTGATACAGGTGTCATGCATGCAGAACATGAACTTGGTAGAGACAGGTCAAGGAGAACGTGTAAGTTGCCAGGTTATCTTGCTGATTATGTGCATCCACTAGTGTAGTTTTGATCCTACTTTTAAGCTTAATAGTTATTTTACATCCTATATAAAGCTCTGTAATAAGAAGTGTTGGACATGAATGAAATACATTGTTCTTGAATATTTTAGTTTCTTGGAGTTTGTTCTTGCTCGAAAAGAACATCGATACGTTTGCGGGGCGATCGTATCAGAGTTTTTCTTTGTATGATTAGGAGAGAATTCCACGTTGTTTGATCCAACTCGATGCCTCCTTTACAGATTTACAGCTACTGCTTCTACCTCGCAGGGTGAATAAAGTCTATTGCTTAGTAAGCTTACCGCAACAACAAATTTGCCATTTTCGGCTCTCATGATCCAACCAAAGCCCATTTTAGTTTCAACTGAGTCAAGAACCGCGTCTAGTCGTCTACATTGATTTTGTGCCAGCCTAAAAGAGGTTTCTTCCACCTAGTTCCATGGAGCTGGATTTACGGACTGATGAAGCACCGTCGCGGCTTTCCAATCATGCAAGAATCTTCTCGCTCTATCTGCAATTAAATTTTCATGAGTTGTGTGATCATTTCATATCCGGTCATTTCTTGCGACTCAGAAACTTCGCAAAACATAACGAACATGGCTGCAAGATCAAACCGAAGTCCCACGAATGCTTTCCTCCACCCATGTCACAAAAGAATCAGCCACAATTGAGGGAAGATGAATAGAGGTTATTGTTAAATTTTGATCAATAAGAGAAGATGAATATTTCTTACGCATAGAATATTATTCTATAAGTAGGGGTGGAACCTGACTTTAGGGGTTTAAGATTAATCCAACATAAGTTAGAATAATTAATGTGTAAAAAAAAAATGTCACTTGTCACACTTGTCAAACAAGAAAAGATAAATGCACCTAAATTATTCATTACCTAAGGAGTAGTATTCGGTTCAATTCAGAGTATGTGAAATAACTAAGATAATACATGTTTTGAAGTGCTAAGGAAAATGATGGATGTAATTCATGAGTATAACTTTGATGAGAACAATAGTTCTGAAAATAATTTTATTATTAATCAATTTTATGATGTTTAAAGTACAAGAATATATGTATTTATAAGGATACAAAAATCTCAGATATACTCATAATCCCTTACAACTCCAAACCCAATCAAATAATAGAATTAATATTTTAATTTCTTTTCTACCAACAAAATAATGGAATCAATTTTCTTTAATTTTTTTCATTGAATTTAAATTCATTTCCTCGTTAATTATTTTCCATAAGGCAAATAGACCGTCAATGTTGTGACAAAGAAAATAACAGGGTATAACTAAGCGATAAAATTCTTAATTTTTTGGAGAAATAACAACAACAATACTTTTAATTTATGGAAAAGTCCACAATCACTACATAACTACTTGAATATGCATTGTAAATTGATAAATTAGTTTATATTGTCCATAATAGATCATTTTAAATAGGGATAAAGGTCAAATACACCCTCAAACTATATTGATTTGTGCAATTAACCCATTCAACTTCAAAAAACTCCAAACTTTTTATTTTGGAGCAAATAAGCCCTCTAACCTATTTATCAGTAGTTATGTCGTGGACCCAGTTCACCTTGCAAGTTGGACCTGGGTCCAATACGACGTCGTTTTACAGTAGAGTTTTTTTTTTTAATTACTAAACATATTGTCCTGAAATGTGGAACACAAACTCTACATTCACAGACAGTATACTCCATATTCACAATTTGAAAACTTCATATTCACACATTACAGGGCTATATGTTTAGTAACTATATTACCACTGTTATACATTCACAATATTCACAGGTCCTATACTCCATATTCACAACTTGGGAACTTCACATTCACACATTACAGGGCTACAAGTTGCTAAAACTTGTTAACTCTACTACAGATTCACACATTCATAACTCTACATTCACGATTTCTGTACTCCATATTCACAATTTGAAACATCCACATTCACACATTTCTGGGCAAATCCACATTCACACATTCATAAATCTACATTCACGATTTCTATACGTCATATTCACAATTTGAAACCTCCAGATTCACACATTTCTGGGCAACTCCACATTCACATATTTCAGGGCAATATGTTTACTAACTTAAAAAAAATTGATAAAACGACGTCGTTTTGGACCCAGGTCCACCTTGCAGGTCCACGGCATAATTTGCCCCTATTTATGACCTGTAATTGCAGGTCAACTAGAGTTCCGACCAACTCCAACGAACCTCCAGCGAACATCCGACAAAGTCAAAACATCAACTACCGGCCACCGTCGTTGACTGTCGCCGGTTGCGTCCGGTCGGATAAGGCGGGCCTTCTGCACGACGGGAGAAGGTTGGTCGCCTTCTCCGGCCGAACGTGATCGGCGACAGTCAACGGTTGCTGGTTGTTGATGTTTTGACTTCATCGGAATTTGGTCGAATGTTCACCGGAGGTTCGTCGAAGTTGGCCAGAGCTCTAGTTGACCTGCAATTACTGGTCATAAATAGGTTAGAGGGTTTATTTGATCCAAAATAACAAGTTTGAGGGACTAATTGGAGGTTTTTGAAGTTAAAAGGCCTAATTACACAAATTAGTATAGTTTGAGGGTCTATTTGACTCTTATCCCTTTTAAATATAAAAGAAATCAATACATAACTTTTCCGAACGAACGGTTAAATTTAGAACATTATCAAAGTAATTATTCTTGCATGTGAAGCACAAGCACTAGACCAACAAATTATTGTGTGGACCATAGTCCACATAGCTACGTGAACCATGAATATAATATACATTTTTATTATACTAAAAGTACATTATTTTTGTACTGAAGATACATTATTTGATAGTATATATATAAAATAATGTAATCTAAAATAATGTACTTTTATTTATAATCCACAGAGTTGTGTGAACCATGGTCCATGCAATAATGATTGCACCAGACCAGTATGTGTCACTGGCCCTCTAACTTTCTTCTGATTTTTACAACAAGAAGACGTGTTAGTTGTCATACACAAAGGACACAAAGACAAAGACGTGGAAGGACAAGTTACTCTCACACTTTATGTATATTGAATTATTGATGATAGATATACTGGCTACGTGACAAATTAAAAAGAGTTAATTGGTAGGTGGTGCATTATATGATACCGTATTGAATTATTGATGATAGATACAGTCTGGCCGCGTGACAAATTAACAAGGGTTGATTGGTAGGTGGTGCATTATATGAGAGTCATTGCTTTAAATGTGTTGATTTGACATAATATAGACAAAAATATGTTGATTCAAAAACCTAGACAAAAATATATAAAGTACTAATGAGATTATCTTCTTTTCAAAACTTTATTTGAAAAGAAGATAATTGGAATACCTTTTTTTTTCTTTTGATTTGACTTTCAATGCCACAAAGAAGGCAATTCAATTTCCTTCTTTTCACTTTTTTTTTTTTACTACAATACACTTTATATATTAATTAATTTGAGATGTAACACCATTAATTTGTTTTATATATATATGATTATAAGATCTTCAAATCAATTAAAGAATTGATACGGTTTGATAAGCATCTTTCGTAATTCTATATATATTTAACTAGAACACAACTCTTTTAATTCTTATTACTTCGAATAATTATTTTTTTAACAAAAGAGCAATGGATTACATAGAGGGCATATCGTCATCAACAACGGTAACTATACTACTACACTACAAAATGCCATGCATACACATATAAAATAAAATATAAAATAATAATAATAATAATAATAATAATAATAATAAGTACTACTCTACAGGTTCCTACTAATAATAATAATAATAATAATAATAAGTACTACTCTACGGTACTAATAATAATAATAATAATAATAATAATAAGAAGGAGGAGGAGGAGGAAAGAGAAGGTGTTAAACTTGTCAGGTTTTGTTTTTTTTTTGTTTTTTTATTTTTTGATAAAGAAGGTAGTGTCATTACCTTCTTCTCAAAAACCCTAATAAAAATAAGGTAATGTGATTATTACTTTACACATTTTAGTCCACCATGAATATAATGTACATTTTTATTATACTAAAAGTACATTATTTTTGTACTGAAGATACATTATTTGATATTATATATATAAAATAATGTAATCTAAAATAATGTACTTTATATACAAAAATAATGTACTTTTATTTATAATCCACAGAGTTGTGTGAACCATGGTCTATGCAATAATGATTGCACCAGACCAGTATGGGTCACTAGCCCTCTAACTTTCTTCTGATTTTCACAACAAGAAGACGTGTTGTCATTATGGTTGAAAAAATTGCTAGGCGCTTGGGGAGCGCCTAGGACGCCTAGCCGGGGATTAATCGGTGCCTAGGCGCCCGTGTATTTTTTATTTTATTTTTTATTTTTTAAAAATTTGTTTAGGTGTTTTTAAATTTTTTAAAGACTAATAATTAGAAATTATATAATACTTTAATAGTTAATACTAAAATTTTAAATATTAACCTAAAAAATATCTAGAGTTTGTACAATTTAAGGTTATTTCGCTTTAAACGATGTTGTTTTAACTGAAATGACCCATTAAAAAAAAAAAAAACAATAGTTAATCGGCCGACTAGGCGGCCTAGTCGGTGCCTAGGATGCATAGGCGGTCGCTAGCCGGCTAGACCACCATTTATGGTGATACGCTAGGCGGGGATTAATCGACGCCTAGGCGAGATTTTTGCAACATTGGTTGTCATACACAAAGGACACAAAGACAAAGACGTGGAAGGACAAGTTACTCTCACACTTTATGTATATTGGGTTTAACGAGGCAAAGCCCACTCCTCTTCCGAGTATGTGAGTACCCTCGCCCTGTGATCCTAGTCGACAAAGGACCACAAGGAGGTTAACCAGCCTAGGTTGCCCATAGCTGACCGGCTCAAACCCGGGTGACAGACGATTTCGAACTCAGGACCTCACGACCGCGAGCGTCTTGGTCTTGCCACTCGGGCTGCCCTTACGGGCACACTTTATGTATATTGAATTATTGATGATAGATATACTGGCTACGTGACAAATTAAAAAGGGTTAATTGGTAGGTGGTGCATTATATGATACCGTATTGAATTATTGATGATAGTGCAGTATATATTATTATTTATATGATACCGTATTGAATTATTGATGATAGATACAGTCTGGCCACGTGACAAATTAACAAGTGTTGACTGGTAGGTGGTGCATTATATGATAACGCAAAAGTCTCTCAACAATATGAGGGTTCAAATCTCACTTAAAAAAAAAATAGAATAAATACCAACTTCACTAATAATCATCCCAGGACATTTAATTTCAAATTGGTACCAAAGCTCTGGACATGTACGTGAGGTTGAAGCTTTGAAAACCATGGTTCACTTGCAAGAAGTTGAAGAGTTAGTCCAGACAAATGATACAAAGCCACCAGTGATACATACTCATCCATCTATATATTCACGGGTTAAACCAGCTTCACACCCTGAGAATGTTGTGTTGGGTGGACGATTGTCTCCATGCTCTCCAAATCTTGAGGATCACTTTAATGAAGACGCCTTTAATGCGGTATATAAGATAGATGTTATTCCAACCTTTAAAAGAGAGCATAGTTTCAATTGTAACATCAGACATCGAAAAGGCTATTTTAGCTAGAAGAGTCTATGTCTCACCCGTGACTATGTACACTACTGGGTACAATAGTGCATACCCATAGGTGTAATGGTACACACTGTTGTGTGCAATATTGTATAATTTCATGTGCAATTGTTAACGGGGCTGTTGTGTGCAACAAGGTACACTTGTGTGTGCAACAATGCACAATTCTATGTGCAATAATATACAATTATGTGAATGAGCTTATTTAGGCCGATAATGAGTCCAAAAAAAGACGCACCCACAAGATTGGATGCATCATGAATCCAAAAATAAAAAATAATAATAATAACCACAGTATTTTAGCAATGAAGAATAAGGAAAAGGCAAAACAAATTAATTAAAACTAGTATTTTTGTCCGTGCGTTGCACGGAATGAATTTGTTATAATATTTTAAGAATATTTGGATCGATATACAATTATATAAATTATAACATCGAATATTATATAACGCAATTGATGAAATTAGTTGGATTGATTATGTTTTATGGTGTTTTAATTTCTTGACTTGAATTAGAGCAAATAATTGTCCAATTACACGTGTCGGACAAATTTTTTATTATTTATTTAGATAATAAAATTAGAGATAAAATTATTTTAAAAAATCTAATATTGAACATGTACATTTATTTGATTATAAGGTTAGTGCAAAAGTATCACTCAATTAATTGAATAATATATGACTTGTTTGTTTACAATTATCTTAAAAAGATCGATATTTAATATAACTTAAGTAATTATATTATTACAAAAATAAATATCGAAAAAATGAGAAATAATTTAAATTTAATTATTAAGGAGTATAAAAATAAATTCACCGACCAATATTTAGCTTAATTACCATAATAATTATTAGGTAATTATTATTAGTCAATTACACTAAATTAATTTTTTTTTGTTAACAGAATATCAATTCTTATATACAAAAATTATTATTATATATTAAATATGTTCGACCTTCTGCAGTGTTCATGTCACACGTGTACTAATTAATTTGATCAACGACATTTAAAGTTGGTGAGAAGATTACTCAACCTTCTAGTTAATAAATATTAATTATTATGGAGTAGTATTTATTAATATAATTAATAATTAATATAATTAATTAATTAATATTTAATTCATATAATTATAATAATATAATTGTCGATTATATTTCGAATGAAATATTAATATATTCATTTCATTTTTCCTTTATAAAAAGAATTATTGATTGTCATTCATTTTTCCTTCATAATTTTTTCCTAATATTTCATTTGTTGGATACTAATTCTTTTGTAGGGAAAGATATGTTATATTTCCAATGAAATATTAATATATATTCATTTCGTTTTTCCTAATATTTCATTTCCTTTTAAATATATTCATTTCATTTTTCCTTCATAAAAAGAATTAATATTGATTTCCATTCCTTTTTCCTTCATAATTTTTTCCTAATATTTCATTTGTTGGTTACTAATTTTTTCATATGGAAAGTTATGTTATATTCCCAGTGAAATATTAATATATTCATTTCGTTTTTTCCTAATATTTCATTTCCTTATAAATATATTCATTTCCATTTTCCTTCATAAAAAAATTAATATTCATTTCCATTATTTTTTCCTTCATAATTTTTTCATAATATTTCATTTGGTGTTTACTAATTTGTTCGTAGAGAAAGATGTATTATATTTCCAGTGAAATATTAATACGTTCATTTCGTTTTCCCTAATATTTCATTTCCTTTTGAATATATTCATTTTCTTTTTCCTTCATAAAAAGAATTAATATTATTTTACATTCCTTTTTCCTTTATAATTGTTTCTTAATCATTCATTTGGTGGTTACTAATTTTTTTGTAGGAAAAAGTTGTGTTATATTTCCAGTAATATATTAATATATTCATTTCATTTTTCATAATATTCCATTTTCTTTTGAGTATATTCATTTCCTTTTTTTCCTTTCATCAAAAAAATTAATTGGCATGATTCCTTGCCAATTAGTAAGAAAATATTAATAATAGATTCCCGTGTAATATTCATTTCCTTTCCGTTCATAAAAATTTAATATTAATTTCCATATGATTAGGGAGTAATATAATTATAAAAATATAATTGTTGAATATATTTTTAGTGAAATATTAATAAATTCATTTTGTGTTTCCTTCTAAATAATTCATATAATTATAATTATAATATAATTGTCGATTATATTTCCAGTGATATATGAATATATTCATTTCCGTTTTCCTTCCTAAAAAGAATAAATATTCATTTCTATTTCTTTTTTCCTTCATAATTTTTTCCTAATATTTCATTTGGTGGTTAATAATTTTTGCATAGGGAAAGCTAAGTTATATTTATAGTGAATTTTTATTATTAATCTCATTTTTCATTTGGCCTGATTCCTGTGCCAATTAATAACATATTTCCGTGTGTAATATTTATTTCCTTTTTCATTCATAATTTTTTTAATATTCATTTCAATATAATTAATAAGTAATATAATTATAAAAATATAATTGCCCCGATTATATTTCCAATCAATATTAATATATTCATTTTCTTTTTTCCTTCATAAATATTAATATGATTAATATAATTATAATAATTTAATTGTCGAAATAAATTCATTTCTTTTTTCTTTCAATTTTTAATCAAACATAAATATTAATTTACTTTTTCAAATTGCCTAAATTTCGTGCCGTTTAATTTTCAGTTAATTATTTTTTTTAATATTCTTTTTTTTTTGAACTATAATTTCACCTTTGAACATGGTATGAATAAACGAATAAGACAACTGCATATTCAAAGTAATGTAAAATCATGAAATGTTAAGATTTAAACAAAACATAAATGTCTAGGATTTCAACAGGAAAATATTTTATTTAATTGCTTCTCAACTTTCACATCTCTTAACAGATCCACTGTCATTTGCATCACATTGCTTATTAAGATCCATTATTATTATTATTATTATTATTATTATTATTATTATTATTATTAAAGGAAAGGACGGGAATGAAGTGTAGTAGTTTCGGTAATTAATAAAGTAGATTAGGGAAAGTATGGAATTATATATATATATATATATATATATATATATATAGACATTAAATATTTTTAATTATAAATAATATTTTTGTTTGCAATTTTTTAATTGCAAATAAATTTTGCAATTTTCTTGTTTATAAATAACATTATAACCAATAAACATAAACACATAGTAAAGTATGATTATTTAAGAGTAATTAATTTATAATAAATGCCCCTAAATTTTGGGGGGGAAATTTGGCACAAATTAGTGGATTTAGTGTTGAAGGAAAAAGAACTGGCTCTATTTTCCAAGGTGAAACCCGATCATGCCTTGAAATCGTTGAAGTTTCATCCCACCGCACCTAAAGATAGCAATACATATCACTTTAGGCATCACAAATGAAAATGTATCACCAAACCCCTCCCTTTCAAACACAAGGGTATTATCTTTAGACATCTCCATTTTGATTCCGGCCACTTGTGGGGATCACGATCTTCAATGCCAACAATAGTTCTAGTAAACCTAAAAAGACCACCACATAACGCTCATAATGTTAGTTACTGGTCTAGAATTGATACGAAGAAAAGATACATCACCATCAATAATACTAACACATGTGACATACCTCTGCTCAGGAGCTTCTTCCCCTTCAAACCTCATTTTAAATCTCATTCCTATGGAGTAATTTTTTTTAGAGACTCTAGGTCATATGGAATGATAAATTCAGCTAGGCTTGTCCTATAATATATGGTGATATATATAGCACAAAAATTGTGAAACAAATGATCATCTCAAAGGAAAGTGTAATTAATTTTAATTGTAATAATAATTGATTGCCAATTTTATGAAAATATATATGGTTTTTTTTTTTTGAAAATTGAAAATATATATGGTTGATTAATAAAATCAATGATTTTACTAAAATAATTTTGAGATCAGTATGTTCTTAGCAATTGGCTGATTTCATGAATAAATATATATGGATAATTAATAAATGAATAAAATAAATGATTTTACTAAAATGCCATTAAGTTTGGGCGGGAAAATTTGGGAGGAAGATATTGTTTTTATATATAGTATAGATATAGATTCCACAAAACTTGGGATTAGTTAGCAATTAACATTCTTAATTTACCCCTAACATTGATTAATCACCCAAAAATGTGCACAAAAAAATAAGGAATAAAATTTTAAATTTTTTTTTTATTTTAAGCCATTGATCTTCACATTTTAATGGATTGGATTTGTACACACAGACTCATTGGTTAAGATTTTTGAATTTGAGAAATTTAATTAGATAAAAAAAAATAGTCAAAGACCAAATTTATAATTTCGCTATAATCAATGGATCATTTTGGTAATTAAAAAATATTAGAGTTTAGATCCCAATAAATTTTAGTCCCGCTTTCACACCCCATATTTATAATCTATATTATTCATAAAAACAAAATCTTTCATTTTAACTTTCTGCCCATAGGACTCCTATACTGCTAAGGTTTGCATAATATTAATGTTTTGCATGCTAGATTTTAAACTTTCCACCCAGGAAGGCAACCACACTGGTTGCCTGGCCTTCTCATAGCGAGAAGGCGACCACTGGGTCGCCTTCTCCGGCTAGAAGGCAACCTAGATCTGGGTCGCCTTTCTGTCGGAGAAGGCGACCTAAGGCGACCCTGGGTCGCCTTCCTTCTTTCTACGTTGCCGGTGACCGGCGAGTCGCCGGCCTCCGGTCACTTTTTTGACTGAAAAAGTGATCGGATCCTTAATTAATGACCTGCTATAGCAAGTCATTAAACGGTTTTTGGACTTCATTGCACCAAAATAAATTGTTGATGGGTGTAATTGCACCTTTAAAAAGTTGAAGGGGTTAATTCACCTAGATATTCAACTATTATTTATCTATTCCCATTTTTTCCTATATAGAGGGGATAGTAACTTAGGGGATATAAATGAAGATTGTTGTCGAATTAAATAACATGCTAGACAAAAATAATGTATAGGTCAATTGTTTCATAATGGCAAGAACTAAGATCCAATCTAACCCAGTTATTGAGGTTAAGATAATTTAATAGACATGCGAAACAAAGGTGGAAGGATCTACAATTTACCTACCACTCATGAGAAAGATGCACTTATTGTCGGGGATCTTGACTCATCAATGTGTGATCTAGACATATTGATCGAGACCAGGATTGGGTAGTTAAAGAGAATAAACCAATTAAACCCGGCATATCTGCCACTATAGTACTCTTTGTTGTTCCCGTACAGAGAAGATGGATATCGCAAAGATATATATTATATTCTCTGATGCATGGCGCCAATGTCATCCTGGTGGCAGGATAAGAATTAGCTCTAAAGAGTATTTCTTATTTTATATACATGAGAAGGTAAATAAGAAGCATACATTGTTGTATTCTAGGAGGTTATTCCAACAATTTTTGGTTGATGCATATACAATGATTGAATCTGTACGCTTGATTTACATTAGAGCTCATCAAAGGAGTTGCATTGTGAAACTTATCAGGGGTTGAGTGATGCATTGACAAGAGGGAGAATTTGTTCAATTTACTGGTATAAAACTTCCTTCTAATAGTAGTTTTGTGTTGGTATTATGTAAATTTCTGTGGCTTCCTTTCTTGTGTTTGTTCTATCCTTGGGTATGTTGCATCTATTTGCTTTATAACCAAATTTCTGTGTGGTTAATCCAATCCTCTCTTTTACTACCCAAATGCTTGATCTCCTTTTAAGTCTGTATAACTGGTTTTTACCAAAAAATAAATAAATAAATAAATAAATCTGTATAACTGGTCAATGAGGTTCTTTAATGATGTGTGTAATTGTGTAAATGCATGAGTTTACAAATCATGAGCCCATGTTCAAGAACAATCACTCACACAATCACTCACCAGTCACCACTGGAAAGGATCCACCAAAGGGATTGGTAGTTAAAGCATAGAAGAAACCATTTTTCTAAAAAAAAAAAAGAAAAAAGCCAAGGACGGTTATGATTGCGGGCGAGTTTACACACCCACAAACACATATATACATATATGTATGCTCATATCCCTTAGTTTTGCATCAAGAGAATTAATTGGTCAAAGCTTGCAATTATTGGGCATTCAAAACACATGTTGGGCCATGGTTAAACCATGACTATTAACAAGAGTTAGAGCCAAACACTAACTAATGTTGTATTATTATTGAAAAAATTGGTGTTTACTCACGATTAATTGTAGGTGACTTTTTTCGAGTCACCAATCCCAATGGCCTAAAGGTGTGTTAACTCTTAGACGAGGATGGACAAGATTTTGTAACTACTACCAATGTAGTCTATACAAAAAAAGATTTTCAATAATGTGAAATTCGAATTGGAGATATTATGTTTTTTTTTAAAGAACATATTTGCCCAAATTATACAAATCCTAAACACTAATATATAAAATCTCCTAACTTTCAGCACCAGATTCTTGCA
>CM008343.1:37167078-37200580 GCA_002525835.2 Ipomoea batatas
CGGTTCGGTTCGGTTCGGGTAACCCGAACCGTTTTGCCCACCCCTACTTTTGTCTGCTATAAATGTATATCATCCATGGCATAGAAAGAAAGGTGTCCTAACTCCTAAGCTAGCTGCAATGCTGCATAGAATTGTGCTAAGGATGATTATAGGCTCTAGAACTTATAGCTTATTTTGAACTATAAATAAGCTATAATTTTTGTTTGATAAAATATGAGAACTTAAAATAACAGTTTATTTGGAAATACAATCCCAATTCCCAATTCAAGCAACATTTCAAAATAAGATCCTAACTTTTTAACTTTTTTCTCATTTTTTATGTTTATTAATATACAAAAATGACACCATCTACCTTTTCATTAATCAAAATCCTAATATCTTAGTTTATCCTTTTTATGTCTTTTTATATCTATCAGTTAATTCAACAATTAATTTTACTAAATACTTTAATTTCAATTAATTAGCTTATTAACTACTTAGATTTTCATTTTTTAATTTTCAACTAGCTTTTGAGCTTATGCAAACATACAGATTGTGCAAACAAAAGAATTAAAGAAAGCGTACAGAACATAACTTCACATACAGTCGACAATGACGTCAAATACCGGAAGTTTATTGCGAAGTGATAAGAGAAGGATGACACTGCTCCAACTTAGTTGACAACAAAAGCCTAGAGCCTTGTGTAAGTCCAAGGGGTATCTCTTTCAGAGAATAACATCGTTTTAGCAATAGATGCTCCATCAGTGGGAAATGACTAGCATTCGCCACCCATAGCTCAAGACTTCTGGCTTCAAGCTCCAACTCTTAACAAAATCCTCCTTCAACTACTTCCCACACCCTGCCATAAAAAGCATTCTCTAGTTTCAGCACCTTAAGCTTTGGCAACTGCCCAATTACCCTTAAAACCTTCACCGAAAATTTAGTCCCACTCAACCTCAACTTCTCCAAATTTACTGGAAAACCAAGCCTCTCTAAAATAGTTATTCTACCAATTGAAACCATGACTGTTAGAGTCTCCAGCCACAATAAATCCTCAAAATTCTCCAGGATGATGCTGGGATTTCCATGACGTACACTGGTGCAACCATAAACCGGCACTAAGACTTCTTTAAATGTTGTGGCAATGATAAGTGCAAAAGATGCTACGGTTATAAAGTCGTTCTAGGATCGTATGGCACACAATTGGAAGCTTTTATGAGTGATTTGAGCTTTAATTGCGTTAAATTGCTTGTTATTGCCATTGGACCCCATTCCACACTCGGTTAATCATTTTGTAGGTAAAACAATGTGCAAAAAGGTGGAAAATGGCATGGATTTTGGAGATAAATGCACAGGCCAAAGTTGGAGCAAAGAGCAAGACCCGGACGCGCCTTGGACGCGCGTCCGCCAAGGCGTCCAGAATTTCGTCCTCTGAAGTTTTGCACAGCCGAACCAAACTCTGCTGTGGACGCGAGGTGGACGCAGATCGGACGCCCGCGTCCGATTATTGGCTTGCAGAAGTTTTGACACTCTGCTACGGACGCCTAGTGGACGCAGCTCGGACGCCCGCGTCCGATTTTCACGTCTCTGAAGTTACTGAAGTCTGACAGCAGAAATCACGCTGGACGCGCCTCGGACGCGCGTCCAGTCGTGCGTTCGTCGCGAAAGATCTGGTGGTTTGGCGAGGTTTAAAAAGGAAATAGAGCCATTTTGTAGGGGATCCCAACTCATTTTCCATCTTAGATCAGTTTAGGAAATTCTCTCTCTAGATTTAGGTCAAAATTCCCTCCACTTCCACACTTCAATTCCTTTCAAATTTCAATTCCTTTAGCTAGATTTGGAGAAGATTATGCACATCAACCTTGTAGTGATCAAGATTGTTTGAAGTATTCCATCTCAATTCAAGTAATCTTTCAATTTCTACGTTTGTTATTCAATTCTTAGTTTTTGATTTGATTGTTTTGTTGATTTGATTTTTGATCTTGATTTTGTGATTTGATTTCAATCCTAATAGCTTAGATTTGCTCAATTGCTTTGATGATGTCTAGTTTAGAGATGTGTGGCTAGTTACCTTGTGGATTTGGACTAATTGAACATGCATGTTGTTTCTTGAGCTCTCATATCACATATCTAGGGTAGAATGATGCTTATTGGATGTTTTGATTGTGGTTTGGGATGTTCGATTGACCTCTATGCCAACTAGGCCGGTTGCACTAGAGAGTTAGGTTAGAAAGCTTTCACCTATGAGAATAGGGATTGCTTAAAGACTTCACCAATCACATTTCCCTCTCACCTTTGAGAAAAGGGAGAGTGGAAGACAAGAGGCACATAACGTGTTTGTCAAAATGCCTCTTCTAGCCTAGTGATCACAAGTATGACACTACGGTCTAAGAAGTGAGTCCATTGACCACGAGAGTGGCGGTGGTGTGAGTGACCTTGTCTCATGTGAGTCCTATGAGTGATTTCAAGCCCTAGTACTTTAGGAAATCAAGAGACTACGTGTGTGCTAGGTTAGTCCGAATCCTCCTTCTCGTTAATTGTTTTACAACCCTTTAGCTTTTGTTTTTAGACACCTTTAGAATGACATACACAACCATCTTGTTAGGACTAGCTTTTGAAAAATAGGCGCTCTTGTGACTAATCCCTTTCTTACCGAATCCCTCCTTGCCTTTCTTAGAGAACGATACTCGGGAACTTCTTCCCGTTTTAACACCTACCTACTTTCCATCCCCACCGCAAAAACTACTTCATCAAATGGCGCCATTGCCGGGGACTGGCATTGGTTTTGTGTAGGCAAGTCTATATTGGATTAGCATGAGTAGGCTCCTAAAGTAGAGAGTCTAGTCCCTTCTTACTTATTTTTGTTTCTTTTACATTTACTTGCTTTTGGTTGCTTTCCACGTTGAGCTTAACAATTGAGCAACTACTTCTAGTTGCACGTCCACTTTCTTGTTTTTGATTGCTTGAAGTTCAAGAGCCTTTGTATGCACACTCGCTCAAGAGGGAGCGAGGGACTACTACCACTCAATCCGGAGATTTATGCACTAAATCAAAGGAGAAGGAAGGCAAATCGAGAACAACAAGAACAAGTGGATCAAGAGGGAGAAATGGCAACTACAAGTGGGAACATCCCGAACACGAACATGAACGATTCACCAAGAAGGAGTGATACGGACACCCCCCGGGGATGACAATAGAGGAAACCAATTTACCGAGCAAGAGGAACCTCCTCCACCAAGGGAGGAGGTTCGACAAAGAACACCTCCCGTACATCCTCAATATCAACCCGTGAATGACGACTACGTCGAGCCTATGCCAAGAGGAAGATACACACCAGATTTTCAAGAGCAATTCGACAACCCTCTTTATGACATGCCTCCAAGGCAACAACCACAACTTCCTAGACAAAGGAGGGAGGCATATTATGAGCCGCGATACGACGATGAATACTATGAACCACCAAGGCCAAGGAGGAATATCCCGAGGAATGAGCCAAGAGATCATAGAGGTGAAGTGAGAAGGACAATTGCGGACTACATGACGCCCGATTTTAGTGTTCACAATTCCATATATATCCCGCCGGTGGAGGCCAATAACTTCCAAATCAATTCCGCCATCATCACTCTAGTCCAAAACCAACCTTTTAGCGGATTGCCGGCGGAGGATCCACACATACATATCACCCGATTCATCCGATCGTGTGGTATGTACCGTCAAAACGGAGTGACCGAGGAGGTTGTAAGGCTTAAAATGTTCCCATTTTCGTTGATAGGGGAAGCCGCTAGATGGCTCGACTCTCACATTGACAACCATTTTAGATCGTGGGAGCAACTCCACCGGGAGTTCATGTAAGAGTTCTTTCCGTTGACCAAGACATTAAAGATCAGAAAGCAAATTCAAGACTTTAAACAAGGGTCATTGGAAACCTTAGCGGATGCATGGAGGCGGTTTAAGACACTCAAGCATCAATGGCCACCGGACGTCCTACACCCTTGGGACGTCATTAGTTCGTTCTACGCCGGCCTCACCGACGAATGTAAGTTACTTTTGGACTCGTCATCGAGGGGATCTTTCGTTTCTACAAGTCCCGAGGATGCGGAAGAGCTGATAAGAACCATCTCATCAAACACCAAGAATTGGTACAACCAAAGAGAGTCAAAAGGAGGATTGTACGAAGTAAGCACCGACACCGCATCTCAAGCCAAAATGGAAGCCTTGGGACTTGAGGTGAAGCGGTTGCAAGCTCAAATGGAAAAGATGAACAAAAATCAAAGAGGAAATCCGTGTATGACCTTGGCACTTTATTGTGATAAGTGTGGGGGTCCACACGGGGCTCACGAGTGTACATCCAATTACGAGGATGGTGCATATGAACAAGTAGATGCCGTGGGTTATCAAAAACCCAATGACTACAATTCCTATGGAAACAACAATAACCAAAATTGGAGGCAAGGTCAAGGATGGCAAAACCAACCATCCCAAAATCAATACAATCCAAGGCCTAGTCAAAGTGGGCCAAATTACAATGCACCTTACAATAGAGGTTTCCAAGAAAACCGGGGGTACCAATATAACTAATACAACCAAAGGCCTAATCAAGGAGGAGCGTATATGCCACCAATATACCAAGGCAACAATCAACCAAGAGAGGAAGCACCGAAAGAAAGCTTCGAAGAGAGGTGATTAGAATGTTTGGAGAACTCAAGCACGATATGGTGAATATGAAGAACGAAATCCGACAAGAATGGAAGCAAGATTTGAGACAAGAAATGTCCACCATAAGACAAGATGTCTCTAACTTGAGACAAGAGCATCACACTTCGCTAAGAAATTTGGAGACTCAAGTGGCGCAAAATTCCAAAGCATTGACCGAGAGACCACAGGGCTCACTTCCAAGCACCACGGTGAACAACCCCAAGGAGAGGGTACAAGTCGTGACCCTTAGGAGTGGGAAGGAACTCCGGAGCCAATCTTGAAGAAAAACACCAATCTCAAAAGTCCAATTGAAGGAGAAATAGTGGAAGAAGTTCTTGAAGATGACAAGGAGCAAGAGAGGGAAGAATCATCACTACCTTCGAGTCCTAAGGCCCCCCAAGCTCAAGATAAAGGGAAGCAAAAAGTGGACTTACCGATGTATCAACCACCACTCCCATTTCCCGGGAGGATGAAAAAGAACATGGACAAGACACAATATGGTAAATTCCTTGAACTTTTAAAGCAATTGCATATTAACGTACCTTTTCTTGATGCATTAGGTCAAATGCCAAGGTATGCCAAGTTCTTGAAAGACTTGCTCACCAATAAGAGGAAGCTAGAGGAATCGGCTACGGTCTTGCTAGGGGAGGGATGCTCCGCATTCGTGCGCCAAAAAGCACCAAAACTCACGGATCCTGGAAGCTTCACCATCCCATGTCAAATTGGCGACGCCGAGTTTAGCCAAGCCCTAGCGGACTCCGGGGCAAGTATAAATATCATGCCTTTTTGCCTTTTTAAGAAGTTAGACTTGGGCACGCTTAAGCCCACTTGCATTTGTATTCAATTGGCCGATAGGTCAATTAAACAACCCAAGGGGGTTGTCGAGGATGTGTGAGTAAGGGTAGACAAGTTCATCTTCCCAGTGGACTTCGTCATTATAGACATGGACCCCGATCATGAGGTGCCATTGATTCTAGGTAGGCCATTCTTGGCCACCGCTCGGGCCCTCATCGATGTAGGGAGCGGAAAGCTTGTCCTAAGGGTAGGTGATGAATGTGCCACCTTCGATGTGTCGAAGTTGACCAAGTACCCGATGACTACGGATGACGCTTGCAATTTTGTGGACATTTTCCACAAGCATGTTAAGTCCGTCTATCCCAATCTTGTGGGCAAATTGAAAAATGACACCCTTTTGAGAGTTTTAGATGATAATGATGACTTTGAATCCTTTACTTTTGATGATAATGCTTTGATTAATGAGAATGATGATGATTTGCATGAGATAGTGTGTGGTGATGATGATATTAATGTTGATGATAATGTGTGTGATCTAAATGATATTGAGTTTGTGAATTTCATTGATGATTGCCTTGATGATGCCGTGTATGTTCATGATTTGATTGGCGAAGTTGAGGAGGAAATGGATGGATGTGAACGGGATGTTTTGTTGAATAGGGAAAAAGAAGAAGAGAAGGAAAATGTGTTTATAGAGAAAGAACTGAAGAGTGATCTCAAAACCTTGCCGGATAGCCTAGAGTATGCTTTTCTAGGAAAAGATTCAACCTTACCGGTAGTAATTTCATCCAAACTTAATGAGAATCAAAAGGAAAAACTTGTGAATTTGTTAGGAGAATATAAAGGAGCAATAGGTTGGAAATTGCAAGATTTGAAGGGAATAAGTCCTAGTATGTGCACTCATAAAATCTTACTTGAAGAGAATGTTAAGCCCGTAGTCCAAACTCAAAGAAGGTTAAATCCTAATATGACCGAAGTGGTTAAAAATGAGGTAGTTAGACTTATGGATGTAGGAATGATATACCCGATCTCGGATAGTGCGTGGGTGAGTCCTACACATGTAGTACCTAAGAAAGGGGGCATAACGGTAGTGCAAAATGATAAGGAAGAGTTAATTCCTACACGTAGTGTGACGGGTTGGCGAGTTTGCATAGATTATAGGAGATTAAACGATGCCACTAGGAAGGACCACTTCCCATTATCCTTTATTGATCAAATGGTAGAAAAGGTAAGCGGGCATGCCTTTTATTGCTTTTTAGACGGTATGAGCGGTTATTTCCAAATACCCGTAGCCCTAGAGGATCAAGAGAAAACTACCTTTACTTGTCCTATGGGTACCTTTGCCTACCGACGCATGCCCTTCGGGTTGTGCAATGCGCCGGCTACCTTTATGAGGTGCATGCTAGCGATTTTGGAGGATTATATAGGGGAGTTCATGGAGGTGTTTATGGACGACTTTACTATATGGGGAGAAACCTATGATAAGTGTTTAAGCAATCTAGAAAAAGTACTCAAGAGGAGTTTGGAGGTGAACTTAGCACTTAGTTGGGAAAAGTGATATTACATGGTAGAAGAAGGCATAGTGTTAGGTCATAAGGTGTCGAACAAAGGAATAGAAGTTGACAAAGCGAAAACATCCGTTATTGACACCCTACCACCTCCTAACTCCGTCACTAGCTTGAGAAGCTTCCTAGGACACGTCGGCTTCTACCGACGTTTCATCAAAGATTTTTCCAAAATTGCTAGACCCTTGACAAAGCTTTTAGAGAAAGATATAGACTTTGAGTTTGGAGAAGAGTGTCTAGTTGCTTTTAACACCCTCAAAGAGAAATTAGTAAGTGCACCTATCTTAGTCGGACCGGATTGGAAATTGCCCTTTGAGATGATGTGCGATGCTAGCGGATATTCGGTAGGGGTAGTGTTGGGACAAAGAAAGGAGAAACACTTTCAACCCATAGCCTTTGCTAGCAAAACCCTTGATAAGACCCAACAAAATTACACCACCACCGAAAAAGAATTGCTAGCGGTGATCTTTGGACTCGATAAGTTTAGATCCTATCTTCTTTTGTCAAAGGTAATAGTTTTCACGGATCATGCGGCTCTTAGGTATTTGATGTCTAAAACCGAAACTAAACCACGATTGATTAGATGGGTCCTTTTACTTCAAGAGTTCGATATCGAGATCAAAGATAAGAAAGGTAAAGAAAATGAGGCGGCAGATCATCTCTCCCGAATTGAGAACCCTAACCTAGGAGAGAAGAGTGCGACAATAGCGGAACTATTTCCGGAAGAAAGGTTGTTTAAAGTGGACGATGTGCCGTGGTATGCGGACATTGCCAACTATATCGTAGGAGGAGTTATCCCAAGTTACTTTGATGTGCACCAAAGGAGAAAATTTATAGCAGAGAGTAGGCACTATTTCTGGGATGATCCCTACTTGTTCCGAGTGTGCGCGGACCAAGTTATTAGGAGATGTGTAGCGGGGCAAGAGGGATTGGAGATTATGGGCCATTGTCATGCTGGACCAACCGGAGGTCACTACTAAAGCAATAGAACCGCTAGGAAGGTTCTTGAGGCGGATTTCTATTGGCCCACATTGTTTAGAGATGCTCAGATTTGTGTTTCAAATTGCGATCGGTGTCAAAGAGTGGGAAACATCACCACCGCAAAGAACGAGATGCCTCAAACATACATCTTGGCTTGTGAGGTTTTCGATATCTGGGGCATTGATTTCGTGGGACCATTAACGAGTGCAAAGGGATTTAAGTATATCCTAGTTGCGATAGACTATTTGTCAAAATGGGTGGAGGCACAAGCCTTGAGGAACAATGATGCTAGGAGTGTAATTGGTCTTCTTAAGAAATTGTTCACTAGATTTGGGGTACCAAGAGTTTTAATTAGTGACCGTGGAACGCATTTAGGAATTCATCTATGGAAAAGATTTTGGCCAAGTACGACGTCCAACATAGGGGGGGAGTACCATACCACCCCAAAACAAGTGGGCAAGTAGAGAATGCCAACCGGGACATTAAGGCAATCTTGGAAAAGACGGTTGGAATTCACCGTAGAGATTGGCCCGACCGGTTAGATGATGCTCTATGGGCGTTTAGAACGGCGTATAAAACCCCGATCGGAACCACTCCTTTTAGACTAGTGTACGGGAAAGCGTGCCACCTACCGGTGGAAATCGAGCACAAAGCGTATTGGGCCATAAAGAAACTAAATAGTGACATAGACCTAGCCGGGCGCGAAAGGCTTTGGCAATTGGATGAATTAGAGGAATGGCGATTGATGTCTTATGAGAATTCACGTGCCTACAAAGAACGCACGAAGCTATATCATGATAAGCACATCAAAAAGGGGAAAGAATTCCGAGAAGGAGACCAAGTGCTATTTTTCAATTCAAAATTAAAACTCTTCCCGGGAAAGCTAAAATCAAGATGGTCGGGGCCGTTCACGGTCACCAAAGTTTTTCCTTATGGGATTATCCAAATCAAGCATCCGAGCAAGGGAGAGTTTAAAGTAAACGGGCATCAAGTTAAGAAATACTTCGGAGGAATGGAACCACGTGAGGTGGACACCTTGCGTTTGATTCAAATTGAAGATTGAAACTTACAAAACGTCGGGCTAAAGACGTTAAACGTGGCGCTTCTCGGGAGGCAATCCGAGGTTATCTTTCACTTTTTACATGCTTTACTTTTCATGTCTTACCTTTAGAGTTAGTGTGTTTTTGCAGGACCACAGGGGGTGAAATCAAAAGGGCCGGAGAAGAACGAGAGAAGATTAAAATTGGCAAAGAAACATAGCCTAGACGCCAGTCTGGACGCACGTCCAGTGCCCCAAGTCTGACAGACGTTCAAATCATCAGAGAACTCTCTGATGGACGCCCGAGTCCGAGCCGCGTCCAAGCACAAGCCGAAGCAGAAGCGGAATGCCTTCTGCTGGACACACTACCGGACGCGCGTCCGGTTCGCGTCCAGCAGTTCGGCCAGAACATATCGGACGCGAGTTTGGGTTTAAAACCCAATTTCCTCTTCTTTGTTCTTCATTCCATGGACGCCCAAACTCTCCAAAAATCACCAAAGTAAGTTTTTCTATTTTCCAAGCTTGAGTAAGGCCAAAGATCAACACTTTCATCTTCCCAAGTGCATTTCACAAACAAATCCAAGGTATTTTTCATCTTCTTCAACCTATTTTAAGCTTTCACCATTGTTGTAAAACTTAAATTGGGATTTCTTGTTTTTACCTTTGCATGGCTAATGTGTTGTTTGAAATTGATTCTCTACGTTAAAAAGAACATTCTTGTATGGTTTAATTGCATTTTGAATGGTTAAAACATGAATTTGATTTTTGAGAAAGCTTCAAACCTACTTTAATGGTAGAAAAATTTGGGTTTGTTAAATTGAACTTTATTGTTGAAATTGGTAATTGGAACATGGAAATTGGATGCTAGTTAAGAAATTGTATGGAACCAATTTGTGAATTATGTCAATGCACTATGCTTAATTGGAAATTGTGGATTACTAGTTTCATGAATTTGGGGATTTTTGAATTTTGGTATGAAATTATGGTGTATTGTTCATATATGATGGAAGTGGAATTATATTGTTGATGTTGATGAAAGTGTCCACTGCATTGTGTTAAATGTTGTTTGTGTTGTTTGTAGTCTTCAATCTAAAATAGCATTATTTTCTTGAAATTCTAAACTTGATTGATTGAGCTTGTAATATCTTGATTCCTCCTAAGTGCTTGAATGATCAAATGATTACCTAGAATTAGATAAAATGTGGCTCATGAGTTTAATTGTTTTAATAGATGCCTCCAAGAACAAGAAGTAAGGAACAAGCTAAGAAGAGGAAACACGATGTAGGAAGTTCAAGTAGAGGGGGTGTGGAAGGCGAAAGTGACCTTGTGACCCCTGGAGGCTGAAGTTTAGGACATCTAAATGGTATACAACTGGTAAGAGTGGAGGAACTCCAAGCCAAAGGTGTTTCAGGGGGGTTCTATTTCGATTTTCCACTACCCGACTCTTACGGGTGTCGAGAAAAAGTGGAAAGGATGGCATCGCAAAGATATTGGGAACATCTCTTCAGTTGGAGGGATGATACTTATGAGCCAGTGGTGCACGAGTTTATAACCACCTTCGAACCGATGCCATCAAGCCACCAATGCACCCCTTCCATGAAGTTCACGGTATTTGGGAAGGAGTACCGGGTCTCGATAATACAATTGGGGGAATATCTTGGGTTTTACACCCGAGATGACGTTGATACAGACGAATACCGCAACCTCCCATGGGAATTTGAATCCGATGATGCGTTGGAAGCTTATTGGCATAGAATCACCGGAGGCAATGCGGGAAGGTTCATCGGGGCCAAGCCAAACACTGTGAAGATCATCAACCCAGCATTAAAGGTTATAAAGCTTCTTCTCGGCCTGACATTCGGAGGACGGAACAAGAACCTCTACAAGGTGTATCGGACAGACCTATTCCGAATGTGGAGCTTAGAAATGAATGAGCCCATCCAAATGGCGTGCATGGTACAGCAGTGGTTCCACACTCAGGCACAAGACAAGTGCTACTACGTATGGATCGGCCCCTTGGTCACTCGACTATGCCAAGGGCTGGGCCTGCATAAGGACTTGGCCCGTGAGAAAAGATTAGCCACCATGAGACCATTAGGGGTGGAGCAGCTCGGTCGGAGTTACGTTCCTAGGATTAATGATGTGCCGATGCACCACCAGGAGCAGCCACAACAGCAGCCACAGCAGGAGGAGGGGGGAGAACAAGAGATACCCCCCGAGTACATGCAATACCCGGAGGTACATGACTGGGCCTCGATGAGAGCATTACAGATCCAGTTGCATACACATGCAATGGACACATACAACCGGCGCATGGACATTCAGGATGAGGCAATCACCAGGCATAATGAAGAGCTTGCAAGGCAAAATGAAGCTTTTGCTAGACACAAGGAGAGACAGGAGCAGCAATTTCAGGCCATCGAGCAGCTTAGGCTTTGGATGGAACATAGGTTCCCACCCCCCTCACAAGGGGGGGGACAGATCATATTGATGGGTTGCTCGAGTGATTAGTGGAATGGTGTTGTGGTCCAGCTTGAACATTAGGTGCTCCATGCGTGGGGCGTCGACCTTATTTCTTTGTTTGGTTTATTGTGTTTAGATTTGTGCTTTATGAATGTTTGCTTTATCTTTCCTTCAATATTGCACTTTTGACTTTGATTTTATTCCTTAGTTATTAATTTTGAGTCTTGTGTTTTTACTTCTTATAATCTCAAAAAGACCCAAAAATATTTGTTAGTTTTGTGTTGAGCTTAAATGAACAGGGGGCGCGAAAGCTTACAGGCAGAAAAAGGCTTGGGGAAGAAACACGAATCAAAGGAGGAAACAAACAGAGGACGCAAGAACTCAGGCTGGACGCACAGTGGACGCGCGTCCACATGGGCGTCCAACATTAAAGAAAAACAGAACTGGGCAGAATCAGAGAGGGCTCTGATGGACGCGCCTCTGGACGCGCGTCCATCAGGGCGTCCACGCGACAATTTAAATATTACCTAGGGCTGGTATAGCCCTATTCTCCTTCTCCCACTCCAAGATTTTCGTCCCCATCAGTCCCAAACTCTCAAAACATGATGAATGTAGGTAACTTCTTCACTTCTCCCCTCTCAAGTGTTTGTGGATCACCTCCCCCAAGTCCAAAGGTAACTTTCTTGAGCATTTCTCTCTCTTTCAACTTGGATTGTTTTGAGTTGATCAAAATTCTACTCCTTGCTAACAAAATTTTGCCTGATCTTATACCTTTTGAGCCTGGATTGATGTTATATTTGTTCTATTATGCTCAATGTTGCATAGATCATACAAATCTCATCCATATTTGCATCTTGTTAATGTTGCACCTCACATGTTTGGTAGTATGCCTCCAAGACTATATAGTTTAATCTTTACTTGATTTGATAGCAATATAATTGTTAGAAGCCTAATAATTGTATTGATCTATAGGGTCTCTCAAGAGCGGATATGATGGTACCCCGACACACTTTAGAAAAGGGTGAATCAAGTCGGGGGAACTATGAAGATTCATCAAGTGAAGAAGGGGAGATGATTAATGAGGAGTTGGTCAATTGAGGACTTATGCTAGATGTTGAAGACCTCTTTAGGTATAGGCATTTTCGTAACAAAGAGATAATTGAGTGGAGTCACATGGACACCCTTACCCTAGATACACTAGGCATCCAAATGGAATTTCAAAGGGTGACCACCCAACCTTTTTGGAGAGTAATTTGCAATTGGAGGGATCAAACCTACACGCCAATAGTTAGGGAGTTTGTAGCCACTTTAGAAGTCAATGAGGAGGTCCAAAACCGCCAAGAACCAAGCATCAAATTCAAATTGTTCAACAAAGAATACAATATCTCGTCCGACGAGCTTGGAAATTTACTAGGGTTCTACACGCTCGAAGACCAAAGCCAAGCTTGGTATACTAATCTCGTTGAGGACTTCAAAAACGAGCATCAAGAGGGACTCTTTTGGTGGTCCATAGCTAGGCCGGGAGTTACTTGGAGAGCATCATACACGAGTGCGAGATACATAAAGCTTCCGGAGTTGTTAATCATGTGGCATATCATGGCGAGATCGTGGCTAGGAAGGCGGACACCAAATGATAATATCACAAGGCTAGAACTCTTCATACTATGGAGTATGCACACCGAAACCCCAGTCCATATGGGTGAGCTATGTAAAAACTTCCTAAGGAGACAAGCGTACGAAGATAGTGAAAATATCTTCATAGGGCCTTTGGTGAGTAGGATGTGCGAAGCATTGGGATTCGGAGAGGTACTTTCAAATGAGGTGGTAGCAAACACCATGAGACCTATAGATAGAGAGGAGTGCATACAACTTGGATTGATACCGGAAGGTCTTATTGATGATGAGTATGGAGAAAGACCAAGAGGGCTACATGAGACCATTCAAGACCTTCAAAACCGAGTAGATATGCTTGAAATAGAAGTGAGGAGGCTTACCCTCAACCAATGAGGGGAAGAGCCCGTTGAGACGATAGAGTGATCGCGTGTACCCGTATGCTTGTGTTTAGTTTAGTATTTTGTAGTTTTATTCTGTATTTCTCTTATGCACTATTGTTTTGGGTTTAATTCATAGTTTGTTGCTTTATTGCTTTTTACTTCATTTCAATTTGAGTTCTTTATCTTGCTTAATAACCCCTCTAAATATAGCTAATACGTATGTTTGAGGAATGTGTTTTGAAGTTCATGATGTGCAGGGAGTATCAAGAAAAAGAGAAATGACATGTGCACAAACGTGTAGAGCTTTGATGTCGTAGGGGAGTCTCTTTATCTCCCTTACTTACTTTCTTTACATATATGCTTTCGTTATAAAGTGTGGAAACCGGGAGATGATGGCAGGTCATTTGCATTGCATGTTTTAAATCGTTCATAAAAGCATTTTGGTGTGATCCTTACAGCCCATAACACACTTTTAAAGTGTGGAAAGGGGCGCTGCTTTTGCATGTGACCTTATAACTTTCCGACTTTTTGCATAGCGTGAACATCGAGGACGATGTTCCTTTTAAAGTGTGGAAAGGAAAACACCATTGTGCTTGAAAACTTTGATCTATTAAGTGATGCTTAGCGTAGAATTTTGTATATGTTTGAAATGAATACATTGTTTAATCTATCTTAGAAAATGCGTGCTTTGAGGGAATGTTTGATTCTCAATTTGGAATATCCCTTGAAATAAAACTCTTGTTCACTTTTGATGATTGTTGATGTTTGTATGCTTGTGTGATGTTCACCCTTCATCTAGTTCGGACCATGGTCAAGGAGGTAACGAAGTGGGAGTGTGCACCTATCAACCCTAGTAAGATAATTTTTTCTAAGCCCGGAAAATGAATCTAATTCTTTGTTTTTGCTCTCCCGAAGGTGGCGTGTGGGGTTGTGAAGGTGATGATTGTTATATTTTGTTCAAAAAAAAAAGAGCCCAATGTGGCCACCTTAGGAAATGGAAAAAAAAGAGTGCCGTCTTGCTAGGACATTAGGGCAACCATTGCACCGTCTTCGAAAAAGCGTAGAGCTCTACGTGAAATCGGTTGTCCCGATGTGAGGTTTTAGAAGGCGAGAAAATTAAAGAGAGCCATTCCGCCAAGATTCGGGCACCCATTGCACCGTCTTCGAAAAAGCATGGAGATCCATGTGAAGTCGGGTCGCCCGATGAGGTTATCTTGGGGAATGAGAAAAGGAGAGATCTATCCCGTTAGGACTGGGCACCCATTGCATTGTTCTCGAAAAGGCATGGAGCTCCATGTGATATCGGGTCGCCCGATGGTTGGTCCTGAGGGGTAGTAGTGACCTTTGTTAGCCTTTTTCACATTAGTATCTAGGGGGCTTGAGGTTATAAGGGTGGTCTAATAGGGTTGGCTTGTGTACATCGTTCCCACTAGTTGGCTCGGCTAGTGGCCTGTTCTAAATGATTGGTGAACCTACTTTTTGGATTGCATGCTTGAAATTGTATGAAAAAAAAGAGTTAATTGAAATGAATTGTTTTAGTAAAAGAGCTTTTTTCTTGGGATATTCGTTGTTGAAAATCTAGGGTTCGTTTGAAGGCACATTTTCATGATAGCATAAAGAGTGTATTGATTTCAAATGTGTGCATCATTCTTTTGTCTTAAGCTTTCTTGCATATCAAAGTTTGTGGCATCCTTTGCACTTATGTTTTGCTTGTTTAAGGATAGCTTGCTTGAGGACAAACAAGTCTTAATGTGTGGAAATTTTGATAAGTGCAAAAGATGTTATGGTTATAAGGTCGTTCTAAGATCGTATGACACACAATTGGAAGCTTTTATGAGTGACTTGAGCTTTAATTGCGTTAAATTGCTTGTTATTGCCATTAGACCCCATTCCACACTCGGTTAATCATTTTGTAGGTAAAACAATGTGCAAAAAGGTGCAAAAGGGCATGGATTTTGGAGATAAATGCACAGGCCAAAGTTGGAGCAAAGAGCAAGACCCGGACGCGCGTCCGCCAAGGCGTCCAGAATTTCGTCCTCTGAAGTTTTGCACAGCCGAACCAAACTCTGTTGTGGACGCAAGGTGGACGCAGATCGGACGCCCGCGTCTGATTATTGGCTTGCAGAAGTTTTGACACTCTGCTATGGACGCCTGGTGGACGCAGCTCGGACGCCCGCGTCCGATTTTCACGTCTCTGAAGTTGCTGAAGTTTGACAGCAGAAATCACGCTGGACGCGTCTCGGACGCGCGTCCAATCGTGCGTTCGTCGCGAAAGATCTGGCGGTTTGGCGAGGTTTAAAAAGGAAATAGAGCCATTTTGCAGGGGATCCCAACTCATTTTCCATCTTAGATCAGTTTAGGAAATTCTCTCTCTAGATTTAGGTCAAAATTCCCTCCACTTCCACACTTCAATTCCTTTCAAATTTCAATTCCTTTAGGTAGATTTGGAGAAGATTATGCACATCAACCTTGTAGTGATCAAGATTGTTTGAAGAATTCCATCTCAATTCAAGTAATCTTTCAATTTCTACGTTTGTTATTCAATTCTTAGTTTTTGATTTAATTGTTTTGTTGATTTGATTTTTGATCTTGATTTTGTGATTTGATTTCAATCCTAATAGCTTAGATTTGCTCAATTGCTTTGATGATGTCTAGTTTAGAGATGTGTGGCTAGTTACCTTGTGGATTTGGACTAATTGAACATGCATGTTGTTTCTTGAGCTCTCATATCACATATCTAGGGTAGAATGATGCTTATTGGATGTTTTGATTGTGGTTTGGGATGTTCAATTGACCTCTATGCCAACTAGGCCGGTTGCACTAGAGAGTTAGGTTAGAAAGCTTTCACCTATGAAAATAGGGATTGCTTGAAGACTTCACCAATCACATTTCCCTCTCACCTTTGAGAAAAGGGAGTGTGGAAGACAAGAGGCACATAACGTGTTTGTCAAAATGCCTCTTCTAGCCTAGTGATCACAAGTATGACACTACGGTCTAAGAAGTGAGTCCATTGACCACGAGAGTGGCGGTGGTGTGAGTGACCTTGTCTCATGTGAGTCCTATGAGTGATTTCAAGCTCTAGTACTTTAGGAAATCAAGAGACTACGTGTGTGCTAGGTTAGTCCGAATCCTCCTTCTCATTAATTGTTTTACAACCCTTTAGCTTTTGTTTTTAGACACCTTTAAAATGACATACACAACCATATTGTTAGGACTAGCTTTTGAAAAATAGGCGCTCTTGTGACTAATCCCTTGCTTACCGAATCCCTCCTTGCCTTTCCTAGAAAACGATATTCGGGAACTTCTTCCCGTTTTAACACCTACCTACTTTCCATCCCCACCACAAAAACTACTTCATCAGGCAAACGATTGTAAATGTAAGTGAGCTTACTCAAGTGTTGTACATCTTTATGCAGAATTCCCAAAGACTATAATTCTTTTTCAATTCTTTTCCATTCCTTCAATGTGTAATTGCATTTAGATAAACGGTCTGCAACCGTAACAATCGAGCGCGGCAATCCTTTGCATTCCTCAACAAGATGCTCCGCAATTTCTTTAAATTTAGGTGCCATATACTGTTTATGTGAAAATCTATAACAAAATAGATCCCAACACTCATTGTTAGTTAGAAAAGGCAGGAGCAAGGAAAATAAGCCTCCCAACTTAGCCACATCACTGAAAAGAGTGGTTAGAAATATCCGACTTCCATTTGAGTCATTAGGAAAACATTGTTGGATATCATCCCAGACCAGAGTGTTAGGGACATCATCCAAAACAATTAAATATCTTTTGCATTTCTTCAAGTGTTTGTGCAGTTGCTCTTTTAGCTGAGAAACTGTGCTTCCCATTTCAATTTCATTCACGAGTGGCCACATTGACTGAAGAAGATGGCAAAGTAGTTGTTGCACATTGTATCTTTGCGGAATAGAAACCCAAGCTTGAATGCTGAAATATGATACAACCCTTTCATCTGTATACAGTTTTTTTTACATATAGTAGTATTTCCAATGCCTGGGGGTCCAAAAATTGAGGCTAAGCTACACTTCGTTTTGGAACCCAATCACTGAGTAAAATTTTCTTTATCCATTTAAGGTCATAGTCACGAGTGTGGAGAGCATTGCAAGGATCCACCAAGCTCTGACCAATAAATCAACGAAAGAGATTCGTTGCCCGCTTCAACTTCATTGATGCTTGGGTTGTTGATAAACTTCAGTAACTCTTCTGCATCCTGTGCTACTTGTTGCAAGGTTTGATGGAGCTCCCCTTCATGATCTTTTTGAAGGATGTTTGTTAGTTGTATTTCGATGTCATCTTCAGCTTTGAGTGCAAAGTCTCTGATTTTTATTTCCAGATCTCGGATTGGAGCACCACCGTTGTTGTATTCCTTCTTCAGAAAGACTTCCAAACAAGAAAGCTTCTCAAGCAGAGATTTCAATGGCTTGTCATCGTGAAGAGACTCTGTGGTTGGGATGCAAAAACTCAAGATGAATTGTAGCCATGAGAGAAGTCAATGCAACACAAGCCATCTCTGGTCTCTCAACTCTCACTCTCTGCAACTTCTGGAATTTTTAGTAAGAGAAGAATGTAGAAGTTCATTTACACATAAAAATATGATACAAGTGCTTTTAGCTCCTCAATAATGGATGGCAACCGCAAAGTGTTTTATCTGCACTGGATTGTTTTCCTTTCAACAGAAGTGGAGCCCCAAACGATTTTCTTTTTCTAAAGTTGTCTCAATCCGTTACCGTCTTTTTACATGATTTTTCGGATGGTTTGTTAATATCAACAAATGTCTGAAGACTTCTAGGCGCTTCTAATTGGAGAAAATAAACACAGGAAGACTAGGATATGACCGGTGAGCTGATAGCGCACATGAAGACTAGGATATGACCTGTGAGCTGATTAGATCTCTTCTGCGCACATGAACACTAGGATCTGACCTGTGAGCTAATTGTGTGACTCGTGATTTACCTTTGCAGCGACTCTAGGGAGTTATTATGCCATAGACTCGGGTCCACCCCATGGACTCGGGTCCACCTAGCAAGGTGGACCAGGGTCTATGTTTAAATTTCATAACTCTATGTTTACAATTTTATAATTTCATGTTCACAGTTTTATAACTTTATGTTTACAAATTCATAATTTCATGTTCACAATTTCATAGCTCCACGTTCACAATTTCATAACCTTATGTTCACAATTTTATAACTCTATGTTCACAATTTCATAACTCTATGTTCAATAGTATCAAAACTCTATGTTCAACATTATAACACAATTTCTGAATCTATATAACAAAATTGTGAATATAGAATTCAAAGGTTGTGAATATTGAGTAATGTAATTTTGTATATTGAGATCTAAAATTGTGAACGCAGAGTTCTAAATTTGTGAACATAGAGTTCTAAATTTGTGAACATAGACTCGGGTCCATAGCATAATTTACCGACTCTAGGGGTGTGGTCATATGGGTTTAAAATTAGTCCAGCAAAGCTGGGATCACCTAAGTTAAATAATAATAATAATAATAATAATAATAATAATAATAATAATAATAATAATAATAATAATAACAACAACAACAACAACAATAATAATAATAATAAAAGTAAAATCATAATAATAATAATAATAATAATAATAATAATAATAATAATAATAATAATAATAATAAAGTAAATCAGTTAAAAAAGACCCACGGGAAACATGTATGAGAAAAAAGACCAAAGATGATGGAAGGTTCAGAAGACTAGGATTTGACAGGTGAGCTAATTGCAGGACTCGCGGTTTATCTCTACATTGACTCTATGGGCGTGGTCCTGTGGATTTAGGATTAGTCTGACAAAGCTGAGATAAACTAAGTTAAATAATAATAATAATAATAATAATAATAATAATAATAATAATAATAATAATAATAATAATAATAATAATAATATGCCAAAACCTTGTGGTCTAGTGCCACAAGTTGCACCCCCATATGGAAGTTGTGGGTTCGAGCATCGGTGGAGGCGGTACTGCATTGTAATAGAGCCTAGGTCTGGATTAAATCCCTTGTGCGCACATGAAAACTAGGATCTTATCGAGTCATATGTGCTTAGGATTAGTCCGGCGAAGGTGATATCACATAAATTATAATAGCAACAACAATAATCCAGCGAGGGCGGTGAGCTATTTACCTCAGCAGTAGCTCTAGGGAGGGGTCCTGTGAGTTTAGGATTAATCCAGCGAAGCTGAGATCACATAAGTGGAAATAATGAGAATCAAACCTTGGTGTTGCTATAGGAAGTTAACTAAGGGATAATGTCTTAAGAGGGAATAAGGGTGCCTATTTTATAGTGTAGATGGCCTTTCGAATGGTTGACGAATGTACCTCATTGACTAGTTTTAATTTCAGTGGGGGAAAATAAATTAATCAATTAAGGAGATTCAACCCCTTAACCTCAACTATAATACATACATATATACTTAACCATCCAAGTATATATATATATATATATATATATACACGCGCGAACACACACAATGGTCCCCTATATATAAGGGATGAGGTGGTGGTGGAGGGGGCAACTGTCCCCATATTGGCTCCGCCCATGTGTCCCCCACTCATGATATCGACGATCCCCACACAGGTAAGTAGAGCATTGTACCTTCTTACATGTGATATCTTAAATTGCTTTGGGTGGTTGGAACTTGTGTTGCTATGCTGGAGGTCTTGAGTTTGATACCCCTAGCAGCACCTCCTTTGTTTATTTTGCCCATGCTTTTTTCTTCCCTTACTTTGCCAATGCTTCTTTCTTCCCTTGGTAATAAAAATAGACATCCATTAGACCAAGATCTATCTATTGAAATGCCCTCCCCCCAAGTCCCATGTGCCCATTATAAGTCCCCCATTTTCTTTGGTGTTCAGTTCCAACAGTTCTACTCACATGTTGTTCGTTAGGACGACTTAGCTCTCGCACGTATGTACCCTGCAAAAACAAAAGATATTTTTTGCCACATTCCATTCTTGTGTTCTACCTTACCCCGAGAGACGACTTAGTTGTCCACTATGAAGTAGAATATATTGATTGCTGAGAAGTGGGATAAAAATATGTTAACCCCTAAGAAGTGGGATTATAATATGTCGACCGTTGAGAAGCGGGAGGATAATATGTTGACCGTTGAGAAGAGGATGGTAATATGTCAACCGCTAATAAGAGAGATAATAATATGCCCACCGTTGAGAAGCATTATAATAAGATATCGTCTGTTGAGAAGTGGGATAATATGTTAATCGCTGAGAAGCGGGAAAGATATATGTCGATCGCTGAGAAGCGGGATAATAATATGTCAACCGTTGAGAAACGGGATAATAATATGTCGACAGCTGAGAAGCTGGATAGAAAGTTGTTGGCTGCTGAGAAGCGGGATAGATATATGTCGACCGTTGAGAAGCGGGATAATAATATGTCGATCGTTGAAAAGCGGGATACAAATACGTTGACCACTGAGAAGCAAGATAATGCATTGACCATGATTTTTTTCTCATTTGTTTTTTGCATGCTGGGCTGCAAACCCAGGTGAAGATTCACACGTAGGGTTGCGTACCTTGCACTGTAGGCCAGGGCTGGATTTTAGGGCGTACAAGATGTGCAACAACACAAAGCCCCAAAATTTTGGGGCCCCTAATTCAGCCCTGACTTAATAGTTAGTATATGCATTTGTGATTATATTGGTCTAAAATTAATTTTTTTGCATTTTTCTTTTTACAATTTTTTTCAATTCGCAGTTTATTTATGCTTTGATAGGGTCTCACTTATTTACCAGCACAGGGCCACACAAATAAATAAAATCGGCCCTGCTGCAGGCCTAGGAGAAGATGCGAGTGTCGGGCTATATACCTTACCTTACAGGGTGAAAGATGCGTATGGGCCATTTTCCTTAAAGACCCCCTACGAGATGCAGGTTGCATATCCTTCACTGCAAGCTCGATACTTTTTTTTCCTTCCTTCTTTTTTTTTTTCCTCTCTTGGGCCGCCTACCTACGTAACTACGTTGCAAACCCAACTGAAAATGAAAGGCGGCGAAGAGTAATAAGAAAATAATAAAAAGTGATTTGTTTTTATAACCTTCTCAAGATGCCTGGTAATCCAGTCACAATTTTTTTTCTTTCTAGGCTACCTGTCTTGCTTTCCGAGCCTAGGGTACAAAATGAAACTAAAAATTGTTGTATTATCTCATCGGGCTACTTACTTAACCTGCTAGTCAATTTGAGTGCTATTATTTACTGTAGTGTCTCTTGTCTAGACCGCGGAGCTTTCAACTTGCATCGGGACCACTTATCCTATATGCAGGCTCACACCCACATCCATTTTTACTTTTTTGGTAGTTTGTTTAGCCTACAAGACCAAACAGAAATATATGTTAATATTCTTTCAATGTAGGAATATTTTTTCAATTGCAGAATATATGAAGAGACATTCTGTGGTTGGGATGCAAAAATTCAAGATGAATTGTAGCCATGGGAGAAGTCAATGCAACACAATCCATCTTTGGTCTCTCACCTCTCACTCTCTGATCTGCAACTATTGGAATTTTTAGTAAGAAAAGAATGTAGAAGTGCATTTACACATAAAAACATGATTTTTATTTTTAGAACACACATAAAAATATGATAGAAGTGCTTTTAGCTCCTCAATAATGCATGGCAACCGCAAAGTGTTTTATCTGCATTGGATTGTTTTCCTTTCAACAGAAGTGGAGCCGCAAACAATTTTCTTTTTCTAGAGTCATGTCTCACTCCATTAGCGTCTTTTTACAAGATTTTCCGGATGGTTTATTTATATCAACAAATGTCTAAAGACTTCTAGGCGCTTCTAATTGGAGAAAATTGAAATTATATTGTGAGTCTTGAATGTACAATAAGTTTAAGGTTCCTACTTTGTTTTAATCCAAATTATTTATCCGAAAACATTAATTAATTGGAAACAGATAAATAAAGCATAAAAAACAAAGTAATAAAAATAGAACCAGACACCAGAATTGTTCACGCAGTTCGGAGCTCCACTCCTACGTCTGCGGGGCACTTCACGTCAGCCCAATTCACTAGATGATCACAAAGGGTTACAAGGAGTCACATAACAACCATCCTACACTAATGGTTACAAAAAGCACTCCTAGCTAAGCTTTCATCATCTTCAAGCTGACACACTGTGCGAGTGATCCAGGTTCACCAACACGGCCGGACCATCAAGGAAGCTTCAAAGCTGATAAGAATACTCTAAATAATGTGAGAAATCAGTATATAATCCTCTCTCAAAATCTGGACTGTTAAGATAATAAAATCGGTAATGAATCCCATTTCCTGGAGCTCTTTATATAGGTGAATAATCCAACCACTTAGCCTCAACTCCAGCTACTGTTAAGCCCTCCAGATTAGTTCTGTCCAGAAGATTAGATCTCACCCAAAAATCGTGGATCAAGACCAGATTCAATTTGAATTAATCAAATTCTGTCTCTGATCCAGAGCTGGCAGTGGCTGCTCCAGTGCTAACAGAGAACTGATCCAGTATTGATACAGTGGACCAAAAATACAACATATTAAACTTAACCTAATGTTTTTTACATTAATTAGGCTAACAAATAGTAGGTCCAAGAGTGTGTATAAATATTACACTTACAATCTCTCCCTTTGGCAATTATTTGTAAAAAACCTATACAAATATAATATTGGGGCTTACACATAGAATTATACTTTTATTAAGAAAAATGCCACCAAGTATATTTGTTCACAATAAGCCCTGATTGACACTCTATGAAATTGTATCAGACTCTGTATCAGCAAACATTGATATAACCAAACAGCAATCTGACATATGCTTCCAAAGATCTTCAAGAGATATTACACTCAATTCAAATAGGATCAGACAGACCATACTAATAACTGATAGTAGATACTCAAAATGATTCTGACAATCACATCAATTGATTCTGATATACCCATTTAACTCATATATTTCATACTTCAAAGATAATTCACTTGAGAATGAGTCCACTATAATATAAATATAATAGAGAAATCTAAGTACGTACCAAAATCAGATATCCATCAACCATACCATGCATAATCAAAGATTATTCCATAAAACTCCAAAAACACCAAAAACACCATACCAGAAACAGCTCCCCCTTAATATTTACTCCTCCTTTTTGACAAAGGAATTGCCAAAGGTGATCATCTAGATTTAGAACTGGAAGCTGACGGAGTGCCCAGAAGGTAGTCCATATAAGATAATAATCAGTAAGGTAGTCCAGATAAGAAAATAATCCAAATGATATGAAGATCCAAAATACGATAATCCAAAATGATAATCCGAATAAGGTAATCTAAATAAACGTGCTCCCCCTTAATATATACGTCGAGACTGTTTCACAACATCATAATATCTTAGCGCTAGTTTCCTTGAAGTTGTAACATGATCCTGCATAAGTAAGATGGAAACGAGAAACCCAGAACTAGAAGACAAAACAACAATTCATATGAAAAGCACTTATAGCCACAAAAATAAAAAATTGATAAAAGAGTCAAACAGAGTAGGAATATTAGCACATAAATCAGTAAACACATTTAGATAAGGCAAATCTAGGCACAGATTCATTACGGATAGCACAAAAAGCACACACACAAAGTCACATACGGTTATGACCGGACCAAACAGGTAACACAAAGCCACAAAAAGAATAGAACAAACAGATTCAGCTATCAATTCAGAGAAACACATAGATTCACTCTGGAAAAGATACAAGAAAAACAAGCAGAACAAGTTCAGAAACAGATAAAGCAAGCATAGGTTCAGATAGTAAAACATTAAATAATGGAGATATGCACATAATCAACTTAGTCACATTTAAAGAACGCATAAAGAAAGCATAAATAACAGGTAAAACAATATGACTCTAAGACTCAGGTATTAAGACAATACCAACGGAAGAATAAGAGATAGAAGGTACCAACACTTCCGAAGAGGTTTTCCTTTCAGCTTTTAATAATGCACTAAGTAAAAAAACTTAGAGATTCCACATCTGAACAAAGTTCTTGATCTGGAAAAAGAGCAAACTCTTATTAGAAAAAAAATAGCTTATTGAATTTTAAAATACCTGGTTTTATTTCGACGATGATCTTTCAATATAGATTCTCCAATCCGATCTCTTTATCTTCCACTAGTTCCCGAGAACCATTTTTCCCTTGCGCTGCATGTGGTATAAACTGATATATAAAATCTGTTTTCCTGACCCAAACTTGTTTTACAAATGGTGCAATGCGCTTGTGAGTGTATTTCTCGGCCCTTTGATCCTTGTAAAAGTAGTAGCACTCTGGTCTGGTGTGTCCTCTAGTCCTACAATAATGACAAATAGGATTATAAGGCTTATAGGCACGATTATATTTCCTTACCATGTTATGACAGTGCCTTGCTGTACTAGGTTCTGGAGTATCTCTTGCTGTACTAGATTTTGGAGTATCTTCTGGATCTGGTCCAGTTGCTTTGACAAAAGTTGTTTGCCCATTGTTTTTGTCCCCGGTGAAGCCAAGGCCAAACTTTGTGGTTGATTTTCGGCCCGTGTCTAGAATTTCATCAAGTGTTGATGTGGTATCCATCATCTGGATCTGTTTCTTTAAAGTAGTCAGTTCTTGTGCTAGCTCGATCACTTCCTATTTTAGCTTGACTTCTTGTTCAGAAGCAGTATGGAGTAGTAGATCTCTTTCAGATATTTTATTTTTGTACACCTTGATGGCCTTTTCTAAATTCTTTACCTGACTACAGAGAGAACGATCAGCTTTAAGTAAACATTCCCATTTGGGATACAATTTTTTATACTCTACTTCATAAGAAAATTCAGGAGTTTCAAGATCTTCTGCAGAGATGTAGTCACAGCCTTCTGAGTCAGCTATATCCTCATCTTCAACTTCTGGATCAGTTGCAATCCTGGCCGAGAATGCAACGAAGTCGCCATAAATTTCTTTTGTATCAGCTTCAGCTTCTGGGTCAGTTTCATCGTCACTCCATGTTAATGTTGCCATTGACTTTTTCCTTCGTAAGTAGGTTGCACATTCAGCCTGTACATGCCCATAGCCTTCACATTCGTAGCAACGGATACCTTTGCTACCTGTCTTTTCTCTAGTCTGGGATGAACGTGAAGCAGATAACTTATAATTTGATCCATTTGTCTTTGAGGGGTTTTTCAAAGAATTAGAGGTTGATCCTTTGTAGTTTTGAGATTTGTTGTCGCGGAAGTTGTTCTTTTGTTTAATCAGTTTCAAAATCTTATTAAAAAGCTTGCTTAATAACATCACTGGGTCATCATCATCAGCTTCATCTGGATCTGATATAGTACCCTGTTCATCAGCTGTAAAGGCAACATTCTTTTGTTTTCTACAATGGTCAGTCAATATTTCCATTTCATAGGTTTTGAGATTACCCATTAGCTGAGCCAAGTTTTGGTTTTCTCACCCGGGGTGTTCCTGTATAGCAGTTACCTTCATCTTGAATCTCGCTGGAAGTGAACGTAGAACCTTTTTAATTAACTTTTGTTGTGAAAATGGTTCACCCAGTGTGACAGCACGATTAGCAATTTCTTGCACTCTTTCGTTGAAGCTTACAATATTTTCGTCCTCATTCATACGCAGATCTTCAAAGTCACTCTGGACCAGTTGTAGCTTGGACTGCTTAACTGAGGTTGTACCTTCATGCGTTGTTTCTAAAGTTTCCCAAGCTTCTTTGGCGGTGTCACAACCTGTTATCAAATTAAATTGGCTTTCGTGAATTAAAGAAAAAATGATATCTAAAGCTTTACTGTTGTAACTTGCTGTAGTCACTTCAGCAATAGTCCATTCCACTTCAGGTTTTATACCTTTTGGATCTCCTTCTTTTTCACCATCTTTGGTAGGGTGATCCCATCCAGATAGCACTGATCGCCATACACCTTGGGCCCTAAGATGCATTCTGGTGCGGGCTTTCCAGTAGGTATAATTGTCTCCGGTTAGTACTGGATGAGGACTATTCATTCTGTAGAACTCAACGCACAGTGAGATGAACAAAATAAAGTATAAACAAAGCAATAAAGTACGGTGAAATTGTAAGTTCAAGAACCACAATTTCGCAGCCAGATCGGATAGACTAATAACTTAAGCCCCCAGGCTCTGATACCAATTGAAATTATATTGTGAGTCTTGAATGTACAATAAGCTTAAGGTTCCTACTTTGTTTTAATCCAAATTATTTATCCGAAAACATTAATTAATTGGAAACAAATAAATAAAGCATAAAAAACAAAGTAATAAAAATAGAACCAGACACCAGAATTGTTCACGCAGTTCGGAGCTCCACTCCTACGTCTGCGGGGCACTTCACGTCAGCCCAATCCACTAGATGATCACAAAGGGTTACAAGGAGTCACATAACAACCATCCTACACTAATGGTTACAAAAAGCACTCCTAGCTAAGCTTTCATCATCTTCAAGCTGACACACTGTGCGAGTGATCCAGGTTCACCAACACGGCCGGATCAGTTCTGTCCAGAAGATTAGATCTCACCCAAAAATCGTGGATCAAGACCAGATTCAATTTGAATTAATCAAATTCTGTCTCTGATCCAGAGCTGGCAGTGCGCTGCTCCAGTGCTGACAGAGAACTGATCCAGTACTGATACAGTGGACCAAAAATACAACATATTAAACTTAACCTAATGTTTTTGACATTAATTAGGCCAACAAATAGTAGGTCCAAGAGTGTATATAAATATTACACTTACAAAAATAAACACATGAAGACTAGGATCTGAATGGTCAATAGTTATGCCGTGGACCCAGGTCCACCTTAAAGCTAGAAACTAGCCCTTATAATGAGTTCTTTGATTCCTCCCATTCCCCTATTCCCCCGGTTTAGAGCCAACGTTGGTCGAGCATAGCATGTCATAAGGGTCACTATTCCCTTAGAGGACGCTAACCCGGAGAACAGTAGCTCAGAATCTACCCACCCCACTGATAGGGGCTCATCGAACCCGGGTTAAAGCAACCTATGCCGTCTTGTCTTACGCCTACCTGGCCGACTAGACTCTAACCAGTCCATTCTTTCAGTGTAAGGTTCATAGGTCATTTATGCAATTACGATTTCTGAGTTGAGTTTAGCTGCTCTTGTTCCTGTTGTTTGACCGAGGTGGGACAACTGCTGCAAGCCCTCGGTGATTGAGAGGACTGCTGCGAGCCCTTCAGCGATTGAGATTGTGGGGAAGCTTACTCCGGGTGGTGGACCTGGGTCTCTACATTCACTCTTTGTAAACTCTACATTCACACATTACATGGTTATATGTTTAGTAACTATATTACCACTGTTATGCATTCACACATTCAAAACTCTATATTCACAGGTCTTATACTCCATATTCACAACTTGAGAACTCTACATTCACACATTATAATTCAAACCTCTACATTCACACATTTCTGGGCAACGCTACATTCACACAATCATAAGTGTACATTCACGATTTCTATACTCTACATTCACACATTTTTTGGCAACTCAAATTCAGCAATATGTTTACTAAAAAAAAAAAGACAAAAACGACGTAGTTTTGGACCCCGGTACACCTTGCAAGGTGGACCTGGGTCCACAGCATAATTTGCGCTGATTGGTGAGCTAATTGCGCACATTAACACTAAGATTTGACTGGTTAGCTAATTGGGCAACTCGCGGTTTGCTGGATAAGAAATTACTGGTCAGAAAATTGATGGAGCTTTGCTGGAATTGACAATCAGCATTATCCCCAGATTATTAATATACAAGTTTAGTAATAATAGAGTGATGGTTTTAAAATCTATTTTCTAATTATTATTTATAGCAACTGATAATTTATAATTCATTATAAAATCTATTTGCCTAGAGAGGTTTGGGATTTGTCTACCTTCTATTTGTCCTTTTTGTTTTAATGCGAGTGCATCTTTGGAGCATTGTCTATTTTCCTGTGCTCATGTTTTTGATGTGTGGCATAGTTTTGCTACAATTTTTGGAAGTTCCCTTGATAATGTTCGGTCGGTAAGAGTTGCATGTCATAAATGGTGGTTATCAGCTTCACCGCGGACTGCTGCGGGGTTTTTTGCTACCTCCTCCCTTGTCATATTCTTTGGGTAGTCTGGACTTTGTATAAAGCTGCTCTGTATGATGGTGCTCCATTCACTTCTGCTGCTGCTATATCCAGGATTAAAAGGGAGACTTTGTTGGTTTCTTTGGTTCATTCTGCTCGCAGAAGTGGTTTATCGGATCAATTCTTTGTTTCAGAGGGGATTGTTGCTACATTTGTCTCTCCTCTAAGGCGAATGGTGACCTAGATTAAGTGGCATAACCCCCCTTCAAGCGGCACGTGGGGCGTGTTTTAGGAACTCAGCAGGCTTTCTCATTGCGGGATTATCTTTTCCCTTGCTTGCCTCCTCGGCGCTCAAGGCGGAGGTATTGGCATTAGATTTTGCCTTGTGTTGGTGTGATATGGCGTCTATGATACCGGCACATGTTGAAGTTGATTCACAACAACAACAACAACAACAACAACAACAACAATAATAATAACAATAATGAATCATAGTAACTAAGAAAATAATGTAATGGCTAATGTTATGTTGGAGAAAGTCCTCTCTGCTGCTCACAACGAATATGTAGTGAAGGATGGGATCATTGCATTAAATCTGGCATTTAATTCCCATTCGTAACCTCCACCCACTAGCAACCTAATTCCGTGCCGCGAGACGTCGAGAAGTGCTGGCTTCGAGACATCGCACTGCATCGAGACATCAAAATTGGTCCGCGAGCGACTTGGTTTGAAACATAGTCGTCTGAGACGTACAATTTTTCCGAACGACATTCGTGCCCGCAGGTGCTGGCGTACACGAGTCAAGCCTTTTCAGGCTCAGATTGGGATTTGATTTGCACCCCCCCCTGCGCGCGAGAGAGAGCATCTATGCTATACAAGTTAATTAGTCATAAAAGACTCTTGTATATATAGTGGTGCAAAGGTTCATTCCAAACCAATGTGGGACAAAGCTACATAAGCTTTTCCACACTTGAATTCCATCTCAAATGGGTCTACTTTGAGAATCAATTTCTCATTCACCCATTATCCATTTTGAGCGTATAATATATCGATCTCTTCGTCTAAGAACGAAGAACCCGAATCCACTTTGACCCGACCCAAAATCGGAAGTGGACCCGCAAATATTTATACCACAAAATGGCCACTTAAAATGCCATTTTTAGTGCAATTTTCCAACATGTTATACGCCTAATAAAAAGCACTCTTTAATATCTAATTTGTCACTCATACTTATTTTTTTTTATTTGATTATTATTTAGACTTGAGTTCACAAATAATTAAATAGTAAATGAAAATTAAATGTTATCTTTATTAAAGTTTATAAATAATACTACGTACTAGCTAGTTATTCGATAAGTCAAGCCACTAAAGTCAAACAAATTTGCTAAACATGGATTACTTTGTTATTTACTAAACACCTTTTATATATATTACTTGTATAATATTAACTAATGGTTTTAATAAAATAAAATAATATATTTATATGGATTTCTTTCAAATTACACCGCTAATGCCTTCTTCTTCTTCTTCTTCTTCTTCTTCTTCTTCTTCTTCTTCTTCTTCTTATTATTATTATTATTATTATTATAACCAGATGTTAGAATGTATAGAGTATTAATTGTCAAAACCTGGTGGTCTAGTGGCATCCAGTTGCACCCCATATGAAATGGGGTGGATTCGAGTCTTAATAGAAATGATATTGACTCTTTGTGCTTCAATAGACTAAAAAAGTAGTTATGAACAGATAACACCTCTTGCTCCGCTCCCCAAGGCGAGGCAGCCCGTGAACACAACGGTGTCCACCGGAGCCGCCCAAGGTGAAGTTCGTGAAGACAACACCGGATCATAACTAAGCTCCGAGTTCAGATCCAGGTGTTTATGGAGGCAAAGGAGTCCTAAATGTTGTGAAGCAAAACAGGAGACTCCGGTCGCCGGCTTCTCTTCCATTTCCGATGCATAGAAGAGAGTTCAGGTCCAGTAATTTGTTTCACGGTTGATAATTTTTTTGTTTTCTTTTGTTCTTTGAAATATAAGTATTGTATTGGTTTTGTTTGATTTTTGTTTGTATTGTATTGTATTATTATTTTTCTTTAATATATGTTTCATTTGTTATGATTTTAGTTCTTTGAAATATTTTAGTTGTTGAAAGAATGATTTTAGTTCTTTGAAATATAGTTATTTTGTTTTAGTTTGTTTTGTATTGTTAGACACGGATGGTATCATGGTAGTCGTATGTTGTTTTGTTTTTTTGTTTTTTTTTTTTTTTGTTTTTGTTTTTTTTGTTTTTGGCCTTTTCACGAGTAATGTAAGTATGTGTTGAAATATATTGAAATATTTCTTCTTTGATATTGTAATATACTTTTGTATTGTATTTCTTTTTTCTTTTTTTTTTTTTGAAAAAATTGTACTTTTACTACTTTGTTTACTACTTGATGTATTAGTTTTTTTTTTTTTTTTGCTTCTTTTTAAAATTTTATTTGCTGCTATTCTATTTTCTTAATTTCTAATTTTTAATTTATGGTTAAACATTTTAATTATATTAATGGTTAGTATATTTAATATTTTGTATTCAAATTTATTATATTAAATCTAAATTTTAAATTATTATTATAAAATGTTTAAAATTTTTAATTAAAAAAAGTTTTATTTTCATAGAGGATATCGGTAGTAATTCATTGCATAACCAATTTGGAACATAGCATCATGATGTCCAAACAAAGTAGCTAGTACCTAAGGAGCCCATTGAAAGCATATAATGGTTTCTCACATAAATGTCAAAATCTTTGTACCTCAAAGATGCCGGAGGATATGTCACATGAATGTTAGGTTTGCTGCTATTATGGAACTTTTGGTTCTAAATTGGTGTTCCGGCGACAACGAAGTAATGTAATTTTTTTCCTAAGATATCTTCGTTATCCTCTTCTAGTCTAAACGGTTCCTTATATACTTCAAGAGAATATTAGGCAACCACTAGTGTGATAAGAGCATAATACTTATCCATTTAAAACATTACATCTTCAAGATGTTTTCTAATGTAGGCTAACTTGCTTAGTGTATAAATTTCTTTTAAGGAATAAAATACTCGATTTGTAGGTCGAGATAATACTTGAGTTTCTCACGTCTTTCATTTCAAGCTTTGTCTTTAGGCATGAGCTAATATCATTAACCTCTTTATGTATTTCAATTATGTTTATATCATCAACCTTGATCGAGATAATAAATAGACACATAAATAACTCCATTAGCAATTCTTAATTGAACACATAATAACACATATTATTTGCATATTCCTTTAAAAAATTTACCTATGGATTCGACAATTAAACTGATGAAGTATTTCAAAAATTTTAAAAATATTCATTCCAAATTTAAAAGAGGAAAAATAGTCAATTAATGGTTAAAAAAAATCTTTCAAGGCAATACTTAGCTTTTCAAAAATTAAAAAAAAATATTCAAAAATTTAGCCAATCTGAGACTCAAATAAAATCCAATTGAAGGAAGTTTGTAATGCAAGAAAAATTAGAGAGCGTAGCTTGCAGGCGTGAGGTGATTGCAACATTTACAAATTCCTTCAAAATAATAGAGAAAATGATAAATGTGCAAAAATCGTCAAGAGATAAAGCAAGACTTGACTTTGATTCCAGTTTTCATTCACATGCTAATTAACTTAACTAAACCAAAGAATCATTTAATTCATGGAGGTTTAAAATCCATTTTTGTCATTTCAGAAAAAAATAAGAATCCATTTTTGTCAAAGGTCAAGAAAATCAATAAGAACCTTCAAAGGTAGTTTTGAGAGGTGAAACTTTATGTTCGAATGGTAAACTGAACGGTGAACGTACTCGAAAAGTTGAAGAAATTTCGAAAAGTAATTCTGTATCGAAAAGTAATATGAAATATACGCACGGTACTATACAGACATAACCATGTAGTGGAAACTGAAAGGAAGCTCACAAAAAGTTACTTTCCATATAAAAACTCAAAGAAGAACTGCTTTCTAGACAGAAACTTGAGATCGAAGTAAATCCGACAGGTTCAATAAACCCTAAAGCTATGCTAGAAAACCTAGGACGGGCTTACGTTGGAAGGTTGTATCCTTATAATGAAGATTGGCTAATAGCCCATGAAGATTAGTACTAATGCTAAGTTTGAACGGTTCCATAGACTAAAACAACAATCAGTTTCTAGGGTGCGAAGCAATGTGACTCAGCCCCAATTTAAAAGGCCCAAAAATTTTCAAAACATCCCTTATAATAATTTTAATGGCTATGTCACACCTCATCTCGGATTAATGGGATCTAGGTGGAGATGGATGTTAAGATTGAATAACCTTGAAGGACGACCCAATAAGGTATAAGTAGCTAAATCAAATTAATTTTTAATTTCAGGAAAATAGAGATATGATATGTGATACATTGACCGTGGATGCTCACGGCTCATGACTGGCGAAAAAAATAATCTAGTCAACTTATTTAGAAAAGTCAATGGACCGATGGTCGTCTTTGGTAGAAATGAAGCTAATGGGCAAACCAAAGGATTGGGTGAAGTAATAAGGAATGTAATAATCATTAAAGAAGTATTATGTTGAAGGTCTTAGGTTCAACCTTCTAAGCACAAGTCAATTATGTGACAAAGGGTATCAGGTGGAGTTTACAAAGGATGGATTCTTTAATTTGTGAAAGACGAAAAGTCAATCCGAGGTTGTTCTTTCCGCAAGGAGGAGAAAGAACATGTATCATGTGGACTGGGAGACCGCAAAGTCAACTGTATGCCTGGTAGCGAAATGTAAACAAGACTGGAGTTGGGAGTGGCACAACAAGTTGAACCTTCCTATTCTTTTCAGGTTTTTATATATTGTAATTGTTAT